>VWZT01013293.1:0-23038 GCA_013397055.1 Pachycephala philippinensis
AAAGTTACAAACCCAGCTCACTTCTTGACTAAATGCTCAGTCTTGGAACCATAGCCTTCTGCAGCTAAGAAATGACCTTATTAAATATTTCTGCTTAAAATTTGCTACTACATTTATTTGCTAGGTCTAGCTACAGCCCAAACACAAGTCTGTTGGGCTCAGTTCTGATCTCAGTTTGGTGCTACTTTTGCTGAGACCATAATTTATTTCTTCATGGAATCGTTCGTGGTTATGTGATTTAGCCCAGCCAGCATTGTGTTTTTTTTCTCCTATGAGAGCCAACAGATAACAAGAAAAAAGCCTAAATATCTTACTCAGATAGTTCAGCATCTCAAGGCAGGATTGAGACAGGAGAAGAGGAAAGGAAGGGACAGATTTTCTACTTCCAGTGCTGCTTTAGCTTTAGCCTTGTTTATCCAATGCAAGTTGCAGCCTCCAGGGAGACTTAAGGGAGAGTCAGCAAGATTTTGGGGCTCTTGGAATTATTTAAACAATCTTTGTATTATCTAATATTTTTTTTCTTTGGATCAAGACATGCATGCTCTGGGCAAATTCTGCCACTCTGAAAACTGAAATTCATGCCACGTGTCAGAATGTAAATATCTTTTGAACATGTGCATGTTTTTGGTGGGTTTTGTTGGTTTGGGTGTTTTGAATATTGTCACAGAGTAAAGAATTTTCATAGTCAAGCCATGCCTGAAATCTGAGTGTGTCCCTAATCAATGCCATATTTGTATTGCAAAATGGGTGTTCAGTAAAAAGCATAGAAATATACCGAGGAGACTTTTCTATTAAAAAAAAAAAAGAGGTCTTAATATATTGCTGCAACCATCTGATGTGAACACCTCCCTGCAAGCTTCTATCTGTTTTCAAAATATTTTCATGATCTTCCTGAGAACAATAGTAAATCATAGTTGACAACCCACTTAAAACTTACCCTAAAATATTATTAGTTTATTAGATGGCTGCCTGTGTTTGAAAACTAACAAAGAAAAAGAAGAATCCCTTTTGAAGCTTCCGAGTTCAGTGATTTGAAACAGATCCTCAGATCACTGTAACTCAATTGATCTCAGCGAAGCGAGGATCATTCTCTTTCATTCATCACATTTTGTGCAAACAAGTTTCTTAATTCATGGAATTCTACAGGTTCTAAATAATGGCTGTATCTTCTCCTGTCTGTAATTTGAATAAGATGAAGAGCCTGTTTGATCCGTGGAAATGGCATCTTGGGCACGCTGCACAGAGATAACAAGCACCCTTTTAAAAACAGATTCATTATGCTCCCTTCAGATACTGGCAAGGGCTGGAGGTGAGACAGTGGCTGAGACGGATCATTGAGCTGATCAGATATGGCAATCCCTGTGTTTTCTGTGTTCTTGAGGACGACAAGATTTTAAGCAAGCATAAACATTTCACAGCTGCCTGATAGAAATCTGTTTTATTGGTTAAGGGTTCAGGGAAAAAGGCACATTTCCCAGAGGTTGTGGGGGAAAGTCTATAGCATGGATGCATAAGATGATGACAGATTTATATTTAAGTGACAGTTTGCAACAGACAGCTCACTGAGGAGCAGAGCTCAGAGTCTTTTATTACTTTGCAAAAATATACAAGCATTTGTGTTGCTTCTGGTTTTTACAGGGGTTGCCATTTTAGAGAGGAACAAGATGTTTAGGATTTTTACCCCAGGAATATAAAACTATTTTCTGTTTATTCTGACTTTAAGATGTGGAACATAAAAATGGCAAAGGCAGGTGCAATACCTTATATGAACAGGTAAATAGCTGACAAATAAAAATGCTCATGATTTTAGATTTTTTTAGCATATTCAGTCAACAATATTTAATTAGAAGAATTCCTGTAAGAGAGTGTTTTACTTTGGTATTCCGAAAAAAAATATATAGCTAAAAGGTAAATTAAATTGTGGCATCTAATAAGGAGAGAAGTGCCTAAAAATCATTGAATGTCAGGGGAAATAAGGTATTTAACTCCATTAGACCCTTTCATAAATCTGCACAGTCACCTGTAATCATCTTAAAAGCTTAAATATTCCTTGCAAATTTGGCTTCCAGACTGCAGCTCAGAAAAATACCCCAGTTGTGGGTAGCCCCATAGCACATACTTAAAGCTCTTTGGGACACTGATTTGCTTCATCATGTGTGTTCCCATTTCCCAGCCTTCAAAAGAACCTGTGACAGTGATTTTGGTGAGAAAGTCTTTTATTTCCATGTCTGAAAGCTTTGTGAGCCTCAGTGAGCTCGTGCTAATGAAACTTGCATAAGGAAACACAGAGACAGTTTGATTTTTTCCCTCTAATGCTGTTTTGGAACGTCCTTACAAAACTCATCGCTTTAGCTGTGATCTCTTTTCCCAAGAAAGAAGCTTGCTTTGAAATGAGAAGGCCGAAACAAGAATCTGTTGATGGATTAAGCTATAAATACGAGTGATAGGAAGACTTTAAGCAAAAAGCCTGTTAACTACCCTTTAAATCTAATCTTGGCACTTGTGGAGTCAGAAATTCAGAGACAAGAGTGTTCAGAGCTGGAGGGGACACAGAAACAAAATCACTGTGACAGTGCCCTGGTGTGGGAAGTGAGGAGCCCACTGGCACCCGGGCTGGCTGAGCCCTGGAGAGAGGAGCATCCCTCTGCCAGCTCCTGGAAAGAGCCACATGCACCACCAAGGGCCTCTCTGATGACTTCTGCTGAAAAGCTGCAATGTCGGCCAAAAAGCAGGTTTTTGAGATGAGCTTTGATTTGAATTTCCCAGTGTCTGTGTTTTCTAAGGGACTCTGAAAGAAAAGCATGCGACTTCCTGGGCTTTCCAATGATATTCACATCCCTCGGGGCTGTTTGAAGAGCTTGATTGAGGTCATATGGTGTGCTCACAGATGTGGTATGTTTATTCAGCAGTGTGCATGCATTTGAAGTGAATTTGTGTGCATGCCTGTGTGTATAAATATATGTAAAGACATCTCAAATGGTATAAATATATTTATATAAAATTAGACCGCTCTATTTTCTCATTTTGACATACTGGCCTGAGGTACCTCTGTTGTGACATGGTGTTAACCTTCATGTCACTGTTGCTTTTCATCTTTTGCATTCTGTCAGCATTCCAGCTAAACTGGAAGGAAGCACTCAGTTGGTGGTACCATATAGCCTAGACTTTTGTGGAATGACATTTTGTATGTGCTACTTTATTTTCAGATTTCCTGGAAGTTGTTTCAACTTCTGCATTTCACTGTTGTCACCACTTCTGTCAAGTAAAATGCACTGAATATGTCTGTCTGTGATCACATGTTAATGTTTTATAGAGGGTGTTGTTCCCCTGACCCTTGAAACATTTCAATATTTCATATCACATATTTTCCCCTGGCCTCTGTGGGTGTGTAATAAACAGAAAGAAAAAAAAATCCAAAATTAAAGTCCAGTGTCTCAGGCTTTGTTAATGCTTTCAAAGGAGCAATGATAAAAGGAAGGTTTTCATATGACCTGGTTTTGACAGGTGGCAGCATCTCACCTGCACACTCCTTGTGTTTCCCATCTGGGATGAAGTGGTAATGACAGTCTATAAAAAAATGTTAATCTAGTTTTGTTTTAATAGGTTGTTTGTTTTCCATTTCACTAAAGGTTTCCTGAGTGCTGGTGGTTGCCTGATGAGAAGAGTTCGGGGCAGTGGTGCTGATGGAGCTCTGGATACATCACATGGATATTCACAGGTATTTCCTGTGAGGTTCAGAAAGGGGAACTGATGCTCCCCAAACTGCAGAGAGCTCCTGGGACCACAGGCTCTGCTGGCTGTGGTACCCTTGGTGGCTTTGAGCACAGATTTACTTTGGCAGAAGTCCTTTGCCTTCTTCCCAGCAGCAGCCTGAGCTTCCCTAGGAAGCCCATCGAAGTCGTCCAACATACCTTTGGCAGAAGTGACCACATGCTGTCCCGGGGTGATTCCATGTCACATGGTGTCTTTGCTTTGCTCAGCAGCAGCTGAAAGCCCCAGATGCCATTATTTCACCTGTTTCCGCAAAACTTTGCCTGCAATGCAAGTTTTACTGCATGAATCGCATGTGAATCCTTAATGCCTAGATGAGATGTTATTTGAATGAGTTCCCACATCTCTTCATTCCATTTTAATTAAAATCAATGAGGATAGGTTAAAAGACCATAATCTAATCTTTTTTTTTTAATATAAAGCTATAGACAAAGACTGTCCCCAAAAAAGCATTGGAAAGCATCACTATTGCAAATACAGCCAGTTAATTGTTAATACCATACTTGGATTTTTTTGTTTGTTTTAATGCTAAAACACATCAGTGTTTCACTGGAATTGTAGTTTGTTTGTGTTTGCACTGCTGCAGAGTCTCAAGGGCAAAAAGTCTGTTCGTTGTGTGTTGAGTAGCTTTTTTTTTTTGGTTATTTCCTAATTGGTGCTGGGAACTTCTAGTCAGCAAACAGGTAATGCATCCAGAGAAGCCTTTCCAAATACTTTTCTGGTTTATCATCACCCTTCCAAGGCAGCACAATTATGCATTAAGTTAATAAAAATAATAAAAAATAAAACCCTTAAACAAACAGATAATGAGAAAGAGTTCTCCTTTCCTTTCACCCATGTCATAAAACTGATGTCCCCATAAGAAATTTATAGGAACGTTTCTGATGTCTCTTTCTGTTTTGAAGTGCCCAGAATCATCTTTGGATATTTCTCCTTTTTTCCCTCCTACCTCTTCCCATCTGCCACCGCTCACCACAGTGTTGGAACCAGATGCCCCCCTCAAATCTTACTCTGAGGTGGTTTCACCTCTTCCTCCAATTTCCTCCTTTGTCAAGCATTTTGGGGGCTCTTGCTTTTCTCTCAGCACTGCCTAAAATCATGCTCTTGTGGTATCTTATGTTAACAAAACTCTTCTATCTCCCACCTCAGTCTCAGGTCACTTTTTTCCTCCTTCCTTTCCTTTTGTTTATCTCCCAAACCCCTCTGCTGCAGCAGCTTCTCCTGCATCTGTCTTCTCAAGTTTTATTGTCTGCCTTCTGCCCTTTCCCTACCTCAGAAGCAGCAAGAAGCAAGGCTCCTAATGAGCCATCCCTTGATCAATTTAAAGTGTGTGCCTCTAGCTTATTCTTCTTGATATGACTACTGCCCTTGACAAAGATAATCACTCTCACCTCATCTGCTTTCTCTCTTCTCCTGCCTTGTGTGATTATATGATATCCTGATGACATGTTGTTGACTGGTCACCTACAAATCTGGAGCAGCAAGTAGTCAAAAGGACAAATAGTTCTGACATCTGCAAGTGAAAAAATGATTTCTGCCATCTATTAAAAGAATACTTAAAATCCTTTCTATATTCAGCTGAAGTTCTGTGTGCAAATGCTTCTCAGCTGAAATAATTGCAAAGGAGATTCTGACATCCTTACTGTGAATAATACAAAAGCTCTAGGTTTCTCCACTGAGAATTTTCATTGAAATCAATGGGACTACTCCTGGAGTAAACAAAAAAAATACTGGGACAGGGTAAAAAAAGAATTAAAAAAAATAAAAAAATATTCTCTGAAATCTTGACTGCTGTTTAATTATAAGTTTCACTGCAGGATTTGACAATATTTTTCCCTCGTGGTGTCCAGAACAACAGATACTGGAAGCAAAAATAATAATTCTTAAACGGCTGAACTGAAAGTCTTTCAGGTAATTCTTCCTTTCCTTCTTTGGGTTGTAAGAAACAGATATCGTCTGGCTTTTTTTTTATAGTCGACTCTTCCAGGTAGGGAATTTTTCCCACTTGATATTCATAAAGTTTCATTCAAGTGGAGAGTTCTGTATTAGTAGTAGATGATTATCATCAAGGAGTTCATTATGTGCAGGCAAAGTACAGCTGGGCTTACCATTTCCATGAAGAGTATCAAAAGATATTTGTCACCATTCAAAAGCGCTCACTTCTGTGTTTGAAATAACGGGAAGCTTGCAGTACTGAAACTGATGGAAAACAAACAGGCAGAGTAGATAATGAGGTTATAACAATGTTTTGGGGATTTACATTGTTTAAATGAAAGCATGACTTCAAGTGCCTATAGAGATGACACAATTACATACCTGTTAAAATTTATAGAACCAAGAGTTCTCCATGGTCTGCTGATGATTAAGCTTGGGTAGCATTTGTGTCTGTAAGATATGAAGCTCATCCCATTTGAAGTGTGTATCACAACCCTCTGATTTAATACAATGTTCACAGAAGTAAGAGCTTGTAGCATATCTCATCTAGAGTAAACTGCAAGACCAGAAAAACCCCCAAGTAGACATATTTGTGCACTGCATTTTATGTGAAATTCAGAGTCAGTCTTCCGTCAAGGTTTGATGTAGTCTGTTATTTCCCTCAAGGTTTTTCCATTCTCTTCCAGATTTATTAGGTTTACAAAGATCTCTATGGTTATATTTCTCTTTTAAGTGAATTAAGCCCCTCTTCGAGTAACCTTAAGGTATGAATAAAATACATTTTGCATATTTTCTTTTAAAACTTTGTTTAGACTAAAGACATTTTCATTTGGCTCTATCCTTTTGAAGAACATAACTAACGCTTAGCTGAGGCACATGAAATCTGCAGTTTTTCTATCAAAATTCTACTGTATAAAAATTAAACCTGTGCAGTTTGCCCAGTGTCTAGGTAAGGGATTGTGTGTGTAGGGGTGTATTTGTGTGTAGGTACAGATGGAGGTTTGTGTGTTCATGCACTTTCCAAAAGACTTTTAAAGGATTAAACTCTTTCACCATCCAAGGGTGCTTGAGGAAACTCAGTCACGAGATAATGAAGTGAAGCACACTGCTTATTGAATGTGCTTTGTCTCAGTCCTGCAGGAAAGTCTTCGTGTCATAGAAAACATTAGTCATTGTTTGCTGAAAACGTGGCTGAATCTCAGTGAAAAGATTTTTTAGTCTTCTGTCACTGAGCAGGGTATTATCCCTGCTCCTTCCATTGTCCCCCGAATCCAAAAGTGTCTTTCTTCTTTTCCTTCCATGCCATTTTTCTATACTTGTTTCATACAGAGTCACTAAAACATAGTAAATTCAATTAAAATGAAGTAGCCAGATTTCATCTGTATTCCTTTCCTCCTTGCTAAGGATTTATTTATTTCTTCATTCATGGAGAAAGATGCTCTGCAACAGAGTATATTTGACAATACATAACTCACAGTGCTCATTGTCATCTCTGAATTACTTCTTTGTTTTGATGTAAGGGAACCATGCAAAGGGAAAACAAAGAAGACAAAGAGGAAATACTCCCTCACTGACTATACCAGTTATGCAGAGAGACTGCCTGAGTTTTTGTATGGAGGTTTACTGATATATTATTTGATTATATCTTGAACTTCTCATTTTTGATCATCCAATAAAACTACCCCCCTCTGATGTCTTTCATTTTTATATTGAGTGCAAAGTGTAGGTCAGACACAACTATTCTATCACGATTTCTTTACCCACCTTTTCACAGCTATTCTAAGCCTCTTTCAGAGAAATTATATTTCTTTTTCTTTATTGATTCATTCTTTCATGGAAGATTTATGTACACAATAAATTTTGGGTTACTTTTTTAATACTGAAGGAATGAATATATTCTACTCTTTCTCTAAAAGTCTGCTTTGTACTTGGGGCACTGAAGCAGAAATTAGTTAAGGCTGGGGGTTGTTTTAAATTCAAGTGTGAGTTCATTGCCATTTTGAAGATGCCCCAGAGAAGATTCATGTCTTGCTTGGATGAGCAACATATTTGCATCAAGACCAAGAAACAGAGTTATGAACCATAGGTCCTCATTCTGGAGATTTTGTAATCATCACCTCCTTGCTTTTACCAAGATGCTATCAGTAAACTACAATTTGGAAAGCAGCACACAGCTTTGCTTTGGTATTTGAATATTCCCAGCCTTTGAGGCTGAATCCAAGTGAAGAGGAGTCCACAACACCAGCAGACTTCGAAATCTGTTCCTCTGTCACTCTGGCAGCATTTCAGAAAGCTGTTACTGAACCTTGCTCTTCTGACAGCTTAAAGCATCCTTCTGATTTTCAGCCTAAATTTATGAGCAGCCAGCTCAAGCCAAGTTGTTTGCCAGCATTGACCACTGCAGTTGGTTAGCCTCAACCCATTTTATTATTTCTGGTTTCAAGGTCGTACAAGCTTTTGAATGGTATCTTTGCTTCTCTTTTGGTGGTACCATTCAGCTTCATGCCCTTAGCAGGTCTTAAGGAGTCCACACCAATGTTTTGTGCCAAAGTTGTTAATGAAAGCAGTAGATTGAACTGATCTTGAGAGCCTCTTTGAGTGGCTCCGCTGGTAATCTGCTACATCTCTTATGAATACAAATGTTGAAGGGTTTTTTAGGTTCTTTCGCCATTTTGCTGTTCTTTCTTGCAAGTAATATCAGTTTGCCACACTATGCTCAGCGGTTTTATGAAGACTAAATACATTGAACATGGGGCTTTATATTTCCTAGGAAATCTCTAATTAAAGATTGGCTTTACACAGAACAAGACCAGGACAGCACAGCTGCACAGTTAGGGTTGGTTACTTTTTACACCTTCTTTGCCATCAAACCATGTTCTCCTTTCTCTTTCTTTGACTCACGGCCTCTCTAAGGATTTGATAAAAAATTATTTTTATTTTAAAACCCAAATATAATTGTCTAATATGATCGCTGGCAGAAATTACACATTTATCTATGAATTAACCTGTTGATTGTCACTAAAATGTGTCACTGAGCAACATAAAAAAATGCATTCTTACAAACAGGAAAGGTGGTGTCTCTGTTGTGCTAATTGGAAACTGAGGCATAAAGCTGCTAAAAGCCATTTTAATTGAATACAGCAGTTCCAAGTCTCTTCTGAGAGTGTGGTCTTCTCAGCAAGAATAATCCTAAGCATACCAGTAAAGCTGGCCAATAATTCTCACTTTTGAAACATCGAATAATAAAGATTTATAGTGTCATACACTATAGCTCTGGCATTAGGAGAGTTACTATACAGATACTCTTAAATACATTTTGCAAAATAACTTGTTTGTACATTTTTAAAAGGATAAAAAAAAAAAATTGTAAGGCTTGATGGGTAATTCACAACAACTTATTTGCTTGACTGACCTTGAGAGCAAATTCTCCAGAAGAAGTAATTTAAGACTCTTTCACAGCTGTTTGTTTTTTGCCATTTCTTATGAGGATGGCAACATGAAGATATTTTGACTCTTGCTAGGAGCTCGTATACAACCACCACTAATTTTCCAAAGATAAGAGATTTCACAAGGTAATAATTTACAGTAATTTTCAACTGATTTCTCAGAAATCTTTAGTGGTTTTGAGCTCATCTAAACCACTATGTCTTTGTTCGTATTCTAGTTTCTAACCCACCTACATTTTTCACCCCCTTTCCTTCTTGAAGTCAGGAAATTAGGAAAACTTATTGAAACTTATAATTTGAAATTTGTGCATATAGTTTCCTGTGTTCCCTTTCCCAGCTGTCATTTCTTTTGCCTTTTTCATAGCACTATTCTTTATCTTAAAGTGAAATTAATTTACTCCTTCATCTCTTTTTATCAATCTTGGGTTTTTCCTCATCTTAGATAATTTCTTCCTCTCTATCTCCGTTTACTCAATGAAATATCAAGCCTCTTCACTGATGTACTTTTGTCTTTGAGCTATTGAAAAAATACTCCTTAGATTTGTGACTCGTGTGCTCCATTATAATAATTTGTCATTTAGAATATCATTCCATGGGGTTTTATTTCTTTGTTTTTATTTTTATTTCCCTGCTGTTTTGCTTGAAGTTTTACAATTAGGGGTCACTGAAAGTATTTAATTCCTACCAGTCTTTTGGTTTATCTTTATTGCTCTAAACAGGCTTAGAAACTGATTAAGACACCTGAAGTAGTATCTTGAGATATGGGAAATACTCAAAACTCTTCATTAACATTTGCTGTTTTTTGTTAAATGAAAAGTAATTATGAGTTCCATCGTGTCACACAGGTAGTCATTAGTGCTGAGTGTGTCTTTGGGAAATAAGAGAGCAGATCAGAGCAAGGCTTTAAGCTGTGTACATCTATTTGCATACAATAACTATAACGACAGCCGAGAGACTCAAATGGTTCCTGGTGCAAGTAATTTTCTATTATTTTTCCCCTTCTACTTTTTTGGGATGCAAGATCATTATGAGTGTATAAATGTAGCAAGGCAGTGTTGTGTTTCTTTCCAGTGAAGACTTTGTATTAACTGCCCTATTCCAAATAACAGAAAAATAAACATTAATATTGGTGACATTAATACAGTTTTTAAAATGTGCTGATCTTGTCCTTTACGTTTTCCAGAAGATGAATGCTGTCCTATGACTCACCTTTTTGAGACTGAGGAATCCTTTGGAATATGCCCAGGAACTCCCAAGGGCCTTGGCCTTGCTTCACCTGGAAACAGAGACAGGAGGAGATGAAGTGTGCTTGAGGCTCCCTCCCAAGCCTTAGTTCTGTCTATAATAGCTTTAAACTGGATCTGATTAAGAGAACCAGAGAGGATAAGGGCTTAAGCCAGAGAAGCACTTGAGACAAGATAAAGGTGGTGCTGCTGTCTGACTGTCTCAGGCCTAAGGGGAGGTAAATAAATCTGGGGGAGAAAAATGTATCGCTGATAATGGACATGAAGAATGCAGAATTTATGGGCCACAAGGAAAGACAACTCAGCAACTGTGATGAAATCAGCTCTGAGTAAATGGTAATTCCATCAGGGGAGATCCTGACCACTGGGTCAAAAGAAGAGAAAGACTGCACATGGGAATAATTAGCATTGGAAATGAGGGGATCACTCATTTACCAATAGAATAGAACTGTGTAGCCAATAAGCATTAATTCCTTTGCTTGCTAAAATGTATAAATAGTGAAGAGTTTTGTATGACCTCAGGACCCCCACCACCAAGAAGCCCAGGGTGAAGAAAGACTAACAGGACTCCACTGGATCCTCACTTATCATCTGCTTAATATCTCTCTCTCTCTCATTCTCTCTTCTCCACACCCCTCTTTTCTATTTCATTCAATCTCTCTCCCTCACACTCATTTACTGTTAAATAAAATCCCTCCTATTGACTATGGCAGATGGTCTGGTTTGCACCTTAATTCGGGCAGAGGCATCTCCTATAGTCAGATCATAGCAGAGTCTCAGAGCCATGCACTGCTTTTCTATAAAGGCAGTGCTCACAACACATCTGTTACTCCATCCATTCTCAACCAACCATGTAAAGCCTGCTTTGCTCTCATCTCGCTGGAGAACTTTGAAGCTCTGTTTCATTCTTCTGATCTAGCTGTCTAATGCTTTGCTTTTCCCCCAGAGAATAAGCATTTCATGTGCCAATGGGAGTGATAGGTTTAGCCACAGGGAATGCCGTGTGCAGACAGTACATTTCCTGCCGTTTTCACTGACATCTATCACATTTCTTTTCCCTGTACACAATGTTTATTCCAGTGGGTCTTTACCACAGGATTTTGTCAGCTTGCAGAGCTGTTTTTACGGTGCTGCACATCCTAGTATCACTTCTCACCCAGGAATGAAGTGGAAGTGAGTCTTCCATAAATATCTCAGGGCACAGTAATAGGCTTGAATGTAGCAAAGAGAACATCTGCTAAAATTGGATGTTTATACCACGTGCTCTATTGTCTATTGTTTCTCGATGCATTGTATTTAATTGCTGAATGCCGTGCCTGTGTTAGGTGGGTTTATAACCTTTAATATTTAGAGATTTCTTTAGCTTTTTGTATCTTTGTATTTCTGAACAGAAATCAGGCAGCAGTTGACTTGCCTTTTGACTCCAGAAGAGTGAAAAATCACAGTAAATAAACCTTTCATCACATATTTTGTAAAATACAAGCAAGGAAAGGGAATGCACTCAGTGAACACTTTACACATGCCTTGGTTTTGCAGAAATTATTTATCAGGGAGATTTCACTTACCTAAAACATACCACCTTCCACGAAAGCTAAAAGAAATAAACTATTTACAGGCCCTCAGGTGCTATCACAGGGTGGCATTTTAGCTGCCTGCCTGGAATATGAAGGACCCCTGTTGCAGAGACTTCTGGGTTGCAAGGAAACACACTTTATGTTCTCTTAACGCACATAAACTAAGTTAAAAATCCACTCCTATTTTTCAGCTCTTGTTACATAGTGGGGGGAATCCCATTTGCTTGACCTATCTTTCCTGGCTCTTCCTTCCAGCTTCTCCTCAAGTTCGTGCTTACTGCTACTTTCCAGGCAAGTATATTTTAAATAATTTTTAGAAATTTTTTCTTTTTTTATTTTTTTTAACATGAATTTGGAAACACAGAAGCTGCAATGGTTTTGGTGTGATAGACTAGAAATCTCTTGAGTTATAAGACCAAATAGGAAAAATTTTATCCACAAAAACCTCATCAAGTTCAACTGTGTTGATGTAGGTGTGCATGAGCAATCATCCTCATAGCTGGATACAGACTGCTGACAGTAGAAAAGCAAAATTGAGACTTTCCCTTGTGAAATAAGAGATTTTTTTTCCCCTTTTGCTTCCCTAAGTTTTCCAACTTCTCCATCTTTCAGCATTAGAATTAAGATTGATGCAAAGTGTGGCTATCAGGAAACATAATAAGCAATTTCTTTCAAGTGTTAGTAGTTTTAAATGCAGTTCTAGATGTTCTAAATTAAGAAATATGGTATCTTCCTGAATGGATTGTTGATGAAAACAATAATTTTCCTTTAGTATTAAAAATATATCTATAAAAAGTATTGAATTGGGATGAAACAATTTATATTTTACTTTAAAAAACATTCTTATGTAAAGAAATTTTGGGTGGAAGGGGTTTTATGTGAGAAACAAAGTGAAATGCCTTGTGTGGGTCTTTAAGCAATGGCTCTATTCTTGTTCCCAGGTACTTCATCAATTATATAATCTGCCCTGGAGCTACAAGTGTGTGGTGACTGCCTGGGAAGCAAAGCGGGCTAAAGATGTGTCTCCTTCTTCAGTCTGTGGAGCCCAACAGCTTCCTAAGTGAGGAGCTGTCAGGGACAGGCTTAAGAGTCAAGGAATTCCATGCCTCTCTAGTTGGGAATTGAGACATCCCAGCTGCTTGGTGCCACTCCAAAGGGACCACCAAGTTCCCCCTGCCTGGTCCCTGCCAGCAGTTCTGCTAGAGATGTCTCATCCCTCAGCAGTGTCTCCACCAGAGAAGGCACACCCGTCAAAAAACTTCTAACCATGCCTAGTTGGAAAGTGTTTGCCAGCTTTTAAGGACATTAAACCCAAAGACCTGGTTTCCTCTAGGGCTTGTATTGTGTCAGGTTTCAAGCAGCTACTCAGGAAAGGAAGGGACCCTCACTGAAAGTTTTCATACAGGAACCAGAAGATATTATTGTAATATTTTACATTGAGTACAGCTGTCAATGAAAAGAACAAAATGTACAGCACTGAACCTTGACATTGATGGGTTTAGTTGAGTCTGGAACTCCCTTAGTTAACAGAGATTTATTTTTCAATGGGTTTACAGAACTGTGAGAAAGGAATATTTTCTTCTGTCTTAAATCCCTCACCTGTAAAATGCAAATTATACATTCACACCTACCTCAGAGGAGTCTTGTCAGGAGTAATTAGTTAATGTGTGTGAAATTCTTTAAGGCTGTGGAATAAAACTGCAGTGGATTACATGCTGTTACATACAAAATGTAAAAGCTAAGTGTGAAATATATGCTGTCAGTGCAAGGCTCTGCATGCAATCTCAGAAAATTAAGCTGTTTTCATGTTGGCATTTTGGCAAAAATAGCCACAAGTAGTTTTGTTAGTTTGTTTTTTTTCAATAGTTTGAATCACAGTGGTTCTTCTCTGTAGATGACTATTCTGTGTGAGCTGATTGGGAAACAACTGTCAGAGGTTTCAGCAGTCTTGGACTGTAGCAGCCTCTCCATTATTTCTGTTGCCTAAACTTAGGCATCTGACTGCCTCTCATGGTGAACTTCTCACTCATTCTCTTCTATACTAGCTGAGAAACCTGTACTAGGGATAATTTTGCTTCTAGTGTTTGTAAGAGCCTTTTTGAATTGGAAACAAGAAAGAAGTAACTGTGCTCCTAACCTTCTGCAAACTCCTCTCCTGAGTCTGTGCACGTGGAGCCACTCCAGAGATGTGAAGCCGGGCTCAGGGCAGGCAAGATCTTTGAGAACATCACCAGCATCTTGTCACAAGTCTCAACTCTTGTATAACAAATTATTGTGGTTTAGGGACGGTATTCCCCAATTTAGTGTTCCCACTGAAACACCCCAGACAATGTACTGCTCACTCACACACACCCACTCCCCCTGTGGTGGTGTGGAGAGGAGAATTGGGCACAAAAAAAGGTGAACATCATGGGTAGAGATAAGAGCAATTTACTGGAAACAGCAATGAGATAAGAAAACAAAAAGTACCAACAATGAGTATTGACAAACTTCGAGTTAAATTTTTATTTCCTTCTAAATCTCCTTGCTATCCTGCAATTAATACCAGCCTGCTTTCTGGAGGTGGAGGCACTCCCATGTGCAGATGGAACAGTGTCAAAGGCACTCCCCTGCCTTGTTTAAGGTTTTGAGGACAAATTTACAATTCTTTCTGGAGGTCTGGCAGCACATTTGCAGCATGATTTTGTCTGTTTCACTGATAGTTTTTCTTTTTCCTGTTGCTAAAGAAGGTTGCTTTATGTATAGGCTAATTATTTTTTTTTTTTAAACCTAGCAAAATAAGGTTTTATCACAATTTATCTCACTACCAATCCATACTGCAAGAAGTTGCTAGGTCAGATTTTTTAGTGGTATGTTCACTGGCCTGTGAGGGAATCGATGCAACTTGTGTCCAGATGAAGTAGCTAAAAGAGTTGGCTCTTTTTCAAGTGAACCTGCAAAATTCATTAGGGCCATTGCACATCCCTGCTGTTGGCAGAAATGCAGAGAGAATACATGACAACTAATGAAAAAAAAATCCTGACTGATTCCTGGGAGCAGGAAGAGGAAAGCTGAGATCTGAGGTATTAGAACACTTGCTGTAGCAGAAAATGCTCCAAGGGCCAGGCAGGAGTAACCGAGGAATAGATGCCAGAGAGCTCATGACTGTGAATTCTCTCACCCACCAACAGCACATTTGTCATCCAGAAAGGTGCTACTTCAGGCAATTTCAAAGCCTTGTGATTTTTGCAGGTGTTTGCATCTGGATTACATCTGCAGCCTCTAAACTAATAAGCCCTCTGACACATTTTTATAAGAAGTTTGTTCTCTATCAACAGCCTGGATGCCTTGATTGCAGAGAACATGCTGTTTGCTGAAGCTGGAAGCTCTTCCTCTGATTTGGAAGGATTTCTAGGCATCAGGGATAAAAAGCACAGTGATTTTTTTTTTATTTAATCTTTTTGTATTTTTGGTATGTCAAGTGCTAAGGAAGAACATGATCCAGCCATGTCAAGAGTTTACCTTACTCTGGGAATATAGTCTCTGTCAATTGGTTTCCTCAATAGGGCTTTACCTGCCAGAGAAAAATAATTCTGCCATGCAGCTTGGGCAAAGGTTGCTATCAAAAGTGTAAATAGGCTGCTTTCTTTAGCAGTTTGATCTTTTGTCAACAACAGAGAAACGTGTCTCAAACCAGGCTCTAAAGCAAATGCCAGTATCTCTAAGTGTAGTTTTCTTGCAGGCTGGAATGAGAAGGGAGCCTCCTATGTACGTTTTCTTTGATTATATTGATCTAGAAAGTTCCTCAGTAAGCCTGCCTGAACGAAACTGAGAGTCTGCCAAGTTTTCTGGCTGTACAGTTTTAAGTTGCCTGCTTTCTGGAAGCAGGGCTGGAATCAGAAGTCCTGCTGTGATGGTCACAGTCTACCAGGTCACTTGTCTGGGTTGCATGCTAATCAACTCAACCCAAAATGCTGGTGGTGTTAATGTAATCCATGTCACTCAGGATGGTTGTCTGAAATGCAAACACCTTGTTCTTGTCACCACCATCAATAGATTCACCACCCAGGAAAAGTAAGACTCAAAAGTAAGACTGAGGTATATGTCCGACACTTTTGTCTCATATCATTAGTACATCAAGCTTTTATAGTGGGAGAAAATGAGTTCAGTTTTCCCTTTACTCTGTCATGCTCTCTGTGTGCTCTTCCTAATTTTCAGGTTTTCTTTCCCCAGCAACTCTCATTCCACCTACATGAGACTTCGAGTGAATCTAATAAGCAGAGTCTAAGTGAAGTGACTTTCAACCTCAAAGAGCAAAATTCCTTTGTGCTGTGTGTATAGTCAACAATGAGAATTGAGTTTTGGTTTTATTTTGTTTTTAATCTTCTTCTTACGGTTTGAAAATAATCAATATGTTTTGAACTTTTTTATTGAAGACTTTAAAGTATGGAACTTATATGCCAATCATGATTCATCTTTGAATGAACTTTTAGGACAGAGTTTATACTGAAAGCGCTGATGAGACATGACCCACTCCAATGTGCAGAGTGTGACTCTAATCTCTGCCTGAACTAACAATGAGATTGAACATTTGGTCAAATGGGATTATTTTATCTGCCATAAACTCCCAACTAGATAAGGCTTGAGTCTGCAAGTGTGAGGGGAAGACATCTAGTAGAGCCAGGCAGAGTTCCAGTTCTGGAAAAAACAAAAATTCCATATAGACTGTGTATATAGGTGTGAGCTCATGACAAAATCAGTTTCCCAGTAATCCAGAGGAATAAATTAGACTCATGCATTGCATGATGTGTTTTGAACTTTGTCACCTTATTGGCACACCACACAAGTAATGAAGGCTGTTTCTTTGTTGTGCTGTGAAACAAGAAGTGAGGCTGGAATCAAGTCCTGGCATTTCAGCTGGTGTTTATGTAGAATGAACAAATAACCCAGGTCGGTCTTCCACACTGGACATTGCTCAAAGCTAGGAGAATTAAACGTAAGAGAACCTCCCTTTCCATGGAGCAAAACCAAGGCAATTACCAGCATGAAAAATAAGGAGAGAAGATTTGGAGGACCGTGGAAAAGTCAAAAACTCTTTCCAATGCCAAAATGCACATTCACTTTACAATCTTATCCTGCAATGTTATCAGAAGGTTTGAGTGTGGTAGGAGAATAGCTATGGCAGAGAGTGATTATTTGTCATAGTGGTTTGGGCACATTCTGTTACTTCAACAAGGAGAAAAAGACCAGGATAATTCTGAAGAATGATAGAGTCTGCATGGCTCAGCAGGCAAGCTGCTTCAGGAGAGCTGAGGAGTCTATTTTTTTCAGTTGTTTGGGCTGACTGACTGCATCTTGGGCACAAATAGCTTCTCAAATGGAGTGGTAAAAGTGTGGAGATTTGTGTGCTGGCTGTTTATCAATTGTACCTGCTGCAATCTAACAGAGCAGCCATAAAGAAATAGTTTGACAAGTGGAATTCTCCATCCATTCATTGTCTCTGTGAGATGCTAAATTTATGGAAACAGGTCCTTTGAATGTTTTGTTCCTCCGAAAGCTACCCTTTCCAAAGACACAAACAACAGTTCAGACGAGTTTCATTTTTCAAGTGAATTTAATATTACAGTATTTCTCCTTAATCTGGAATAGAGAAAGGAGAATATCCAGTATTTGAACGTCCGTAATCAGAATTTGATTAAGCGTCATGGTTAATGTGCACACTTCATGCCAGGTGAAAGGGGACACTGGGACCAGCTGGCTGCACTCCACACTCCCTTTAGCCATCTTCAGGTTGATGTACAGGATTTACGTATTATTCACGCAAAAAATGATTTAAAGTTATTTTCACAAGCGACAAAAATTAAGAAATTGTCTTCTTTGGTTCCTGTAATTTTTTAAGCACATGAATATGAGTTTCAATACAGGCTTTCACAAAAATTATTCTTCTAATGGTTTGGAAGTGGGCGCTGTCGCAGAGTGAATTGAAATGTGTCAAATCCAGGCCGTTCTCCTTTTTTCTTGCTGTCAGTTCTTTGAATCCCCTTTGGCAGCTCACTCTCATTTCCCTTTTCCCTCCTTTGAAGTACCAAGGTGCTGCAGTGCTCTGATACCTGTCTGTGGAAGGGAGGTTGGATGGTGGAGAAGGAAATCCACACCGTTCTTCGGTGGAATGCTTAGGAATTTGGTGTGGTATGGAGATCTGATATAGGTATTTCTGTGAGTATTTTATAGGGCTACCTACATTTTTGTCACTGACATACTGCTATACTGTAATATCAATATATTTTATAATGCTTTTTTTCTCAAACTTTCCCCAGTATTGGCCCTCTAAACACAGTTTTCACAGGATGGCGTTCCCTTCACAGAAATTGGGTTATCAGGTCTTGTTTCAGAAGTACCAAGTTTCCCACAGATCTGTAAAGATACTTGTGGATTCATTTGCATTTAGACAGCCCTCTCCCATAGATTAAAGGTAATTTTAGAGAAGTCCTCCTTTCGTTTGTCTTTATGGTTAGTGTAGAATTTGACTTTTTTTTTTTTTTTTTGAAAGTAGAAAATGCTCATAGCTTAATGATCCTTTCTTGCTGAACTCTTGAGGTGATAGTGGGAGAAAAGAAGGCCAGTTGTGCTAACACGTGAAACTACGAAATAATAATAAAAAAGAGATGGAGAGCTAATGATATTTTCCTGAGGTGATTATTAAGAGACCTGTTCTACATGTTTTGCAGAGGAATTAGACTAAAGGCCAGCTTTTTGGTGAGTTTTAGCAAATATCTGTATTAGCAAGGGTATCTCTTCATTTGCAAAGTCAGACCTGTGCCTCGAAAAGGAGTGGTAAAATAAAGGACACATTCCAATCACTATAATCAAATCCATTTAAGACTAATCTTGCCACTAACATTAGTACCATTTAAATCTGTAATTTTCTTTCAGAATATGGGGAAAGAAAGTTAAATACTGCCTAAAGACCTTATGCAACATTTTAAGATATAATTTATGTAAACTTAGGAGTTTTATTTTTGCCTTTGAAGGCTCTGTTGACCATATTATAAGTACTTTAATAGTTTTAAAATGTAAGGAAATTCTACCCTTTCTAACTCTTTAATACCTTTTAAAAGGTATTAAAAAGTGACACCTTTAAAATGATATATTGTGAATATGCTTCATATTAATTTAAATATTTGTTACTACACTTTTATGATTCATCATTTTTATTTATAAGTAATTCAGGATAATAAAAATAAATTTTATGAGACCACCTTTGTGTACATAAGAATAAAAAAATCATCAAGAATAATGACAAAGGCTATTGATAGATTTTGTTTTGTTTGTGTCTAATAATGGATCCTTCATTTTTTTGCTCAGGCTGAGGACACAACATGCACTTTAACTTTCCAACTCAAATTAAGGAGGAGATAAAATTCCTTTAGAAGAGGTTTCAGGTAAAAATCTCTGTTCTCCTATATCCCTCAACTGAATATCAGTACAAGTTTTGTCTGCACACCTCTGTTCAGCATCTATGTCAGTGGACAATAGATTAATTATCCAGTAAAAGGCTTCCAGCAATACTATTGAATGGTACTATTCAGAAGCTGGAAACCATATATACTGTATTTCCTCCTCGAGGAAAGTTGTGCTGTTTCACTTTTTAATATTCTTGAATTTAATTGCTTTGTTTCTAGTCTGCTCATTTTCAAACTGTTTTATTAGACAGTGTAGTGGCTTCTTCAAACTCTGCACTTTTGTTCTGAGCCATATGTTACGTGATGGATGTCCTGTGTGGTCCCATTATTTATAAAATGTGGATTTGTTTGACTGATTCTTTTCTACCTGACTTCTATTGTCTGATTTCTATTTGAGCCAAATAGTTATTAAAGCAGATTTATTGTTCTGCCGTTCAATTATCTCCTCAAATGTGCCGAGCTGGGTTTTGGTTGGGTTTGGATTTTTCTGGGGAAGGACTTTTCATGGGTGTTGACAGTGATCAATAGCCTTCATTTTATTCAGAATAATTTTCAGTACTTTTTTATGTCATTCATAATTGAGCTCCACTATCAATATTCTTCATGTATATTGAGTAAGAGCAAGCCTGCATTGCCTACAGTGCTTCTGTAACTGTGCTTATACTGAACCATGCTTCTTTCCAATCCAGCCTTTGAAATACTCCTTTGGGTGAACTTTTAAAAAACTTTACAGAGATACTTTTCGGTTTTTTTCTTTTTCTTCAGCTGGAAAAAACCTTTACTTAATGAGAAATCTGATTTTCAGGTTTGACCTGGTAAGGAGGTGTTGCAGGGCAACACTAATCAGTATTATCAGGGGAGCAAGTTACTTCTTTTTGCAAAATGCTTATTGGAAAACTTTTTTTTTTTTCTTGTGACTTTGCACTCTGTATTGAAGTAAAGCTTATGTAAAATTTATTCTGTGTTGTTTTTTTAAAAAGTATTTATTCTGATTAATTATTTTCAAAGATGGCTTCAGAACAGATACTTTGCTGTGTATTTGATTGGTTTTTTGTTTTTTTAATCCCGAAGAAGGTGATTTATATTTCTGCACAGGCTTTGAGTTTTCATATAGCTTAATTGCTGCAACCATCACAAAAAGAAGAAAGGTTTTAGAGCACAACTACAAAGTTGTTTGTCTCTGACATGGGCTCAGGCACTTCCTCTCAGTTCCTCGGGAAGCGTCCCATCATTCATATTATGATTTGCAGCTCCACAGACTTAGGGAAGATGTAAAGACATCAGTCCTGCATCAGAGCTTTGTTTCATTTATCTCTTAAAATGACATAATAATTGTGTTTTGTGCTAATGAGTCACCTTTCTGGCTGTTGGTTACTCAGCACTCAGGCAACACACAAATCATGAGCAAAAGTAATCAGTAAGTAAATATGGGATGAAAAGAAATGACTGTGAGGGTTTTGATTAAAAGGTCAAGTGCAAAGCAGACATGATGACACATGGAAAATATTTTTTCTAAAATAAATAAACAATTAAATTGATTCTCTAGCCTTCATTATAATGTTGAAATACCTTAAGCTAATTATGATAAATGAGGCTAAACGTGGCATGCCTCCTGAGTAAAGATATTCAGACAATTTTCTTGTGACAACACCCAATGTCAAATTTGCCAAAGCCATTAATCATCGCAAAGACGTGTTGTTACCTCTTGCTGATGGGCTTAGGGGTTGAAATATATAAAATATATTTCACAATACATTATATACATACCTATATAAAAAGTTGTGCATATCTCTACTTTTATATATACAACTCTAATGTCACTGCAGTGCAATGTATTTTAGAATAAATGTTTTCTATGGGGGGCAAATCATTATATCTTCTTTAAACTGGTTGTGGGATGTGGCTGAAGTGTATTAACTTTAATTAACTTTACCTTAACAACCAACATACAAACCAAAGGAGTAACCCATCACAGGAATATGCCATGGTTATCACTTACCTAGGAAGGTGTTTCTGTGATCATGCAATATGTAGGAGACCTGGGTGATCTAACTGGGACACAGAAGTTGTTCAAGGTTACTCTGGCGTTTACAGCTCCAGCCTTTTTTACTTAGTACTGTAAAGAAAGGTAGTTTAAACATAAATTTTGGAAAATAATTCTGTTGTATGCAAGGGCCTTTACAGTCCATCTCCAGAGTGTTTAATACACCTAAGGAACACAGAGAAAAAAAAGATAAGGAAGGAAAAGCATTCGAGAGTTGAATAATGAACACTGAAAAGGCTTGTATTGATCCGATAGCAGGTTTAAATTTTAAGTAGTTGATGGAGTGAACAGTGAAGCAAAATTCATTAACCAGAAATATGGAAGAGCAGAACTTTTGCTGCAAATGTGATGCCCTGACTGCTGTGGTTCTGAGTGTGCTGAGAGAGGTAATTCCACCTGGGAATTTCTGGAAACTGAGCTACACCACAGCATAGTGCCTCTGCTGTGACTGTCAGGGTAGGACAATCATAAAGCCTCCCAGGGATACAAGAGCAATATGCATGTGTGAACATACATAACACCTGTTTATATTTGCTACAATTTAAACACTTCTCCATACAAACATTTTCTAGAATATTGATAAAGAAATACAATTAAATAATTTTGCAGCCAAAGTCAATGTGACGTTATAATGTTCTTTGCTGGACCTTTGTAGCTGTCTTGTCAAGCGTAATTGCATTTCACATTACATTTATTCAAGGTATCTGCTAGGTTGTGTGATAAAAACTCTTCTGTGCACCCACATTGGAGCTCAGAGAGACAATGGCAGGAGGGAGAGGCCAAATAACACCCTGGTGGCTGCTCCCAGGCCCATCCCTGGGCTGTGGGACGTATTATGGGATGCAGGAACAAAACAGTTTTGGATGGAGCAGGACTTATTTGGGGATGTTTAGGGGACAAACCTTTGGGAGGCATGCATTTTTATAATTCCAGTATCAACTTGCATAATTTAACATAATGAATAAATGGATAGAATGCACATTTTTTATTTCTTCTACCATTTAAGTCCACTTTACTTAATATCCTGGAAGAAATTGCAAAACAACTAATATTTCTCCAGGGTTCTGTTTATTTACATGGAATTCCACAACTGGAATATACTACTATTTTAAATTCTGCTTTTGGCCCTTTATTTTGGTGCAGGAAGGATTAAAATTGCTAACGTATGAGCACAAGAAATTGCATTTCGTTTCGGAAAGATTGTAAGAGATGTTGGCCCATTTTCTCCAAGGTACTTCAATACTTAAAAATATAGCTGGGATTTTAGCAAGACTTTGACAATCACCTACATGGCACTGATGAATTTAAAAGGGAGATGTGGAAGCACTTTATGCCTGATTTTTTTTTTTTTTTTTAATGTAGCTATTCT
Organism: Pachycephala philippinensis; assembly: GCA_013397055.1. Taxonomy (NCBI): domain Eukaryota; kingdom Metazoa; phylum Chordata; class Aves; order Passeriformes; genus Pachycephala; species Pachycephala philippinensis. Next base: position 22,826 of record VWZT01013293.1, read on the forward strand.
GTCCACAGATATCTTTGAAAACCTGGATCTGAGACATTTTTCAGATTTGTACTCATATTGCCTACTGAAGTGTTCTGAAGCGTTTTATCTTTATCTCTCCTTGAAATGATGGTGTAGAAGGGAGCTCAGGCATTAGGAACATAGCATTTGACCTGAAAGGACCAAATCTCCATGTTTTTCTTTTCCTCCTTTTTCCTTTTCCTTTTTTTTTTT
>VWZT01013293.1:25023-62732 GCA_013397055.1 Pachycephala philippinensis
AATTTAAAATTATACTGAATGCATAAGACATTAAAATATATAGAGAAAAACTGAGCAATCATAATTAAATATTTACTGTAGGTGACTCTATCTCGAAAGACAGCTGATGATGAAATCAACAGGCCATGTTAAAATACTTTTTCCCCCCCTTGAACAAGAATATTTTAAATAGACATTGAATTGTGAAATAAAATATACTTCCTATTCAGTTGAATTCCCTATTTATCAGTTGTTTCAACTACCATGCCATGCACCTCACATACAGAATCAAAATTACTATCTGCTAAATCAAATGCAAAAAGCAATGGAACAAGCACATTCCCTAGAAAATCAAATCAATATTAAATAAAATACATTTAGAACGCAAAAATTGTCTGCTTTTAAATTATTTTTGTTCAAATATAGAGCTCTTTCATATACAAGGATAACTGTATTATTTATTTACATGTGTACATATGCTAAAATATGAATATTTATCTTTCAGTTGTCTCTAGAGATAACCTAAAGCAGCTTAGTGTGGTTCTTAGACTGTCTGATACATCTTTTTAAACACTTAATAACTCGGAAAGGCAACAATATATTTTGAATAAACGTACCAAGGTATTCACTTGCTCAGTTTTAGCTGACATAATACTACAGTCTTAAAACACCAGAACATTGCAGTTTCTTTTTTCCTTTAGTCTGTATTTGTATAGAATGCACTAGGATGGTTCTTTACTACTTTCAATTGATTTCAGAGAGTATAATGGAGAGGTTTTCCTTTCAGATCAAAATTTCCCTTAGCTCTGCAGTACAGTTTTAAAGTGTTTGTAGCACCACCATTTAAGGTTGCATTCTGTGAGAAGCTTTTCTTTAATAAAAAAAGCACCTAAATGGTTTAATTTGAAAAGAAGGCTCATCCAGCTATTGTTCCCACTGAACTCTATAAACTCTTGTGAAATTCAGTATATCTACTATTTATCTATCTTTTTATTCTGAGCTGTGTGTTCTGCTGTCCTTGTTCACACTGAAGAGTTGGGAGTTCAACAAGTGTGGAGTTTTTATGTCATTAGATTCTTTTGAAATTGTACAATACATGAAAATAAACACACGCATAAAAATATACACAATAAAATAAGACCACTGCAGGACAATTACATGATGTTTAACAGAGCTTCTAAATAATGCACACCTGATGATTTAATTCTCAAGGCCAGTTTAAAAGTCACAGAAGAATTATTCCCAAATATTGGGTGAAAGAAGTATATCCATTATCTATTTGATACCTAACTTTGATAACAACTTTCTCTTAATAAACAATGTACAAAATAATTTCGTATTTATTTAATTCGAAATTTCAGTCCTTCACCAAGGCCGCATTTAAGCTTGTGATTTCCTTATCTAAGCTGTCATTTAAGAGAAGCACACTTTCTCTTTTCTCTGAGCTCATTAGACTATCTAATAACTGTTTGCATGGATCCTTTTCTATAGAATGTATCTTTCCCACCACTGACATGGAGGATAGGTGAGTTATTTTGACAGTATATATGTAATACTGAAGTACAATATGTATTTTTTAAAACAGGTTGGATCATTAACAGGTAAAGATTTATTTTTTTTTTTCTCTAAGGAATTCAGTAAAACACACTCTTTGCATATAAAAAAACTCTCATAGAAATCCTGGATGGTGATCTCTCTCCCTCCAAAACCAACAGTGGGTCATAATTGTGGAACTTTGTCTCTCTAATATTCGTATCCACTTGGCTGTTTGCCTTGCTACCCAAGAGCCTAATTTGGGGTTGATGTTATTATTGCTGGACCTGCTCCATGAAAGTTGTGTCCTGCTGTCCTTGCTGAGGAGAGGTGACTTTGACAGTCTTGTTGAGTGGACGTTGCAGCTTTGATAGTTTCAACAGGGGATAGGGGCTTGGAAGGATGCTGCCAGACATCTGTTTGTGTGCAGCTCTGGAGCAGACCCTTCTGCCTGCTCAGTTTTTACATAATGCTCTGAAGGTGCATTAAAGAAATTGCTGGGAGAGTGTAATAAATCTTAGTCAATTTAAGTGGCACAGTCAAGGCAACTTCTTCTCTAGTAAAGACAAAAATAGCACAAAAGGCTACAAGTGAAAATCAGTGCCTCGAAACAATATCAACTTGCTGTGGTACCTTTGCTGCCTTCCAGTAAAACCAAAACCTGTCTTTATAGGAAGCGTTAGGAATTCCCAGATTGGATTTTGGTATTCTGCTGCCTGGGGCAGAATAACAGTGGTGGAGAGAGTTTAATTCTGCTTCTTCTGAATCAGTCTTCCTGCTAAAGGGGTTCCATCTGGACAAAAGGTTACTCTGAATACCTGTTTGTCACTCTTTTCCTGGCAAGCAAGATGTGTGGCCTTGGAGTTCTCCTGAACAGCAGTCAGGACTGGTGATGAGAGTTTGACCCCCTTTCCTTCAGCCTCATTTCTCTCTTTCTCTACAAGACATGTGCTAAAACTGTCGAAGAGTCCTGGTTCTATCAAGCCCATCTCCTTCATATGAGGAGATGTAAGATGGATGCAGAGCAACTCAGAGACCCAGGTCGGTAAAGGGGTGTCAGAGTTCTTGGCAGTGTTGCATATTTATACCTGCTCCACAGGCAGGATTAAAACAGATAACATTTGTAAGATGAACAGCAAGCCAGAAATATAGTTTCTTAATAAGGCAGACTGCTCGTGTAAGGCTTTTATAGCCTGATGGGGGTCCTGGAGTAAATTAAGACAAGCAGTCTTTTGAGCAGGATGTTGAGGCAAGTTATTCTGTTCAGCAGTAGCCCAAACCCTTGAAGTCAGATGTGGCTTTCTACAAAACTATGATATATATGTCATGTACCTCATACATAGAATCAAAATTATCACCTGCTAAATCTTATGCAGATAAATAGGATATCACTATCCACTTTTAACCTCTAATGTTACGCTTTATGATATGTAATTTTGAAAAAAACTATGTCAGGTTTCAAATAATGGGTCACATACTTGTAGCTGTGAGAATACACTTATTGGAAGAAATGATCAAATTGAAATGATCCCTAACCATAGATTCTAGGATGTTTACTAATAAAGGGGAAGAAATTCTACCAATACCCAGCATACTCAAATCTTTATCAGTTTTAGCAATCTTGGAATTTTACTGCTTCTGATGTACATTTCACCTGTGTTTGTGTGTCAGGCATTTGGAAGCAAGTGTTGCAAAATTAAAAGGAGAAGAAAAAACAATATTGAAAAAATTTGATCAATTCCACATTTGCTTTGGAGCAGAAGGCTGAAGATGCCCATAAATTAAAATAAACTTGACTGGATACCATTGCTGCTAGTTCTAAATTAACAGATGAGAAATCTGCTACAGCAGCATCCCTTCTGATACCACCTAATTTAAATTAATTGCCTGTCTGTGACTCCAAATCAAAAATTAAGAATCAGACCAAGCCTGCAGTATTAATATTGCACCTAACTATTTAATCCTGGAAGTTGTTCTTCCAGAGCTCAGCTTCCAAGGACAACTGCTATGAGGTTCTGTGCTGGCTGTGTATGTGCAATGGGAATATTGATTCTTCTCCACCTCACCGAGCTGCTCTAAAATCTTTTGGCATTAAATTCTGCATACATGTGCTATGCAGACCAGAGAGCTTAACCTGTCAAAATATATTTTACAGCTTCCTCAGAGATTTTGTGATGTTGTATTTGGTTTCAAAGTGAGGATATCCTGGGTTTCATAATTCATATGCTCATGATCTAGGTAGGCATTGATGAAAATTAACAGGTTATTTCCAGATATTATCTTGGGAATGATGTATAACTATGAAACATGTTTCTAGGGAGAACATATTTACATTGAAGGAACTTATAGCAGCTGTCCTGTGTGAGTTCAGCACAATGAAGTCCGTGGTTGGGAGGAAGGTATTGATTAGAAGCTCAGTGCGGTGGATCAGGGAATGCATTTCACTAGTGGTGTGTGTGGTTTGCTCAGTTATGGATTTGATTCAATAAGTAAGGGATCTGAATAAGTTGGTTGTGACTTTGATGCAGTGTACAGCATCCCTAATTTGATAGGTCATTAATCTGCCAGGTTTAACTAAATAACAAATTGCAGCTTTTGTCAGCTCCAGAAATAAAACAAGATGGAATCTGTGCACTCTAAATCTGCTCTTTCTCAGTAATTACATCGTTCAGGTGCTCTAAGCTTCTACCTTGTGACTCATTCCTTAAAGTAGCACCGTTAAAAGCTAGGTGGAATTACATGAGATTTGCAGGTCAGCAGCTCTGTCTTTAAAAGCAGCCCAGTATTTCTAAGAATGTCAATAAACACACCCTGCTGAGAAGGTGTTCCTAAAGCTACAGCTTTCTCAGTTTCTCTGGTCCTGCTTTCCTTATCAAGGCAGGTTTCAGATTTGACAGCATTAATGTTTTGATATAGACCCATGTGATCTGAAAGATGGTTTATTTTCTTTGAAATAAAATTTCCATAGCTTTTGTTAGAACAGTTAGATGAATAGATGGCTGCTTGTTTGACAGAAACTCTGATTTCTCCGACCATCTTTGCATGCACAACTGAGAGTGGCTGATGATGATACTTCTAAATGTCACTCAGTAACTTTAAATCCTGACCAAAATCCAGTGCAGCAGTGATCTGTTCAAGGGATTGTCACCCAAATTTTCATGGTACTAGTACAATGAAAGTAGAACATATTTGGAAGTTCTGACAGGTCCCAGACCTTTCCACTCAAAGTCACTCTTCCAAACATTCTTCAGAAATATTCCAGCTTAAATTGCTCTAGCAAAGCTTTGACAATTGAAAGAATTTGTATTTTCTTGAAAATGAAAAGATGGTGACTAATGACTTTTCTAAATATTGATGAAAATTTGAGGGACAAAAGAGTCAAAACTCATACGCATATGATGTTTAATATCTCCTAGCAGACAAAATTGAGTATTTTTATCTGAAGATCATGAATGATTTCTAAGATTATGGAACTGAACAAATTTCCTTCATTTTTTATAAATTATCTATCTTATTTTTTCGTTGTAATCTAATGAGGTATTATCTATAAGTAGGATAGGTATTGAAAGAATAATGGCTAAATCTCCTTGCATTTCAGGAGGTCTAAATTTTGTACAGCTAAGCATGCATAGTGTAGGCAGAAATAAAGAAAAAATAAGCTAAAAGAGTACAGAGAAAATTGAATTCAAAGATCAACATCTAACAAGAACACTAAATGGAAGACACCCACTTTCTTTATAGTCTTTTTTGCTGGCTAACTTGTTTTTCTAAACTGTCTTTAAGTTACAGATTTAAGTGTACTTTAATTTAGTGAGGGAGCAGGAGTGCACTTCATTATTCTAGGACAGATTGATCAAAACAAACGAATACTGTACCGAGATTCAGGTGGAAAGCTGCGGGTGGAGGAGGGGCGTGATTTTCAGATAAAATGGTCCAAAAAATTTAGAAATGTAAATTCAGTTAGGGGAAATGCATCCCTGTGCCGAGAGCTGGGAGAAGCCCTAGGCACCCTTCAGGCCTGCTTAAGCCCTCTGTGAAGGCTAATTAGCTGCATAGCATGAATTTTCAATTCCGGATAAATATGCATTTTACAAACAGTCTGCAGAACAAGAATTATTTATTGGACATGTTTGTGAATAATTCGAAGTCTAGGATGAATGCTGTCATTTTAAAAATCCATTTACAGACATTTTACAAGTGGGTAGGGAATAAAAAAAATCAAGCTTAAGAAATATTTGTTTAAAAAACACCCTAATTTTCCTAGCTGTTAAAAACAGCTCAAACATGCTTCATGGTAGGGAAAATGAGGACTTGCACTTCCTAGGGGGAGCTCTTGGGTGTGCCAGAATAAAATTTTTATTGTTTTATTTTTGGGATCAGAGCACGTTTTCCTTCTTGGGGAAAGGAGTGCTCTCAGCTTTGGGGAAGTGTGTGGATCGAGTGGAATTTTCATGGTGTGGGATTCCAGGGGTGATTTCCTTATCCATTCTCTTCCCTTTTGGAGAAGCTAGTAGATATCTGACCCCAGAGCATCTAGAAGTAGTTCTATAAAAATGAGATGACACAAGGATTTGCACTTAATTTTTCCTTTTCAGATGCCAAATGAAGTAAAACTTTATAACTTTCTAATGTTATGGGATACATATATCAAAATGTACGCACAGCTGTTCATTCCCATACCTGACCTTTGAGGAGAGGAATAAGACCAATATACTCCTTTCCAGGCTGAATACAGAGTAACTGGGCAGCTCATTTTTCCATAAATTAGCCTGAAAACAGCATTTCTACTTCCAGGTAGTTATCCTAATTTCTCACCGTAATTAATTCATGGCTCGTTTATACTCATTTGTCCTTGTGCCAATATTCTACTGGTTGCTTAAGTAATTTTTCTCTCCCTTCATGTTTACATACTCAGATATATTTATAGGGAACAGTCATATCCCTTCTTAGCTATTGTTTTGAGAAGCGGAACAAGCCAAGCTCTTTTAATCTCTGCTTGTAAAATAAACTATCATTTATTTTGCTCGAGCACACTTGTTTGCTAGGAGGTTATTTTTATTCCAGTCTGTGCTTTAATTATTCCTTGACTTTCTTATTTGTCAGGAGTAAACAAAAAAGAAAAAAATTGAAAAAAAAAAATAAAAATCAGGCAATGTTTTTCTGTACCAAAGCAGGCCTGGGACCCACAATGACATATATAAAAATGACAGCTGGATAAACACAGGCAAAAGCTGATATGCTTATACTGCTGAAGTGCATTTGGGATGGAGTCTTTCAATATATAACAGTACAGAGGGTGTTAGAAGGTAGCGTTTGCAAATTCCTACCAGGAAATGCCAACTCAGGAAAACATTTCCTTTTAAAAGCTAAACTAAATAAGTTATATCTTTTGTGTAAGTTCATCAGGGAAAAATTCTGAATTGTCTAACTGTAGAGACTACTTGCTGCAGATACAAAATGATTTCCTTGCTGTATGCTAAGTTTACAATGACTTGGTGTGAATGAAAAGGATTATTTCCCATCTGGTTAATATTCCAAAACTTGTCTTCTCACAGACACGTTTTGTCCCAGAAAGTGACTTGATTGCAATAAAAGGCCTAGTGTAGAAAATGTTAATGAAGAAAGTATCTGTTTTGGTTTGTAGTCGAAACTGCTTTCTTTCTATAGGTCAGCTGAAAATGAAACATGTTCTAAAATTAATGTTTTCATTAAATTTTCTTTCACTGGTGGTGCAGCAATGTCCCCTTGTCTTCTGCCAGCCATTTCTGCCAGTGCTGTCGCATCACTAGGGACCCTCTCTTGGAGATCCTGTTTTAGGAGTAATGGATTTGACTGAACCACAGCAAGAAATGGCACTCCTCGGGTAGAACAGATTTTTGCTCTGTTGTGTTTTGTGCTACCCTACCTCACTGTGCAGTGTCACACAGCTGTGGCAGCAGTGACAGAAATATGGTGACGATTAGGCGGGATCTTCTCTGGAGTTAAACCTTCTGCTTGGCAGAAATTAGTGACAACAGTAAAGCTTCAGGCAAGAGCACCAAAGCGTGCTCTTTTCCTCACTGACTTACTGCCTCCAGTGCCCTCTTCCTCAGCCCCTAGCTGTGCTTCTGGCTCACCATAAATGGTACTACTTTTCAAAATTCAGAAACAGGGAGAATTAGGATTTTGGACACCACAATATAGGACACAGAAAGTAGCTCAGAACCAGAAACAGTGGGATCACTCTGCAAGTACCTGTAGAGTGTCTGTACAAGCCAGAGCAGCTCAAGAAGTAGCATGGCCCTGTTTCCCAGCAGTACATTTGATTTAATTGCCTCTAGTTTGATCAGAAGGTTTATAACCTTCACATAAATGTGCCCCCACACATGGATGGCTACGCTATTTTCAAATGTGTGCACAGCAGTGTGCTGTCATGTGGATTTATCAGCTCAAAGCTGCAAAGGAGACATTTGGATTCAACAACAAACTGACAAATAAATTTCCAGTACAAAGGATTCTTTCACATGAAACTAGAAAAGGATGCTGACAATTAGAAATAGTCACACATCTTCCCTTCTTCCCAGTTTCTCAAATACACAAAGTAACTCAAACTAGAAATTCTAGTATTTCACAAATGTAGCCTATGTGTAATTATAACAACACCATATTCATCTAAATGTCATCTATTAAACGTTTTAATATGAAGAGAGTGCAATAAAGCCTACATGACAATAAATAATGTGCCTCATCTTTACCTGCCAGCTTAGAGACTTTCCTTAGCCTGCTTTCAGATCCATGCTTTTAGGTCATTCCCTTAGATAATTCTTGCTTTTTGTTTCTTTAAATATTTAGATCCAAGTTTGGTGGATGAAATTCAGGTCAAGACATGGGTTAGGTAGGGATTAGGCAGCAGGAATCTCAATGTTGCAGGGCAACATATTGGGAACCCCAAGGAAACTGTACGGCCACAGGAATGCTCCTGGAGCTGCTGCTTCTCCTTCTTTCCTGGGACTTGAAATCAGAAGTAGATTGCAGATATTTCCCAGGGAGAAAAATGGTGTGATCCACAGATATTAGAACTTGGCAGCCATCATAATGATTTGGTGGAAAGGAGAAAAAGCATAAACTCATTTTCTAATTTATGGGGTTGCCTGGTGCTGTTGAGGGCACCTGAAGAGATAGGAATTAAAAACAACTACTTGCTAAATGACTTTGACTAAGACCCTAGGAAATATTTATCTATGACTCTTACTCTTGAGCTTAGTTATTTAGCTGACCCACTGTAAACAGAGTCCCCTTTGGAATTTTAGATGGCTGTGTTTTATTTTGGTTGCTTGGAAATGGTTTGTAGGGTTTTTCTTGTTTTGTTTTGGTGGGGGTTTTTTTTGGTTTTTTTTTTTTTTTTTTTGTTTTTTTTTTTTTTTTTTTTTTTTTTTTTTTTTTTTTTTTTTTTTTTTTTTTTTTTTTTTTTTTTTTTTTTTTTTTTTTTTTTTGTTTGTTTTGTGGTTTGGGTTTTTTTGAGGGGCTGTTGTTCTGTTCTATGCTCTAATCCATGATGAAAGGTATAATTCTTCTTAATTTTCCATAGGCAAGCAAGGACTGATAGAAGTTACAGGACATGATGGTTGTTATGAAAGCACACTAGCAACTGGAGGAATCTGACTCTTCTTTTTACCAAGCATTTCATTGAAAGACTGTGATAAAATTGAAGTGCATTCTGGTTTTCTCCTTTGTTTTTTGCTTGCCATCACCTGTGCTGTTTTTAAATGGATGCCACTATTTCCTAATGCTGTACTTTACATCATACTACACTCCTTGTACCAAAATACCATATATCACACTGAGCCAGCAAAAGTTACTCTGTGAAGTTTTTACAGATAGGCAGCATAAAATCATAGTGAGCAAACCCCAAACATCAATACCCCGTACCTTGTATCAGGCTTCAGAAAGGTCATCAGCCTAAAAGAAGCAAAAGAAAGCCCCACAGATTTCCCTTTCTTGGCCTGGCGTCAGCATCCAGCCTGTCAGACCTGGCCTTTAGAGACAGGTCTGACCTACGGTAAAACAGGCGATTCCAGGGGTGCCTCAGCACAGGGAGACACTTGATAGGAGGTTTCTAAAAATATTTTCTGGAGCAGGAATTTTCTGTGGTATGCTGTATTCATTTAGTTTCAGCCATGGTTTTCCTTCAGAAGTACTGCTGGCCTGGTTCCCTTCTCATGCTCATGCAGCCCTACTGACTTAGTGCTGCTTTGAACACTAATGTCAGTGAATTAAAGAGCAGATTTCCAGACAAACGTGTGCATCACTGCTGAAAACGTTTTGATGGAGGATGGGCTCTGCACCAATTCACTCAGAGTACACTGGGTTGGAGTACATCAGCAAGCTCATGCTGATTCCTTCTCCGAGCATTTCAGCTGATGGAGCAATTCACCTGACAGAAACTCTCTCATCTGCCTATACTCTTGCTCTGTAAATAGTCTCATTGATTTCATGGAGTAAGGTGCTGAGAATTTCTCTTAGAGTCTGGTCTGCAACACTTCATTTGGAGAGGAATAAATTAGCCTTCTACTTGAGCAATCTGCCCACTTTGGGGGGTACAGGGCAATCAGACACCTCTCTGCAGGATGCTTTGCCTCTGGGTGTGCAAATACCACTGCAAACTGAGTGCTCTGTATGGGAAGTGAAAGGATGACTGAGAACATGCTCCTCAATGTGCTTCCCAGAAAACAATGGGAAATGATACTGCTGATGTCTTCCTAATTCTTAAAATTAATACATCTTCACACTCCATCTTCTGAGCCAACTAAACAGCTTAAGTGGCACTACTGGATTTTAAATAAAATTATTCTTAATATGTGTTTTTCTGGATTTTCCTTTTGGGAGATAAAATTTTTCTTTGCTATGAAGAAGCATAAATAGAACCTGGAAATAGTTGAAACATCTTGTTTTGTTTTGATTTGCTTTTTGCTGATCTTCATTTCAAAAATAGACAAGCTGATTTAACCATTTTTCTTTTTAGCTGACAAGAAATGTGACGCTTTTTAAGAAATGAGTGTTTTATAAAGGAAGCATTGACAAGCTGTCTCACTGCTAGGTGCTGCCTGAATATCAAAACAGTTATTTTAAATGCCTGTTCTACAAGAGGGTTTTGTTTTGCAATCCAATCCAATAAATAATTCTTTTTAGTGCGTGGTTTTATTTTCTGAGGTATTTAGCAGCCTGGCATTTTAATGATGGCTGCACAGAAAGAGAGAATCATGTCAACAGCAAGCCAGGAGCTGTCTCTCTGTCTTGCTTTCTCTTCATTTCCCCTCAGCCCTGTATATCTCAGATGACCCGATACATCATTATTTTTGTAACACAAGACAGAACATATGTCACACTTCTGACCTTAAGAGTAAATTGTGCTCTTATTAAAAGTGAAAACAACAACCCAAATGCTTATCTTTTTCTTTTTTTTCAACCTACCAAAATGAGAAGCCCGAATTAATTGCCGCTTCCACAACTTAACGTGAACCCAAACCCTGAACGCAGAACTAATTGAGCTTATTTTTATATTGAATAACATGGGCTGAGCAGGAGGAGATGTCAATTCTTGATTACCATTCTAATTGCCCTGAATATCTCCCTGTGGCTGTCAGCGAGGTGATGCTCATGTACATGACTGAATTTGGCACACTCTGCAGACCCAGTGCCACCAGGACAAGCAGTCCCTGAGTGACAGGCTGGCTTTGCCTGCTGCTTGCAGGGTAAGGTGCTGCTGTGCTCTCCAGCCTTTAACATAGGGCACATGACACTAAATCCCATTAGGAGTGGGAAAAGCAGCATGATTATTTGCATTTTCAGTGAATAGAAGGGCCAGATGTGGTGGCAAAACCCAAGTGTTTTGTTTGCTAATTAGCAGCATCAACAATACAGGGTAATCTTCAGCAAATATTTGCTGTCTAAAGGAGCATTTTTAAAGAGCCAAAAATTTCACAGATTTCCATTTAATATCATTTCCTCTGAAGTTCACCTGCACAGTTAAGCTGAAATGGATTAAGTTGATCTTCTTTTCCCATTACTTGCGTTTCCCCTTTTTTTGACAGAACCATCACATGAATGAGCAAGTGTCTTTCTGGATGAACTTTCATTATATCAGAAAGCCTGATTAGAAAGTAAAGAACAGCTGGGCTACATATTTTATGAGCTTCCTTTGAAAGAAAGTTTTTTGAGCATACCACTGTCATTCAGTATTTCTCTGGCTCCTTCAAGTTTCCATTTCTTTCAATGAGTATTTCTTACTAATAGGGCATACAGAACTTACCAGAAAAAGAATATGCTGAATAACAAGGACCCATTTGATATAAACTCTTCTATTTTTTTTCCCTAAAAGAAGATATCTGGTTTTCTGCCTTGAGCCTGATACTAATCTTGCACTGCTAGTTGGGAGTGTGAGTCCCTGAAGTACTGTATCTTCCTGCAGCTCCAGAGTTTCAGATCTATTTCCATCAAAGGGCAGCTGAGGATGTATTTATTCTCAGCAAGTAAAGACTTTTCTGGTGTCACAGGAGTGATCAAGGAATATTGTTTTGAGCCTGTAAAATTTTATTAAAATAGAGCACTAGGCCAATACTGACTCAAGGGCATGCTACTAACCTGGACTAAGGAAATTGAGGTTGGATGACTTCAGTGGAAGAAGGCTCTTCCCCACGTTTTGACAGGGCAAATCATTTTGTCTCCTCCATCTCAGTTCCCCCAAAAGAACAAGACTAAAGGCACTTATTGGCTCCCTTTCTTTGCCGGTCTCAAGTAGGTTGGCCTGCATGAAAGCAGCTCTGTCTTTTAACCCTNGTGTATAAAATCATACCTGTGATAGTCTGATTTCCATAGCAGTGATAGTCTGATTCCCTAAGTCCTTTTTTTATTCTTCCCGTGTGGCACACTCCAAGTGTCAAAGATGCTTGGAATGTCTCAGCTCTTCTTAGGAGCTAAGTGAACCTCATGACACAGGGAGATGGCTAGACAGGATATTTTCAAACTGAATGTCACTGAAATGTAGTCAAGAGTCAACTCTGCCAAAGAAGCAGAGATATCATCACAGAGCACAGACAAGGGTGTAAAATCCCTACACTGCTCTATTCCATTTTTAATTTTCACATGCTAATTGCATTTCTTTCATTCACAACTAGAACGTTGAAGAAATTTGGTCTAGTTAGAAATCCAACTTTTAAATCTTTCAATATATGGGCAAGTTGGTTTGTCTGCAGTGAATCTGGAAATCTTTCAGAAAGAAAATAAAATTGCATCCTGAAATCTTGCATCTTAAAATGTTAGGTGAGGCTGCACATCAGAGAGGGATGAAATCTTATGCTGTAGAGTTTTCTATTAAACAACTCTTTGCAATGTAGAAAACACGACCACATATTTTTAGATCATTTTCCCTTGCCCTTCTCTTCATCTTTTTAGAAATAAGCATTTTGGCTTGTAAGCTTAGCTGCAGAAAATACCTTCACTGTCAATTTTGCCCTTAATGAGCTCTTATTTTACAGGAGCTTTAGGTAGTTTGCAGGGCTAAAATGAAGCAACACGAGTTCTGAACTGCTTGACTCCATAGCCAACAGCCCCCAGGTGCACAGGAAAACCTCTAGATCTTTCGTTTTAATAGAAATACAGCTGGAGACCCCAGCTTCAGAAAATCAATGTGTCAGAGCTTTGTGGTAACTCCTGGTGGTTTGTCAGGGACATCTCATCAATGCTGCTGCCCCAAAAGAGAGAGCATCATAGGCTTCGTACATATTTTATTGATATTATTGTGTTTCCATTGATTGCCTGCCACTGCAATGGAGTTGTTGTGATGTATGGTCTTCTGCTGCTTTTCCAGAGAGGGACTTCTTGACCTGAAGGGCCTGTCAAGCCCAGGGGGTCTTTTTTGCAGCCTTGTGTGCAACTTGACTTGTGAGCATTACTCCGATGAACCCGTTGCTGGGTGAAAAGCACACAAAGAACAAGAGAGATAAAAAGAAGGGGTAAAGAAATAGGTGAGTCATTTTCTGAGATTCCCAGAAGCAGGAGATTAAGTTCCTGAGACTGCCTGTGTGGAGTGCATCTGGAGGAGGTTATCTTGGTGCCGTTTCACATGTAGAAGGTGATAGAGGCTGAGCTGTCTCCAAGAAGGGTGTTAAATGACTCAGGGAGTCTCTTTCATGAGAAGCTCAGGCTCTGAAGGGATGGCAAGGAGGCAGTGGGAGGGGATTTGTGGAGAAAAAAGCATTCTTGAACTGCACTGAAGCATACAGGCTTATACTTGCTCTGAAGTGCCCACTCAGAAACTCACTGACTTCCCAGAGCCCAAAACAAATAGAAGATAAAAATATTTAAGATGCAAAATGGAGCATTAGTCACAATGCGATGATATTTGATACTGCACTGTTGATGTGCTCCCTTAAGAATAGGCCAGTTTCTTCCAGCCTTTCTTGTAACACAGAAGGAAACATAACATTAAACTACTGACTTTGTCCCACATAAGCACACGTCCTTTTATGTAAACAGTAAGTCAACAAGGAAGGTGTTAACTTTATGAAAATGCATAGCCACTCACAAGCAGATTTTAGTTACATAAAGCACACTTTTATTTGCTTTCAGGAAAATTAGAGCAAATAAGTCCCATTCTCTTGATTCCTTTACTCAGTTGATCCTGTCATAGCAAAAAGTGTTACTGTTCATCTTTAACATGCTGGTCTAGAATGCAGGTCAGAAACACTCAGATTAGCAGGCAACTTCTAGTTTTGAAGTTTAACTATGATTAAATCTTCTCCTTAATATAATTTTCAAGCTGTATATTGTTACAGGCACAACCTAAGCTGGGACATGGAGATGGCTGAGTGAGTACAGCTGACATGCTGTGAAACAGAAATTCTGCAATGTAATGTATGTTGGTAATGCCATTAACTCTGATCTCCTGCAATTCAGAGCAGGGGGTGAGAATGGTTTTCATGAGCAGCCTGAACACAGCTGAAGAAAAATCACCAAGTTAAAACTAGCTGCTGTGTTTATTACTGATTATCTGCAATTTCTGACTTTTGATTCATATAACTGAATTTTTCCACACCTGTTTTAAAAAGCTTGCCACTATAAGAAATTATTTCACACAACTGATATTTGAGATATGCCTCTTAATAAGGATCGTAGATACTCTAATTCCAATTTAAAATATTTTCCTCTCAAATTGATTCAATCCATTTTTAATCCAAAATAAGACAATTTTTTATTTTCTCTTTCTTTAATTTCCCCTCTCTCCTAGACAGATGTCCCAACAAGAATAATTGATCTGTTCTCATCTCAGGCTCTAATTTATCCAAATTAATGCAATTCTGTTCAAGAATTTGGTGGCACCAGAGTTTCCATGCTTTAAGGGAAGTCAGGACAAGAGCTGTATCTTTTACACTGTAAAATGTACAAAACCTCACCTTGTTTTTCAACAATCAATGTGGGACTTAAGGTATAAAGGATTTAAAAACCACACTGCATCAGCAGAGAGATGAACTAACACCTTTGTGTGATTCTATTAATCTAGTTTTTTCCATAATTTAATACAGCAATCAGACAAGAGCTTTCCAAAACAGTGCCTATGTGTAAAGTAATATAGTCAGTGTTATTTTGACTCACAAGATTAGAGAGCATTAGAAAGCTTGTTCACCATTAACTTTGTTCCAGTTTCTTCCAGTAACGTTAAAAATAACAAAACCCCGAAGCCCTAAGTCTGTTTCTGCTTAAAATATAGCTGGTGGTCATCAGCTAGTACTTCAGTGGTTTTAGTCATCAAAATATTTTAATGGCGACCTAAATAATTATTTTCAAGAGTGTCTGAAGGGCACTAGAGATCAGTAGCAAACAATAAATTAACTGAAAAAGAATTTAACTTAATGTCACACAGTGCAAATAATAGTATGAATTACACTGATTGTAATTACCATTTAAGAAAGAAAACTGGGATTTGCATAGTCTTATAATAGGCTAAATTTCTTTTAGAAACAGACCAAGCCTGAGAAAAAGAAAGGTTCTTTCTACCTTTAGAAAGACTTCCTCTCCTGTTCCACCTCCCAGAAGTGCAAGAAACTGGTTTATTAATATGTGTGTGGTCAAGATGCCACTGATGTCTCAGTGGTGACCTGATTGTCAAGGAGCAACGTGGCCCTGGGTTAGAAGGTTAGGGCTCCTCTGTGCCCTGTGGATATCTCACTCTCGTGCTGAAAAAGACCCAGCCACTGTCTCTCTTGTTGCTGGCCCCCTTCTCAGCTGAGCTGGAGGAGAAGCCTCAGCCATGGGGAGAAAGCGAGCAGTGAGGAGTTTGGTCTCTCTGCCTTCAGCATTAGCATAGAAATTACACAGAAAGAAAAGTATCTACAGCCTTACAAATGCATACTAATTATACAAGAATAGATTGCAGATGTTTTCTCATGGTGAATAGCAGCTCACGATGCAAGGATACTGATTGGTTGGAATGGTAGCACTTTGGAGGGTCCCAAAGTGCTCCCTGGACAGAAATACTAAGGGGAGTCATGTTAAAATACATATCCAAGTTTCTTTTTGGAATATCTGAAGATGACAAATAAATGCATTGTTAATTGTTTATTTCAAAGTGTTGTGTTAGCATGGAAATGTGACCACATCAGCCTGAACAGAGTGATTATATGGCTGCCACAAATTAATCAAATTTTATGACCAGGGCTATAAGCTAAGTCTATAAGCTGGCTTGATCACTTTTTACAAGACACAGTTTATAAAGGCGTGGTAGTTCTGTTCTTATTTGAGATTCTTGGGTGTGATTTTTGGCCAAATCAATCAGTTCATCAAATTATAAATGTCTGCAAGGCTGTGTTAGAAAAAAGACCAAGCTCACATCTTCAACAGGAAATCCTCTAGAAACAGAGGTCAGGATTTTGCTCCAAAGTTCATACAGGAGCCACATGATTTATTTTTTATTTCATATAGGGCATATCTAACTTTCTTGAGAGCAGAAGTAATTTTTTCTGGTATGGGTTGCATGTTGTGGTGTATCCCAGTCACATTGCAATTCCATTCAGCGGGAAGAGTGGTGAGTTGATATGGGAATGCTTTTGCCATACATGAAAGGAAAGCTTCAGCATTTATTTTTCTATGGTGAAAAATGAAAACGTGAAAGCTGCGTGTCATTTAATTCTGAAAAATGACCTGACCAGATGTCAAAATTATTAAGAAGCGGCATGACAGCCCTTGGATGCCAACCCTTGAAAATAAGACAGGCAAGACGAGGAGATATTGAAATAAGTGGACTGAAACTAAACTCTGTGTGTGCATTTTCTTAAACGGGAAACAAAATCTGTCTATAAAAATTTGCTTTATCATTTCCTTCCAACAGTCAGGAATATCAGCTGAAGTTTGCCAAATTATGGGGAAATTTCAGCCTGTAACTTTGATGACCTGTTAGCATGGTTTTATCTAAGGAAAGCTGTCTTGGATATATCCCCCACAGATGATTTATAAAATGAATAGACTTTCTAAAATGGCTTTAACACGGGGGGTGTTTTATGCCTGTTCCTTGCTGTGATTTCTGTTCCCTAACAAAGCTCATCGGCTGGATAGGATGGACTGGAGGTGGGTAAGGATGTGCAAAGTTTTTATTGACTGTCATGCTGATGATAGTCAGAGTCTAAATGGCCCCCTAAAAAGAGCTCTTATACTTTCTTATTCCTTGTATAGGCTATGTACAGTCATTTACAGGCTCACCCGTAATGTTGGTATTGGGACTAGATAAATTATTTCATGATAATGCTTACTGTTCTACTGAGAAACAATTTTTCTTTGTTTTTATTTGTTTTTTTAATCTGCAAAACACCTCATAACCTTTTCTCAAACTCCACCTTTCTCAGACAGGTTGCTGCAAGCAGATGTTTAGCTAAGGTAATAGGTAATAAGGTACTTATATCCTCTATTTGGAATTGAATCTCTGCTCTGTGACAGAACAACATACTGGTTAAACTTTGGGTTCTTCTGCAGTGCTGCTGTTCATTCTATTCCTATTCTAGCAAAGCTAATAAAAATGCTGGTTTAGATCTGCTGTCCTAGTCTTAATTGTTTCTTTGGTGTAATCAGACCTTTATTGATTGATAAAAACATGAATCCTGCATTTTTCTGCAAAGATAATTGATTTTCACCATTAATTTCTGAAGGAAAAAAAGAGACAAATTAATTTCTGTTAAAACTTTTTATAAACAATCTTATTCTTTGCTACTGAAAGTTAATTAGGAGCCACATTAATTTTTTTTTTTTCGCATCTCCTAGCTGTAGCATTTCATTTATGAATTATAATTACACTATTTACCATCTTTCATCACTGATGTCAGTCATCAGCTTTCAGGAACCTATAAGTTCAACAGAGTCTAATGTTTGAAAGTGATATCAAGAAATTGAATACCAAAGTTTCTGTAAGAAGAAAAAGGAAATAATATATGGTAATATATTTGGTTTGAGAAATCTGTCAAAGGACCAGAGTTTTTTGAATAAGTTTATCACCTGCTTGGAGGAACTCATCATTGCTCCACCATTTTGAGTCTCTCTTTGTTCCCAGGGACTCTGCGAGATTTCAGCAACCACTTTGTAACTAGTGACTATTACTGTTGTTTTTCTTGCCTGCTGTTATTTTGGGATTTTTTTAGTAAACTGCTATTTTTTTCACTTATATCTCCTCATATTTGTGTCTTGGAAAGGGATTAGCTAAGACTAAAGGGGAGGTGGCTCATTTTGGAGTGTCCACCCCATTAACTTATCTTAAACCAAGACAACATGGCAAAGCAGAACCCCAGGCAGACTGCAGATGTTCTTCAAACCTTCCCGTGGTGAGGGCACATGTGGGTGTGAAGTGGGGCCGAAAAGGGTCAGCACAGCAGTTTCCACTCTGTGTTTCTTGGAGCTCAGGATCACTGTCCTGCCTCCCTATCCCACTGCTGAGCTCTAATATCTCCATCCTGCTTCTCTCATCCCATCTGCCCCAGGTCAGTGTCCTCCCAGATCTTATGGTTTCTGTGAGGCCCTCCCACCGACACCCAGAAATACATACAGTGGCAAATCTTCCAGGAAAACAGAAATCTTGGAGAAACTCAGAGCTAGAGACCCCTGACACTTTATTTAGTAATATATTATAATGGTAATTAATCTTACTGCTAAAAGTTGGGCCTTTTATTTTAATATGTCTGCCTTTAATTCCCACTTCCTTGTCCTTATTATGGTTTTTTCATAGCTTGCTATCTCTCATTTTCACCAGTAGGCTGATACCATCATTTAGTAGAAGTTATTGTTATCAATGGTAACATAAATGTTTGATTTTTGATGAGTAAAATATTAATTAAAAAAAAGCAGACATTTATGTAGTGTGAGTACACTATTTAGATCAAGATTCTCAAAAGTGCTAGAGAGTATTAAGTGCCATCGTAAAAAATTTCATCATTTCAATAATTTTTTTTTCTAAGAGAGAAAAAAAAAGAAAACAAAAGTCCTGTACCATGTTACAAGCTGCATTGTGAAGTCAGAGATGTCACTGTGTTTGTGAAGAAATAGCTTGAGATCTCAGTTGGCCTCTTCTAAATGGGTCAGACTCTACAAGGTCCAAGCAGTAGGACTCAGCTGAGCACCAATGGACAGGAAATTTTCTCATGAAAAAAATATGAGCTTTTTGCTTGTTACTTTCAGCACTGCTGATTTATGGAATTCTGGGTTCCAAAATCCGCGTTTGGCAGCATCCTTATTGGCAGTGGTGGTGGTGGTGCAGTGGTGTGTCAGGAGGTAAGTAAACTCAGTAAACCAGGTTTTAATTTGCATTGCAAAAAAAAAAATTATTGCTTGTCTTCAGACAGCGTCAAGGGTGTTGTGGCAGAAGCAAATTGGGTTCAAAAAGCTGTCCATGGCCCAAATTCAAAATTTCAATAGTGGGTTTTTTCCAGAAAACAGAATTTGAAAATTTAGAGCTGTGATTCTGTGTTGGACACATGCTCAAAACCAGTCATGGCACGGGAAAATAGGAAACAAACATTAGCAAAAGTGAATGGAATAAAATAGAGTTAGAAAACAATACATAAAAGAGTCAGATCATCTGAATTATTTGTCTGATGAGCGATGAGTCTATGAATATGGTGCCATTCCGAACCATGCTTAAAAAATAAAAAAGCTTTTCTTTTTTTCTCACTGCCTCTGGGTCCTTGAGTACATCCTGACAGAAACATTTTGATGGGCCTGATACTGCATGTCTGTGGTCATGTCTGAATTAAGAACAGAGTTCTTGCAGAGATCCCCAGACTGCTGTGAGTGTCTTCAAGAGCAGCAGAGCTATGTCAGCCCAAAGCAGAGCCGTGTTAGCTTGTGCTGGCAAGTGACAGGTCTGATCAGCGTGCGTGGGGCACAGCACTGGCGTGTCTCCTCTGCTTTTGTCTCTGGGAGAGCACCTCCCGTGGCATTGCTCTTGGCCATGTGGTGCAACCTCTCATATCCTACTGGTATGAGAAAGTCTCTGGTGGGATAAACACACCCAGAATCTAGAGGTACTGAGAAACTGGGTTTTTTTTTCTTCTTGCTATAAGTTTTAAGTATTCCGGATGGGTTATTGCAGAGCTATTTTCAATTGAATAAGAAGGTGATGAATTTAATACGTGGGGATATGTACGACATTTGGTGAACCAGAACTCCAGAATCCTGATGTTGAGATGCTTCGCCCAATTTTTTGTGTGCATGATCCTTAAATTATGCTTGGCTGTAAGGCAATGGAGTTTTATAGCCATACAGCTGGGGAGGAGATGTAAACAGTCCCTTTTTCCTACAGTTGCCATAAAAATGGTCATGACTTAGCCCAGTGACCTATATTCAAGAAACCTACATCCATGTAAACCTGAGGCTGACCCCCCTTAAACCTTAGCATGTTGTTCCTTGAATTCAGGGAATTTTTGAGCCTCTCCTAGTCAAAGGAAGCTGGGGTTGAGAGTAGCCAACAGTCTCAATGCCAATAACAATTTTAGGATTCAGCCCCAAAATTAAGGTAGAGCCCTCACCCTTGAAGAAAAACACTGTTTTGTGCTCTCCATTGTGTTGTGTGACCTTCAAGGATGCACCCCCTTGGTGCTTCTTTATTCACACAGCCCCTCATGTAGGGCTAATCTAAATACCACAGTGCAGCCTTAGTAATTCACCAAATAAAAAGGAAACGTAAATATTACGATGACTTGAACACTAAACAGTAATACACCTAATAAAATGCTTGCTGCTGGAGCCCTCTCACTTGCTGGCAAATGGCACGACCCATATTATTCAGTGTATATTAAACAAGCTGCCACCTAAGCATATTTGTGAGAAATAATACTGGATGAAAAATGCTCTTCGGGTATTTTGAACATCTGCAGCATTTAATGTCTGCTCGCTGTATTTGCCAGAGCCAGCATAAAGTGTACTAGACTACAAGGACAGTGTCCTCCTGTCAGCTGAGGTACCCATATATTGTCAGCTCACAACACACCAGGAATGCAGATTGTCCCATAGTTTAGAAATATTGTACAGCAGAGTAAGATCACAACTTCTGAGCTCATTCTGAGTACATCATAAAAACCACAGTGATAGTTGTCTATAAAATGATCAACAACGTCAAAGTATGAATTTCTGGGGTGAAAACTATCAGTCTGGGAGAAGGAAGATATGGAAACTTTCCATCCTCTCCCTTTTCTAACCGCAACAATACAGGGGAGAAAAAGTCATGAGATTTGGGATACAGTACACAACTGGTTTTTCACTTGTGGACTCCTAGTTGCAAATCAATTTAAGCTACCAGTCAGGCAAGGTAATTAGCAGACAGATGTTCTGTGACCTGCATGGGAGAAATTAGCTAATGACTGTGGTCCTTTTTCTTCTCAGCAGAGAGGTACCTGCGTCTCATCCAGAACAGGTCAGTGGCCTCCAGGGTGGTCCTGCAGCAGCCAAGGACATCCCGCTCATGGAAATAGAACTCATCCCAATGTGCCAACACACACCTGTACAAGGTCATCGAAGGCATGGAGGAGAAACTCTGCATCTCTTCCAGGGATGCAAGTTCCCCCCTACTTTTGAAAATGTGGCAGGAGGAGGTAGGGATGGCCGATGGCAGTGGTGGTGAGAGCTGTGGGCAAGGAATAGAGTCCTTGCATGTCACCCATTGCCACCCCGACCTGTCCTGTGCTATGCTTGATGGAGCTGAAATCCATCTCATCTTCCCTACTGAGAAGGTTTGAACCAAGAGGAGGGGCTTCATCTCAGACCAGTACTTGGGGTGGGAGCAGTAAGTAAGGCACTCCCTCATTTGATAGATATAAAATCAGACTGCAGCTCCAAACATTCTGCATGCAAGACTCAATAGTCTTTGTTTATGTTATTTATGCTTGCATTTCAACAGTGCTGGTTTCCTCTGCATTTACTTTTCATTATAAGTGGAAAGTAAATGCAAGCAATGTTGGCTTAGCTGGGGTAAAGAAGTCTTTTCTGTCCCTAGCTTTGTGGCATTTGCTCTTTTCTGTTATTTTTGAGCTACAGAGGTTCACAGAAGTAGGTCGCTTATCTGATTTTTCTCTGCTTTAATTCATACTGTGTGAAAATACAGATGTAATGTGGTCATGTTGATTTCACATCAGACCAGTAGATAATTCCTAATTTTATTCCCCACTACCAAATCTATTTTAGTTTGTTTTCCATGTCTCCACAGAGTCACTCAAAGGCATCATTACTGGAGAACTGTCTTTGAAAACTTGAAATAGACTTAAACACTTTTTCAGTGAATAGGCAGACATTACTTCATATCTCAATAAAGTAAGTACTGGTTTGACATTTAAATGTCATTTTGACACACTCCTGACCTCTATGTCTTTGTTCCTATGAAAAATTTCAAGGATGATAGCACATTTAAAACTATTTAAATCAATCTTAAAGGGAAAAAAACCCCAGCAATTGTCTGACACATTCTAGAGACAACTATTTTTTTTCAAGCACAGAGAAGTGGTGATTCTTGTTCAGCATTAATATTTAAGACAAATTACAAAATTCATCTTGGTAGATGGGAAATTCACTTGAACTTTGTGAACCCACAATTTTGCTTTGAGAAAAAAAGCAAAATAGAAGTAACTTCCCAAACACAGGGGTGAACTTTTTTACTGCTATATATATCCTTTGAGTAGGTAAAAAAAAAATCCTTTTCTTTCTTAGTATCAGAAACTGGAGAAAGTATCATCACAAATATCTTTCATCACATGAAATCAATTAAAGAAAACTCAAAATTCAGTAGAATTTGGCTCATCTTAAAACCATCCGTTAGGGAGATGAGCAAGTCTTTGAGTAATATCTAAGATCTGATCTGTTCTCTGGATCAATCTGTCCAGAGATACAAATAAGATGTTTTTAGGATTAGGATCCTCACATTTTCTCAAAGGGAAGAAGGGCAACTGAAACCTGTAGCAACAGGATGAATTTAGAGATGGAGCCCTATTACTACCTGAAAGCAAAAACCAAACAGTAGTTAAGGACTATTTTTTTTCCCTTTAGTAGGACAGCATGAAAAAAACTACATTTATTTGTGATTGCCTGTAATCCTTTAAAATAAAAGGAAAGAAATGTTTAAATACATAAAGAGCTGCAACGTAATGTTGTCATTATTTCAGTCATTTCCAGATTACACAGGAGTAAATATACATGGCAGGAATATTTAAACATGTATATCCTGCTAGGCTGTGTATTTTATCTCTTGTCTTTGCAACATCATTTGCAATCTTCTTCCTCCTGCTTGTCATCCAGTTGGCAAGTTTTACATTCTGTATGTGTTGGCAGGGAAGATTTGCATTTTGAAGCAAAAGCCAATTTAGGTGCAATACAGCCTTCCAAAAGACTTGGCTCATTTTCATAACCCATGAGGGCATGAAATGAGATAAAAATAGTTGGGTTTGCTGGTTTCTCTGAAAATGCCTTTGACCAGTAAGACATGTCTAGTAGTTATTAGATGTTCTTGTTTTTTCTCCCAAGCTCAGGAAAACAGGCTGTTGTGAAAAAGGTTAAAAATAAACCTTCTACTGAAAAATAATTCTTTTGATTTCCAGTAAAAAATTGGAAAATATCATGACACACTTTACATAGCATTTATTGGAAAGTTTATAACATTGAAAGCTATTTTCCTCTCTGGAATACCAGGTCTGGAGAGGAGGTATTTGTAGGTCTGGAGAGGAAATATTTGTTGCTGAGTTTCTCAGTAAAGTCCAATGGAACACTAAAGGCTCATAAATCTGCTCTGGCTCCAGTGCTGTCCCCTGAGGTGCTGTGGGGTGTCCCTTGAGACTTCCTCTGCACGTGAGGCAGGTTAACCTGGAGGAGTGAATATTATGCTGTGTCTATGTGCCACAGTTTACAGAGAAATATGAGCAGTCTGCATGGGAGAAGTGATCAAGGACTCCCTGTGCCCTGGTAACCTTGTGTAACCAAAATCAGATTGCTACAGCCCTGTGCTGTAAGCACACAGCAGCTGGGAGCTCATATGACATAAACTGTGGTTTGGGAACTGTTCACAGGCCTGAGCACATGGGCAGGGATCTCCTGCACTCCTGTCTCAAAGCCCTGGACCTGCATTAACATTTTTGCCAGCCAACGTGGCTCAGGACACAGGTGACACAGCTAAACCTCACTTGCACCCATCTGCAGCAAAATTACAGAAAAATCTCCCAAATATATTTGCATTAGCAAATTTATCTACACATTCCGGGACTGTTGGAGAGTTTTGGAGGAATATCCTGTGTTAATTCAAACCTATGAACCAAGGTGATTCTTTTTTGCACGGCGTGTGTGTGTAGAGTAGTTTTAGATTGGTGTTGTTAGTAAACAGGAAAACCCCAGTGTGTGGTGTTTGCAGATCCAAACTGCTGAGAACAGTTCACAAAGCACAACAGAAAGTCTTACAAATGAAACAAAAGAAATCACCATGCAGAACATGTATGAAGAAGCAATTTAAATGTTTATGGGAGCCTATAAACTTTTTTATTCAATAAAAATAGGTTTTCAGCTTGTCTGCCTCTGAATAACTCTTAAATAATACAATTTATTTTGGATGCCTGATTATAGGACTCCAACCAAGGCAGTTTAAATCCCATCTCCTGTCCACTTTAAGAAATAAAATGATTTTCTGGCTTTGACATCATATATCATGTTAAGTTTGAGCCATAATGCAGTGGGGGCCCAATTCTGTTAGTCCAGCATGTAGCCTTGAGGTCTGTATTTTAGTGTCTTTAAAGCAGCAGGATAAAACTGTTCATCCAAGAACAGCAAGTTACTTTTGGTCACTTGGTAAATATATTTGGTTGTGGCTTGAAAGCAGGATGGCAGATGAGGGTATTGATGGTGTATGGATGATTCGATAATCATATTGATGAACCAGGGATGTTTGCAGGGGGTTCCTATTTTTTGTTTGGAGTTGTGTTTGCAGGAAATTCCTTTTTTACTTGTTAAAGGTTATGTTTCTCAAGCTCTCCATAGTTAAACTGGCAGGCTGCAACCAGAGGCAGTCTTTTCAAGGGCTGTGCAGGCATATCCATGTAATTGTAAAGGTAGATTACATTTTGTTATTATCTCTAGGCCTTGTCAGATTTTTTGGTAAGCCTGCTTTTATTAATGCACTTATAATGGACAGTGAAAGGCAGATGAAGTTTGGATAATTTTTCCTTCCTGTTACAATAGTGCAAATTAAGATGTGCTTAATCTATAATGCACTATAAATGCAGTATTTTTAATTCCAAGGATATCACAATACTTTTTGGTCATCATTTTTGGTTTGAAACAATTAAAATAAGGTGAGATGGTGCTTTATTTTACCATTTAGGAGGAAATGCAAGCAGCAGTACACCTCCCTCATGGACTGGAAGTAAAAACCACAAAGAGCTGATTACTGAGCAGTCTTCCCTTTCTGTGCTGGACATGTTTTCATGCCGCAGAGTCCCTCAAACTGCCATCTCTCTTCACGCTCCTCGGCCTCAGACTGGAGCTCTGGTGGGGGTGGGAGGGATGATTCCTCTCCCTGAGGACACTGACATTAGCAACAAGCAGTCAGTCATAAAGGATGTAACCAGAAAGGCAGAGGGGGAAAATGACAGTGGCCCTTCATAAATATTAAAGAAGCTTCTCTAAGACAGAAGCAGAAGTGTGTGTTGACAGTGTCAGAAGACGAATGGCTCTATGCAATCAATTCCTTTTAGAGAAAAGATTATTTTTTCACAATTATTAATGTAGTATTTAATCTTTTTGTATTTCCTTTCTTGCTCTCGCCTTTCCACAGCCCTTCCCCCACTTTACTTGAGATTGACTACACTGGCGCTTCTGTGCTTTTATTCTGCTTATTAATTTGTTGTCCAAACTTCCTACAGTTCCTTAGGAGAAATGAACATCACGTAGGCATTGGTAGCTTTTCTGCCTGCTTTACACTACTTCTGCTGAGTGTCCATTTAACACAGTTGGGGAAATGCCAATTACTTGTTTCAATATATTTTAACCTTGAATATATTTGAGGTTTGTGGTTTATGTCAGATTAGGCAGTGAATGAGATACTTTACTTCTTATATTTCCAAGTTAAAGGTTACAAATAAACCTCAGTATGCAGGTAACACATCACCTGTAGCTCTTCATACTGGGAAATTTTTGAAAGAATTTATCAGCATCACAAAATTCTAAGATTATTTAATTGAGATATGACTGCAGTGAGAGTAATCCTAATGTTTCCTTGGCTAATGTAAAGCCAAGTTTTAAAGGAGGGAAAATTCACTTTTGCCTTATATTTGCAATCCCCAGGCATATTTCATCATCTTAAAATTATCCTGGATTGTTTAAATGAAGTAGTAGCTTGTGTTCTTCAGAAATAGCTTTTGACACATTATCTTGCCAGTGGAGCCTGTGTACTTAGTGAGTCAAAGGGAATCATTTTCCAAAACCCTCCGATGTTTTGCGTGGATATTCATCATTATCATTATCAGCAGTCATCCTGGCGAACAGCAGGGAAGCAGTGTATTAGTCACTGTGAGAGGTGCTAGGTTGAGCTATACATCACTGCTACCTTCTAATAGACTTTGGAACAGGGTGGCATGATTTACATTTTTTCCCATTCTGAAAAAGCAGATCAAGGCTCTATTTCAAGTGCATATGCAGTCATCCTGCTGAACTGGCACTGGTTCTTTGCCTTTCATTAGGGTAGGTATGGAGGAACCTTTAGGTAAGGGTGCATCCTGTCCTTGCCAGCACATGGAGTCAGCAGCTGGGATTTGTTGATATCCACCCTCTGGAGCATTTAGCAATCCCACTGGAGGGCCTGGTGAGACCCTTTAGCAGCACTGGAACTCAGTGAAGGAGCTCGGTTCCCCATCCCACCCACACTTCAACATGCTCCTCCTCTCTAAACCCCATAGATGCTGTAGACCTAGAACCTGAAACGTCCTCAGTATGGTGGCTCTGCCAACCCATGCAGCACTAAGACTGTCATTTTTCTTTGCTATTTCTGCTGCAATATTTGATGATTTGTACAATATAGAATTTAGTACAAACAGCAAAACAGATAATAAAGGTCATTGTAAGTATGTCCAGACAGACTCCCCTCAGTAAGGTGCTCCCTTCAAGTGAAGGCATCTTCTCATTACCAGTCTGTTCGCATATCAGTCTGAATCAGTGGATGAATTCTTAGTTATTTGAAGAGAAACAGAAGAAATCCTGAAGTTCCTGAATCAGCAGTCTGCAAAGTTTATGGGCAGTCCCAGAAACCGGGTTTCTGGGGTTCTTAATTCTTCTAAGATAAGTGTGTCATCACCTCCAGGACACTTAATGCAAGAATTTTTCTCCATTCAAACAAGCACTTCTTGAAAGGTTTTGCTATATCAGGTCCTAGGAGCCATAAAGGTCTCAAACCTGTGTTTCTCCACTTGAATTCTTGATGCCATTATTATGCCAGATATTATCTGAGAGGGATTTTGTAGTGGTCAGGGATAAGTCATTTTAAATTGGACTTGGAAGAGTTTGTTGCTCAGAAAAGAATTATTCAAATAATCTATCATCCTTTGCTAATTTGACAGAGTTTCTTTGGCTGTAATTCAGATAGGTAGCCACAAAAGATGCAAGTTAGTGATAGTTTCAATGGTGATAGTTTTATAACATGCTGTCAGGTATCTGAAAATTCCTAGGTGATGATGTCAAACAGATACTATGTGTTCTTGGCTAATTTGGGGCTCATAAAAGCATTTATAAGAACAGTTTCAAACTATCCTACATTACTACAGCACCATTATAGATACCTGTGGTTTTCATTTTCACAAGCTCCAATGCTGTTACACCTTACTGTACTGATTTTATAATCTGGATAAACAACTCTAAAATCTTGATCACCTTTTGGAGAATTAGAAAAGATGATTATCCTTTAGTTAGTGTGCACAGTATCCTTATAGTCATTGTGCTAAAATTATTGTTATTGCAGTCATATACTATCGCTAAAATGCCACAGGACTCTTCAAGGCTGTGGATGGAGCTCAGTGAATGATAAACCCCTGATTATCTCTGCCTCTTGTTTGCCACCATCTCTGCACAGGAATTAACAGGAGTAAGAGCCCTTTCTGTGTTTTATCCCTTTTGCGACTATGTAGAATAAACAAACAAACAATTTTTTTAAAAGTTTATATTTCGGTTTAACCAGATGTATGATAAACACCCCTCCTCAGAACTAATCTCTCTGAGACAATAATCATATTGATGACTTAATAATATAAAAGATAGGATTGGAAAATTAATATTTATAAAATCTGACCCCTAAGTCTGACGAGAATGCTGACAGCTCATGCAAAATAGCTCATCTCCCTTTACTACTTACTCCTCTCTCTTCTTTGCTAGCACTCAGAATGTTTCTTCCATCTGTTTTACTTCACGACTTCTTGCTATATTAACCATATTTCTCTGCTCTGCAGTGAAAGTGAGAACTTCCTTTGGCATCCTGTCTTCGTGGTGCTGCCATTCTTGTTGAATGCAGTCCCAGTGATTTGTGCTGGCTGGATTCACGTGTGGCATCTAGTTGTGAGTAGTCATCTAATAAACAATTTATAGATACCTCAGTGAAATCAGCATATCAGTATCAACTTCACCTTTACTGCACAGATTAAAAGAGTTATCAAAACACAGATTCAGAAATGGCAGTGAAGCCCTCATCTATGCTGCTACAGTAAGGAGTTTCTGCAGTCTGCTAGCAGAGAAGGAGAAATATGTAAATGAAAAGAAGAGAAAGTTATCAGAAGACATCAGAAATGATGGTATTAGTTGGCTGCCACTCCTTATGAGGAAATTTTGTGGTCTGGGATTCTCTTAACTATTGAAACATTCTGTCAGTGTGATCGACAAACTGTAATCACTTAAGCCCTCTACCATAACCACCTAATTGTAGCTTTTGCCAGCACTAGGGCTTCTACGGATGTAAGCAGAAAGTAATCACTCTTAAAAAAGCTCCTAATTAACTTTTCTTATATAGATAAATCTAAGGTGGCAGTGCAATGATTCAGTGTGGGCTTGGGTGGGAGCACAGCCTTTTATTACTGGGGCAATAAAAAAAACCTAAAAGAAAGAAATGAAAGCGTGAATTGTGCGGGAAATAAATACATTTATAACCCACTGTCCAAATAAAATATTAATTTATTTAGACTGGATTAGTGCCAATATTTTAACATACTTGCAAGATTAAGCTTTGATAATGATGCATTAGATGGCTTTTTTGAAGAAATATTTAACAGCAGAATAACAGTCTTAACCATATAATAAGACACAGCCCCACAAAATAATGACGAATGTGTAAATCCAGTGGTTTCAGGAATAACAGGCCAATTGAAGTTTTTGTTTTGCTGCTGTTTTCTTGAAATTAGCTCAGTGCAATCTGTCATTCATCTTATATCTGCTGAAACAAAGTGGTTTGTGAACTGGATAAGAAGCTGCTGAAAGTTTTGCTTTGTTAGAATATCTATTTTTTTTTCTGTAAAGAATGTTGAACTTACATTGTGCTTTATGTCTGTGGCACAAGGGTGCAGCGTTCCCTGTTTTAACTTTAATAAGTGTCACTTGATTGTTAAGAACAGGAGACAAAGAGAAATACCCATTAAACACTTAGCAGTAGACAAGGGTGTGTAAACAAACATGATGGAGAAAGACAAACTCTTTTCCCAGCTTGGAATCCCGTTGGAATAATAGAATTAACATGAGGGGATGCCTCTGTAAAGAACAACATTTTATTCCACGAAATTGGTGGCCTATCAAAATCTGTAAACTGCAAGAGCAAATTTATATCTAACTGGTACGACTTCCTCAGTATTTATAAGCTGCAGTTACAGCCAAGTGTTGCTGAAGGTGATGAAAAGGAAATGATGAAGGGATTTATTCCAGTACCACACACTTCTATATCCAACTCAGTAGTTGTTTAATAATCATGACTTTATATAATTGGATCTGTATGGGTAACTTATCCTCACCTAGGAATGAATCTTGCAATGGTACTCTGACCAACCAGTTCATGGTTCAGCTCACATGAACACTCTTTTACACTTTTAATAAACACAAGCTCAGCCTTCAGAAAAATCCTAAGAGACTAGAAGGACTAAAAACCTCAACAATCCCAAATGTTTGCACATGGGGATTGCCTGAGTGGCCCACTAGAAGGGACACTGAACTGTGACTCTGGAGAACTGGAGTCTACATCAGCTGTGCCATGTGATTTGCAGTGATTCACTTAATCTCAGTAGGCAGGCACAAGAGGTGTGCTGAGCAGGGACTCCATCCTGGATTACAGCCCTTAGCACAATGGGACTTCGGGGGTGAAATCTCTCTGGGAACTCTAATCTAAATAATCATTTTTTATTAACCAGCCTGAAACCCAGAGCAAGCTTTTGTGCTGCATCAGTGCTAAAATCTGCGTGCAGGAATGAACCTTGGCTGTCCCAGTATCTTGCATTTATCCAGTAAAGCAGATTCCAAGTTAGCTGCTGCACCCTCACTGTTCCTTAGGACTCAGCAGCTGAAAGAGAAGAGAACCTGCAATTTTACATTCATGTTGCAAAATCTTAATCCAAACAGCACCTTAAATATTTGTATGGCCTTTCTTAGTAACAAATATGTTGTCTTTTCAAACTCTCTTTAGAGAAGGACTTGAATAAACGAGAAATGTGAATTGCTCTTCGTGCCAAGTTCAAGTGCTGAATCCCTTGTTGTCTAGAGTCGGGTGGACTAAAGACAGAGAAGTTCTCTTTCTCCCATACATGATAAAATGTCAAGTGGAATTCTGTGTTTGTGCTAGAAAAATACATGTGCTGCAGTTAAAGGATTCCAAGACTATGAATCATTTTTTTTTCCTATAATTTCTGGTCCCAACTCTTTTATAAGGAAACACACTTACAAAAAAAAAAAAGCACAGGAAGACCAAGATAGCAAATTGATTGGCTTAGTCAAGGAGCTTAAAATGATCTTTCTTCACACATCTTCTGTCATGCAAGGTCAGAGCATTTGTTTGATTAGTGCCTTTACATCTGAAATGCTTTCCTTAGTTTAAATTCCTGTTGGAGTGAAGTAAAAATTTCCCCTTTTTTATGTTTGTGTTCTGCTTTCTTAACAGTGGTTCTGGGTCATGATGAATTGTAGCCTTTCCTTTAGCAAGCAGTACAAAATACTTGTATATTTACGGAAATACATGAGTTTCAGGAGGGGATTTAGCAGCTTTTTCCTTCCCAAACCACAGACTCGTACTACACCAGCTTCTGTTTGCTTTTCTCTGCTTTTCCTGTTTTCTTTTTACCCCTCCTAGACTTAATAAGTGAGTCTTTCCACAGTCCGAGCTGTAGTAATTCATTCTGAAGCTTTTGTATAGTTTTTACTTGTATATGGCTTTCTCTCTTTTTTTTTTTTTTTTTTTTTTTTTATTTTTCCCCCCTTGGTTNTAATTTTCCACCCGTGGATGGAGATGAATAATTGGATAGATAAATGAGAAGGTTTTGCTGTCACATCATAATGCAAACTAATGATGGCCAAATAGGATGACAGCCTCTTCATGGAGGTCAATTTTGATGTGAAGCCAAGTCCTGGTACCCTCCTTTGCAGGGGCTTTCCTTCTACCTTAAGTGATTTGTGTGTTTGTGTTCATGTCTGTGTGATCTGGCTGATGTTGGGAGTGAGTTTTCCTGTATGCCAATAGTTCAGCAAATGTGCCTGTTGACTTTAATAAATACACAAATGCTGAAAAATCCCTATTTGCTGCTAATTTAGTTCTATCTTCATATCTCTGAAAACTGACCCCAAAAATCTGAGTAGTTTTTTTGCCTTAATTTGTTATTTTTTTATTAAGTAACAATAAAAAAAGGAAATATAAAGATGTAATTTAATTCCAGCAGAGAAGAGAAAGAAAAGAAGTAAAAACAACCACAGTGTTTTCCTTAACTTTTCCTCTTGTTCTGTGAAAACAATCCCCAGAATTCACAATCAAAGGGCTCTCCTCCTGCTGCCATAGCTGCTATTGATATGTTTCTGACATTTAGTAAAATAATAAAGTTTTCCTAACATGGCACCTTTGATACACTCCTAACAGAATTAATCTAAAAGGAAAGAGCATCTTCTAAAAATACAACTTTAAAATCACTTGAGGAGAATGTGATTCCACCACTGAAAATAGAGAAAGTTTGTTGGAATTCTGCTTTCTGCCTTGAATTGGTGACATGGAGTAGAGCAGGTGGATATGGCAAGAAAAAGAATTCAGACTTTTCTTTCGGAAATCAAGTATCAGTCAGCTTGTGTTTCTCCAGTGCTTTCCTGTCAATGAAATAATCTGAAAAACTTAAGAGTTCTTGCTTAATTTATTAGTGTTTAAATTTTATCCAGCCAGCCGAGTTCCAGGCTCCTGTGCTATTTTGTTATTTGTATTGATTCTGGTCCCAGAAGAATTATGAGCTGTAACAAAACGAAGCAAAAGATTAGGCTGCAAAGGTGAGGCCTTCAAACACAATCCAGCCCAATAATTCTGAATGTTAGGAGAAAACAATCCCTCTGGGCAAGTAATTTACTTTCCTCTTTCATTGAAGCATCATGTATTGCCTCCTTAAAAAGATATGATGAGTGGAATGCCCGACCTGAAGAGCTGAACAAGCACAGGATTTCCTGGAATCTTTGATTTTAAAAATAAACTTTTTGATCTTTCAACAAGTGTGTATGTGTGGGGATTATTTGTTTTAGAGGGAGACTTGAAAGAAAATCATCTCTGTGCTTTGCAAGTGACTCCTCTGCTATGGCTCAAAATGTAGTAAAAATTTCACTCTGTTGTGGCTCCTGTCCGTTTCCCATTTAAGTTGCTTCTTATTTTCTGAAAAAAAAATATTTTTCCTGCATGTGTTTTGGAACCAAGCAGTTACACTTTCTTTAACAAGTCTGTACTTTGATGCAGCGCTGGTGTCTGAGAGCATTTGTTTCCTCTGAGGTTTCAATTTCAGGCAACATCAGCTTATGCTCAGGCTGAAAACTTTACAGAAAAAGTTATTTTACTGAACTCTGAAGTAAGTTATGTATTTTACCTACTTGGGAACCATAGGGCTTCTGTTTGGATAGTGTCTGAAGGGTCTCTTCTGCAGGAAGTGATTCAGAGCAGGATCCAAGATGGATCTGTACAGATGTCATCAGTAACCTGTCAATTAAACACAAAGACTGATATCTCAATTTAGGTGTCAAAGAGTAGCTATTAAAAAACCTCTCTCCTTTCCTGGAAGTGATACAGAGCCACTTGTGGCCTGAGAAATTTGTTCTTATAAACAGATTGCTTTTATTGCAATGCTAAATCACAAGGCAGGAACCTTGATCTGTAATGGAGACTTGTGTGCACTTTTAAAACGTGAGGGACCAGAAATTGTAAGTGGAAGAAAGGAGAGCACTTTTTCTGATGCCTCAAACACGTAAGCTCTTTGTTGGATCAGGTACCTCTTGCTTATTTTCCTTCCCCAATCAATGAAAGAGTAAGAATGCAAAATGAATAAACCCACCTCATTCTTTCCAGTTGTAAACTTTCAGTTTGTCAACCGCATCGTAGGGGACCATAAAATTTAGAGATATATTTTACACAAAAAAAGATTATCTTAATTTTAAGTACAATACATTGAGTTTGGCCTATTAAATGAAAGAAGACTGTGCCTGTTAAGCTTGAATTTGAAAGAACTAAACGAAAGACACAGCTGAGAAATACCCTTTTCTCAACACAGCAGACTGTAAGAAAGAAGAATATTAAAAAAAAAATAAATCTTTCTTTTATTTTCTTGAAGTTAGGACATACTCAGCCTCATAACACTCCTAGAACACCCCTGGGAGAAATATTAAGGACTACAGTGCCAAATATTTTTTAGACATAGCTAGAACTAAAAGCACCCAAGCACCCTGTGGAAGGGACCCATGCTGGAGCAGTTCGTGAAGAACTGCAGCCCAAGGGAAGGACCCACTTTGGAGAAGTTCATGGAGGATGGTTTTCTGTGGAAGTGACTCCATGCTGGAGCAGGAAAAGGGTGTGAGGAGTCTTGCCCCTGAGGAGAAAGGAGTGGCAGAGACATCATGCAATGAACTGACCACAAACCCTATTCCCTGTCCTCCTGGGCCCCTGTGAGAGGAGGAGGAGGAGGGATAGGATTCGGGAATAAAGTTGAGCTTGGGGAGAAGGGAAGGGTGGAGGGAAGGGTTTTTTTAAGACTTGGGTTTATTTCTCATTATCCTACTCTAATTTGATTGGTAACAAATTCAACTAATTTCCCCAAGTCAAGTCTGTTTTTCCCGTGATGATATTTGGTGAGTGATCTCTCCCTGACCTTATCTCGACCCACAAGCCTTTCATTGGATTTTCTGTCCCCTGTCTAGTTGAGAAGGCGAGTTATGTAGGAGCTTTGGTCAGCACCTGGCGTTCAGCCATGGTCAGCCCACTACAGTTATTCAGGTAATATAAGAATGATCTTGAACTTGACCTGAACACTTCAAAAATTAAAAAAATAAAATCCAAGATCTTCCACCTTGAATTAGTATTCATTATTTGCACTCCATGTACCAGTTAGAGGCTCTGATTAATATCAAGACCTTTGTTTTCCTCTGGCCATACAATTTGAGATGCATCCTAAGAACTAACAAAATAACAAGGAGACAAAAGAGAGGCAAAAGAAAGCTGAAGGATGCTACCATTTTATAGGCGGGAAAAGGCCAGTATGAAAACTTCTTAAGTGATTTGCTGCAAGTAAAATCAGGTGTGAAAAGTACCCAGATTTAATCAGTCATAGAGCATTAGTGCAAGAAAATTACTCCTTCAAATGCTTCCTCATTTTGGCATGTGGGTTTCCTGTCTTGTTTCCATTCCTGAATCAAAAGTATCACAGGCTGTAGGAGAAAGTCTGTTCATATGAGCTGTAGTTGAAGTCCCAAGACTCTTTCGAGTGGTTGATAAAAATAGGGATATATAAGGCACCATTCAACCTGTTGGAAAGGAAGGAATGATGATACAAACCCATTAAAAATTACACATGAGTAATGCTGTAGCCTGAAATTTCTTCAATTTTTACAGGAAAAGATTGGTATCAAAAGTGTTGCTTTGAATTCTAAAAATTGTGCTTCCTTGAAATAGAGGGAGAAATCTTCTGCAAGATTTGGGCTCCTAATGAAACACTCCAGTATAATTTTAAGTAATTAGGCACTATCCGGAAAAACTACAAAAGATTTCTGAGAATTCATTAATTAAAAAAATGGAAAATGTTTAGACATTGATTTATTATAACAGTAATATTTTAGGAATAGAAAGGCCTACCTATAATTCTCTGTTGGAACAAAAGAAACATGTAACAGAAAAAAAAAAAACCTCCAGACTTAGACTTTAACAAATATAGTTATTCAGTCAAAGTTATATCTCATTTTACTCCAGTGACTTCAGGTGGATTTACTACACTGAAAATTAGTTTGGTCTCGTAGTTGATTTTTCATAGCCTAATCTGATGGTATGGATTTATGAGACATAAAGAGAAGTCCTAGCCAAAACATTGGAAGCACATTAAAAATCAAGCTTTGTTTTCATGTAAAAGCCAACATTCAAACATGAGCGTCACTAAAATGCCTTCAAGCTTGATGGCTGATTCTCAGCCTGGATGTGAACAGCCAGCCAGGCATTTCCACAGAACATTTTCAAATGTCAGCTGCTTTCATTTATCAGAAATTAGAGTGACACTTCTTAACATTTTATGCAGAGTTAACCAAATGTTATGGAAATTACAGATGCCAGCCACCACGACAGGGTTCAGCTCCAGGTTTCTGCTGAATCAATGAGCTGAAAACAGGTTCTTCTATAAAGTCCTTTTTATTAATTTTATTAATCCGTAGACCTGGGATTTGAGAAATATAATGAATTTAGAATTAAATTTATTCCTACTCTGAATTCCGAAAACATACGGATAACGTGGTAAAACTGGTCTGCAGCTGCAGGAGTTTGGAATATACTTCTTTTTGTAATAAAATGTGAGATTTTTACTTCTGGGGCTATATGTTGAGAAAAAAAAAAAGAAGAGAGCAATCCATGAGCTCCATCAATCTGAGCTCTCTGGCACACAGAAGAAGGTGGAGATCTTTTTCTTTCCCATTTTTTCTTCTTGGTGTTAAGAAGCTGTGTAAGGTGACGAACTTGAAGCTTCAATGGGAATGTGCATTGTAGGAGGTAAGGACACCAACCACCAAAGTACATTTTTTCTGCAAGTGCAAATTGACAGCTTTTATTAAAAAAAAGTTCTTTGTCACATTATATAATCTGAGCAGTATGAGCCTAAATGTAATGGCTTGAAATATTTTTTTCTCTCACCATTGCAGAAAAAGGAAGTGGTTGCTTTTACAACGTGAAGTAGCTATTAAACTAAATTAATAGATCTAATATGTCTGGGTTTGTAGAAAGCTATTTGACAAAGTTTCCCTTGATAGACTATTGTTAAAGTTCTCTAAATATGGGTGAGGTAATACATTATTAAGATGGATAAGGAATGGTTAGAAACCAGAGACATGAATTAATGGTATCTTTTATTCATAGGGGTTGGATAAAGAATGAAACCCCACTGGGCTCTAATTGTGTCAACACTGTTTAATACTTGCTTTAACATTTTCAAAAGAGCTGTACCATGGTCTTCCTTTATATATGTGGGTGTTACCCGAGGAAGCACAGCTCAGTGAACTGCAGCACTAACGGGTTTGAGCCAATAAACAGGTTCCAGAGCAGTGGGTCAGACCACACAGGATTATTTGTGCCAGAGGAGCGTCTGCATGGACAGAATTTAAACATTAACCAGCCAGAACATCACCAAACACTGGCACACATGGAAACACAGAGACAATGGTTAAAGTATGGGTAGTAAAATGTCCCAAAATGCACTAAAGCAGTGGAAGTGTTCAAAAATATGTAGATGTGGTGCTTAGAGACATGGCTTAGTGGTGGACTTGGCAGCATTGGATTGGTGGTTGGACTCAATGATCTTAGAGTTCTTATCCAACCGGGAGGATTCTGTGATTCTAAAGTAACACTGGAGAGGTTTTACTAGTATAAGAA
Source organism: Pachycephala philippinensis (assembly GCA_013397055.1). NCBI lineage: Eukaryota > Metazoa > Chordata > Aves > Passeriformes > Pachycephala > Pachycephala philippinensis. The sequence continues at coordinate 62,150 of VWZT01013293.1, forward strand.
GGGCCAATATTTTTACATTTGGGCAGCACTGGCAGCCTTGGGGGAAAGAGTTTTTTGGAGCTGCTGTGCTGATGACAGGCTGACAAACTGAAAACATCCTGTCATGGCAGCACTGAGTATGGCATGTGCTGTCCTCAGTTGGCTCTAGCAGGCGATGGTGTCCTTACCATGTACAAGCTGTGGTTCCTAAAAGTGAAGCTGAAAATTTAGATGGAGAAGACCACAAGTGCTCAGCCTCCCACACAAACCCTTCTAGAGAGTCAGCTGCAGTCTAAGCTACTGCCATACCTGGTCTGTCATAAACCTGACTGAAATCCCAGTGAGGTCTGGAGACTATCACTGCTGAATTTGGTGGATCTGGATCATGTTTCTTGTGATTGCCATAGCAGTTCCAGGCAGCTATCTGTGTTTCCACGCTGAGCTGCATAGGTAAGACAGATTTGAAAGGAGTGATTTTCACAGAAAGGAGTGATTTTCACAGAAGGAAGACTCTGTGCCAACTTCCTCATGAATGCAATGATTGCCTGACAGCTCTCAAGAAAGCTTTCTAGAGATTTAATTTTTCTATCATTTCCTTAATTAA
>VWZT01013293.1:62765-125652 GCA_013397055.1 Pachycephala philippinensis
AAAAACAAAAACCCAACAACCCTCTTTTTATGTAATGAGATCATCTATATCAGCTTTTCAGACAATTTATATTGCTGATATTTATTCACATGGTACACAATGACAGTGCTCGAAAATCAAACCAGCAGTTGTGTTTGATCTACAGCAGTGTCTGAAAACAGTGTGTGCCATCTAAACTGGTATATACAACCCCCAGGGGTGAGGTGATGTCTGAACTTTAAGGACACAATTACATTTGCAGAGATTGTGACATGAATATTTTATGTGTGACTCAGGATTTTTTTTTTTTTCACTCAAAAGAAAGTGAAATGTAATTTGAATGCATGCTGTCAGATGACTGACACCTATGGGGAAATTATAGCATGAGAATCAAAGTCTGAGACAGAGAAACCCAGTATTTGACCAGAGAGGAACAGATAACACAGTCATTAATGTAATAGACAGGAGTTTTGGTACTTAGTACCAGCAGTCCTTTTGCACCTAAATGGGAGAGAGACAGCCACAGAGAGAAGAATTAATGTCGCTCTGTCTCTTCAATTTTTCAAATGTTTCTGACATTAAAAGTGTCAGGTCCCTTCTGGTTCAAGTGTAACATGGATGTACAGAACAAAACCCTGGAAGAAGGAAATTAAGCTACCGAGAATTTGATTGCATTTTGTTTTAAAAAAGTCTTACTTGCAAAAACTGTGAAAAAAGCAGTGTGATAGCCAGGGACAGGATCACCTGAGGAAGTAGTTTGGATGGGCTAGATCTGGTAGAGACAGCAATGTAACCACAGTAACCCAAAGCATGTTTTTTCTCTGCTGTGTGCTCATGACCAAACATTTTGGATTACTATATTCATGAAATGTAAATGTGCTCTATACTGCTATTTTTTTTTTCCATTTCTCTGATGTCAGTGATTTCATTGTAACTGAAAAGAAGTTAACCAACCTGATAAGAGATGAAAATTAGCATTACAGTTGGGTTGGGTTTCCCCTCCCTTAGCCACAATGTATATATATGGACACTCCTCTGACTCATGGGTCACTGTAGCTCATGTCAGTAAAAGAAAAACAATGATACAGCCATGCACAGACTGTCCCAATTAGCTGTGTATTCTGTGAGTACAGCTTCTGTGGAAATATTGGGAATACGTGTTCCTTATTGCACACGGTATTTTGACTGATTACTGAAATCCAAGGAGATGGACTTGACCACACCAGATGGGAAGGGCTGAACTGTGGTCTCCCTGGGCAAAAGGTTAAAAATGGAGCTGATATTTAAATCGATGGGGTGGAGGACAAAACTGTCTTCCTTTGGCTGTGTTTCAAAGCCCATGTTTAAGGCAGTTTGAGCTGGTTCATTTGGCATTGCTCCCAAGATTAGTACAGGGAAAAAAAGCGTGACAGTTTGTGGACTCAGCTGGAATTTGTGTGTGGGAAAATACTGAGTTAGTAGTAGCACTAAGAAGGAGAAATTTCTGCACGTGCCTTGGATGTCTCCTTGGAGCTCCACAGTTAAAAATCAAACTCACCAAGGACTTGAAGCACTTCCAGAGTTAGACAGGAGTTGAATAATTTCTGTGGAAGGCGGCTTTGGTCATCTAAATTTACATCCCAGCTGAGCAACAACCACAAGACATAGGGTCTAGCTCCTGTGAAGTATTTAGGTGCTTAATGCCCACTGGTTGCTACAGGAGTCAGATGTCAAGGCACATTTGTAGATGTCAGCTCAAAGTTCATTGTGTTTAGCTCAACCAAAGAGTACAAGTATGGCCACCGTATGCGAAACAGCATTCTAGGCTAGATTGTATATCTGGGCTTAGAGCCCACATGCTGTGCATAGTCCTGCCACCAGAAATGTTTAACCCACACACTGTACTTTTAAAGGAAAATTAATGTTTTCTTTACTTAGAAGCAGGGATTTCACTGCTGAAGGCTCAATAATGTATCCTTTAAAAACAGTACTTTGTGTTTCATCTCCAAAACCTTTTGCTAACACTGGGCTCAGCCAGGCATTCCTCCAGGTATTGAACTCCCCTGTCTCTAGAGCGAGTTACAGATACGGGAGCTGGCTGGATCAGTCCCACCCTTATACCCCTCCTGTGAAGTAAATTATTATGCTTTTGTTCCAGACAGGGAGACAAATATAGGCTGGGTTGGATTTGTAAGATTACAGCACTGGGGAACTGCTCACAAAATCAAGGCCATATTTCAAAACAGATTCTACTCGTTAACTGAGATCACAATCTTGCCAATGCAGTACACTGTGAAAAAGGAATTAAGTAATGGTCTGGCAGTGATCTGTACTTTACTGGGATTAATATAAATTAATTCTTTCTTTATACTGAGGTGCAAAAATTATTAAACTCATTAAGAATGCAACATTATCAAGATCCCAATGGATAACAGACAGATTTTCAAGTGCAAACCTTTACAATAAATTTGTTTCAATGAAAGAAAGGATGTTCTTTCTCTGCAGTTATGTTTTGCTTGTTATTTTTTAAAAGAAAAAGTATGACATTTAAGAGATTAATGCATCTTCATGACAAAAATATACTTAGAAGTTGTCTCCCAGCAATATTGTTTCTGCGAAGTTAGAACTCTTTGACCTTTCTGGATGGTATAAAATTTCTGTTAAGTTGATTGCTATGACTTTGCTAAAAGAACAATTCTTAATTCTCAAGTTTCTTGGAAAATTTTATGTTTTGAACTCTTCAGAGTCTGAACCTGCTTATTTCTAGAAGTAAAAAATAAATCATACTCACAGCACATTTCTACTCTTCTTATTTATATGAATCATAGCTGTTCTACACATAATCATCTTGATTTTCCTGGGACTAAGACCCACAAAGGTGGCCCCATTTATATTTTCCCTCATTGTGGAGAGGAGTCTAAATAACTGCCACTTTTAAAATTAGTAGCATCTGAAAAATTACTCTGCTCAGAAATTAAAGGTATGGATCATCGTATGTTAGCTGACTCTTGATGAAGAATTATATGATCATTTTTAATACACAAGCCTACACTACAAAGTGAAGTTACACTTATTGTCTTAAATAGTTACCCTAATATCCCAAAAACACAGACCCGACTCTCACTGGAAGGGCCTCTCTGAATGCAGTTCATGGGGCTGTCTGGGCAATTCTTTAAGCTGTCTTTCATTGGGATAGCTAACCACATTAGGACAGGGGCTCAGACTCTTCAGGGGCTCTTCAGACTGAAGTTGTGGCCGGACTCTAGGCTAGAATGCAAATCTATCCTGTTGGTAATTCCACATCCAAGCTATAACCTTTCTGTGTGTTTTCCCTGTGGTGTCCGCACACGAGACTGGGATTTGAGAAAAGCCACGATTCTTTGAGAGCTGTAAAGGAGCAGAAGTGTGCTGCGGCTGTACTAAGGGTTTCTAAACATAAATGGGTTTAAAAACTATATCTTAGTCTGAACGTTCTTAGCTTCAATATACAGCTGCTGGGTCTTTCTGTGGCTTCGCTGACCAGTGTATAATCTCATCTTGTGTCCTGCTGCCAGTGGTGGCCAACAGGAGGTGCCTGGGGATGCAGGTGTCTGGAAACACATCCTGCTTTACACTCTTGACAAGAATTTGCAGCTTAGCGACTTCTCCAGAGAGATTTAGATAAAACTTTGTGTTTAACAGCCCAGCTGGGATTCTTGTCCATGATTTTATACATATCATCCAATAGCAAGGGTTTCTACCAGTTTAACTACATATTCAATAATGATTCACCCTCTTTTTTCAGTGTGAACTAGCTTCTTGGGAGTTTCATTTAATAAACTGTAGTTAATCCATTGGGAAAGAAAATAAACAAAAGGTTTCTTGGCATATTTATGGGTTTACATGGCTCTGTCACATATGTGATCTTTGCTGGGCTGAAGAGTCCTGGTCTGCACATTAATTTTTACATCGAAGATACTCCACACCAGTGGTCTTTGTTGTTCTTCTATGAAGTTTTGTGAGTTCTGTCTGTCTGAGATGAGGCAAATAAAACTGCATATGCAGTATCTAGGTGCAAGATACATTTAAACAGTTATTCAGCACCTCCTGCAATTCCTGGCAGCTGCTCCATCCTGAATAATTTATTATTTGTAAATAGTGATACCTCACCTCTCATTGATAGCTATTCCTAAGTTGCTTGTAAAGGTGATGAACAGCTTTCTGATCATTTACTGACAATTTACCTCCTTTTTCCTGTCTTTTACCCAATTATTTACCCATGTAAGTGTCTTTCTTCCTATATTGTCTTAATTTCCTTAAGGACATTTGGCGAAGGCCAAAACCCTTCTGAAAAAGCAATGATCAAGCCCATATCAATAACCTTCTCAACTTCTAGAAGCTTTAGATTTGTGAGACAGGACTGCTTATCACAAAAGCCACATGGCTCTGTCTCAGTACCAGAGAAAATGGTCCAAATCAGCATTAAATAAAAACTTAATATCTGATATAAAACCAATAGAACCGAGACATTTGATGTGGAGAAAGAAGAAGAAAGGACAGGACAGAGCAAGAAATACTATAGGGGAAGAATGCTTCAGAAGACATTCTGGAAATTATGGAGGACTAAGAAACATTTCAGAAGGAAACAGAAGTAGCAGACAGGAAAATCTAACTTGAAGTAAATAAACACATATTAGCCTAAAATAACCCCATATATCAGTTACTGAACACAAGCACTATGCTCAGTAAGCAGAATATCTCAATGGGAGCAAATCTAAATAACAGTATCAATTTCTGCCCAGCCTCCATCAGAAGTGAACAATACAGATAACATATTTTCAAATGAGTGGAGGAAAATCAAACATATGACAGCTTTATACTCTTCAATGCTATTGTTGCATCTGACACACTTTTCCAAGTGTCATTGATTTTAAGATAGCGGGACTAGCTAAAATGGTAGCAGGAAAAATAAGGCTTAGAAGTCCTTTTATTGTAGTATTTAGCAGTGTGAATGGGGAGAAAGAAAAAGAAGAGGCACAGTTTAGAAGTATTGGGAAATACATTTGACAAGTAAAAACAAACTGTGGCATCCGTTGCTGCAGGAGGCAAAATGTCTGTGATGGCCTTGAATTATTAAATGATGCATCCCAAAACAGGATGAAGGAACTCATACGGCCAAGGTAATAAAGATATTTGACATCAGTCTGGGTTATTATAGAACTGATTAGCTGCAATAGGAATTGATTTTTGAGGGACTGTTCCCTGGATGGAGCTGAACATGGTAGGCTCCATGGTTTTCCATCTGAAGACTGCAAAGTAATAAATAGAAAATGTTTAAAAAGTTTTTTTATTTTTCAAATCCTAACTTAAATCCCTTAAATTATAGAAGAAGCTAGGCTATGCAGTGTTTGTTCAACCAGCAAGTTGTCTGCAATATTTATAAGTTTCATAGGAATAACAGTAAATGTCAGAAATAAATGTATGCCCTCATGGCCAAGTCACAGTGACTTAATTTTTCATGTCTCCTTTTTAGTGATGTAAGGCTTAAAATGTTTTAAAATGCATTTAGAGGGTTCTTTGTTAAAAACCTTATGGGTGTCCCAAAGCTGGTATTTTCAAAAGATTTTGGAATAATGTAATATGCTAAAATGTCTGGGAATGGTTATGCACCATTGTAAGGATCAGTCTGGCTTATTCATCTTCCAGACACTCTTTGAATGTGCACAATGATGCCAAATCCAGAATTCTGATTTTTTTGTACCTGCTCTCTGACTTCAGAGGAAGACCTTTCCAAGGATGATCACAGGATTAGCTGAACGATACGAGCAAGAGCTAAAACAGGTTTTCTTCCTGTTAAACAATTTTCCTATGACTCAGAAGCAAGACAAAGGATGAGCAGAATACAGGAACTTAAGAACACATTCTGTGTGGTGTAAAATGTCTAACTTGGATTGCTTTTAGAAGAAATTTGCTTAGGAAGAGCTGAGATCCTTTTAGAAATTATTTACTAGAAAAATAATCAGTCAATTTACTAGGAAAAAAATCAATCTGTCAATATGTGTGTAAGTCCTGATTTCATGATTGTTCTGCTTTATGTAAGAGTTACCAGCACTTCCTTGAAGGTTATCATTCTCTGATTTTTGTTCATTGTTGTATAAGAGTTTAAAAGATGTACAAAGAGAACAAATAACTTCACTACAACAATGGTGAAAATAGGAGATATTTTTTAAGGGCCAGATTATACAAGTAAGTAGCCAAATCACCTACTATTTTCATATTAAAACAAGTGTAACTATTCCTTTCTGTGATTTCTTTGTGAGGAACTAAACGTCAGGTTTCTGATACCTGAGGGAGTTTGGATATTTCCCTACCCGGATCTGCACTATCTGTGCTGTTATGATCCAGTCATTTGTCCTATATATTGAGAACACTTCAAAATTTTTTCACTGTATGTTAAAACACTACCTGTGTGAATGATTAATAGAAGAGGCAGCCATGGAAGGCTTGTCCTGTCCTTAAAACATTGTCAGAATATGCTCACCTATCCAAATTGCTTTGCAAACCAGGCTGATCAGAACCTGCCACAGCTCAGCTGACAGGTGTTAAACTGCATCAACTTGATGCCTTGGGAATACCAACTGCATTCCTGCTCTCTGCACCTAGAAAATACATTCAGGTGGGAGTTCTTGGGTATATAAATTTAAAACGCACTCATCCTGATGAACATCAAGGTCTTCAAACCTCTTCTCCCCACAGACAGTGGAGAGGGGACCCCTCACCATCTCTTGCTTCCCAAATGCTGCCTTGGGGAACCCACCTATGCTTGGACTCAGTGTCTCACGCTTATGGGAGCATGTTGCCATTCCTGGTACCCTTCCTTCTCCTCTGCAGGCTGCTTACCCATTCGACCTCAATTCCCAGCAGAGAAGGATGCATTCCAGTAGTTAATAATATTATTTAAATGTAGAACCTGTATTTCTGGTGAACACTCTACAACAGATTGACAGCATGACGGCCTTAACAGTTCTGTCACATAGAAATCATTCTCATCTCTCAGAATGTTTTACAGTATTTCTTGTAATAATGTCATCTCGAACCTTCAGCTTTTAAAAAAAGGTTTTTGGGGAAAAATCCTGCAGCAAAAATAGAAAATTCTAAAATGTTTTATGACAACAGTTTAAAATGAAACTGTTTCAGCATTAAAAATCCATTAAAAGTTAAATGAAACCTCCCAGCACAAAGACAAATATCTAGGGATTCAATTACTGAAACTGCTTTCAATTGACTTATTTAAGTTGAAGGTTCTTTTTTCAAGCTTACAAGAAAAAAGAATTCTTGAAATAAAATAAAGAAGCTAACGTCAAAGTTTCTGTACATCACAAAGCAATAAAGCAATTTAATATGATATTAACATATGAAACAAAAGTTAACTATGCTTTTCAAAGTGTTTTTTAAACAGAAATGGAAAAAAATGAGCTGATGATCCATTCTTAGGCTTCTGATTTAAAATTGCACTGTTCCATAGTTTCAGATTAATAAGTTGAGTAGGAAAGTTGGTTGTCGTGTCCTTTGCTTGTGCTTCTGGACCTAAGCCCATTCAGAATTAGAAATAGAGAATATTTGCTAAAATTTTCCAGATCTGAAAATAGTTTTGAATTTTGGCTTATCTGACTTACAAGGAAAGTATCCAGGTCCTTCATTCTTTCCTAAATAAAATGAAATGGATACAAATATTTCATGTTCACTTATATTGATCCAGAACAGATTAAAATAGAGCACTGTGAGAATCTGTTTTAGCTCTCTGTTACAAGAGGTCTGGAGTTCAAAGACTTTGCAGTGCTATAAATTTACTAAGAAAATAATATCCATGGTTCTGTATTAGCTGATGATTTCTTCAGCTAGAGAAAGAAAAAAAAAAAGAAAAGAAAAAGAGAAAATCACTTTTATTCCAGAATGTTGATTCTCTTAGGAAAGTTTTTCAACTGTTATTTCTTATCCTTCTAATAAAACTGAAAAGAATAAACAAAAATTCCAACAACTCTTCTCATCACTCATAAATCTAGCATATATATCATGGTAAGAATTGTTCTTTTCCTGCTTTATATAGCCTAGGTACATTCCTCTCATTTGTTTAGAGGTGGACATTTTCAGCCCAGGAAGATGACTGTAAGTAGCACATCTGGCCTGCTGCAAATCACAGGCTTGATAATGTAAACTGGTCACTTCATCTCAGCTGTCTAGGGTTTGAACTTAAGCACACACTGATTTAAATTTCCGCAGCGGTGAAACATCCTCCACTTAACCTGGTAAAACCTTTCTGTGATGAAGTGATGCCTTTACTATTAGTGTTATGTCCTTGAAAGGTGTTCAGGGCCAGGACTTGGCATGAATTGCAGCTGTGGTCTCCATGACATGTGTTAGACAAGCTAATAACATTTTTATTCAGCTCTAAAGAATCAGCTTGCAAAATGTCTAATTTACAGTTGACTACGTTTGACTGGTTTTTTTTGTTTTTTTTTTTTACTCTATATATGTGCAAGCAAGGCAAATATAGAAAACCAGAAGGTTATTAGAGGAGTTTGAAATGGAAGCTAAGTACTGTCAGGAAGCGAAGATTATGAATTCCTGGCAAAGACCTACCTTCCTGTCTGTAAAATAGACACATCTCTGGTGTCACACAGCAGAGAAGGAGGGAAGGAAAAAAAAAACCCAGCTGCAAAGAAGGCACAGTTTTGAGAAAGGCAGACAAAAGAGAAATTGCCATGTTAAATAGCAAATTTGGGCATGCCTGCTGAAAGCAATTTGAGTTCACATGGATGAGAGCAAAGGAAAGCTCTGAGTTCATCTATAACTGACACAAATTAGTAATAAGCTATTTATTCTTGCTGCTCCCATCACCTTTGACTAATAACAACCTTTCACAGGAAAGTAATGATTAAAGTCATCATGACCAGATTTAACCCACTGACCAAGAAATCGGCAAATGAATCCACTCTTGTGACCAAAGTCAAGAATGGCCAGTGGTACAAAATTAACCCAGTCTTAATGATATTTGAGAAATGTAATTTCATGCTCCACCTCAGCTGGTTTGCCTTGCCTTATTATAGTTCTTTAGAATCACTAATTCTACTTTTGAAGAAAGAAGAAGCCTTTCAGCGAATTGAAGAGAAAGCTGAGTTTCATCCTCAATTCCTAAACGTGGTAATCCTAAATGAAATGTCTGAATTATGTGGACATCACAGTTAAATGGCAGGGTAATCAGGTTTTTATAATGTCTAGTGTTGGTCCCTGGAAAGGTTGGAGAGATGTTTTAAACACACGAAAGACAAGATTGTCATGAGGAGCAGCCAACAGGGGTTTAGTTTAACCAGGGCAAATTAGGCAGATAATGCCTGACCAAAATTTGCTTCCTGTGCTGAGGTGGTTGAGGCTGTAGGGAAGGGGAGGGCAGTGGCTGTTCTGTGCTGAAGCAGGGCCTTTGACACAATCTCCCACAAGATTTTCACACAGGAGCCTCTGAAGTCTAATAAAAGTCACTGTGGAACCTTGCATGTGGGATGAAATAATCCTGGGTACCAGCATGGACTGGGGTTCATCTGGCTAAGGAAAGGATCCACCTCTGCAGGTCCTAGTGGCCAACAAGTCATGGGTCAACAGTCTGGCCTTGCAGCAAAGGTATCCATAAGTGTATTAGTAAGAAATGTCTTTTGTTTCCCTGAGTAAATTGCAAATGCAATTGCCAGTGTAGGTTGTTTTAAGGACGGGTGACTGCTTTAGTCATTAGCCAGGTCCAGGAAAGCCATCCACGCCCTATATCTGGCATTTGTGAGACTTCAGGTGGAATCCTGTGTCTGATTTTGGCTTTCCCTGTACAAGAAGGATATTGTTGACACGCTGAAGGGAGTCCAGGAGGCCAACAGGATAGTCAGGAGCCTGAAACACAATGAATGAGGAAAAGCTGAGTGAGCTGGACTTGCTCAACCTTAAGAAAATATTTCAGTGAGACCTTACTGGTTGTCTACATCTCCTGTTACCCTGGGAGGCTGTGGAATCTCCATCACTGGAGATGTTCAAGACTTCTCTAGGCATGACCCTGAGTAACCTAATCTTATTAAACCTTCTTTGAGCAGGGGTTTGAACTAGGCGACTTCCTGAGGTCCCTTCCAGCCTAAATTTTTCCATGATTTGAAATCCTCAGGGCTTCTTTGAGGAAAATGAACAGGTCTTAACTGTTGATTCAAAACCTCTCATAGACCCTGTGCAGGGAACAAAAGCAAAGAACTGAAGTAAAATACTTTGACAAACTAGATCACAGCACACATGAGTAAGGGTGGGATGTATTAGAGTAGTAATTTTGATGTAAGCTAGATGTGCTTTTAATATGATGTGTGTGAAGAGCAGCTGATTTCTTAAAGTTGTATTTAGCTTTATATTAAGTCTCTTGTATTTACTTTTTAAGTGAGTACAGGCAATTCTTGTTACCTTTGGATTAGTTTCATTTACGTGGTCTGCTTATTCACCTTTACACCCACATAAAGAAGAAATTTAAGAAACCACTTAGTCTGAAATGCACATCATTTACTTGTAATTATCCACCAAGCATTGTGAATTAACCCACCTTTATCATGCTCTTTTATGTATTAATTGGTTACCAAACAATTTCAAGCCATTTAAATTGCTTGACCCTCTTAAATTTTCCCAGTCCACTTTTTTTCCATCTTCTGTGCTTCAGAACTTCCTACCTTCTGTTGAACTGGCAATTAATCATAACAACTCCGTTGGCAAGCAATTGCTTGCTCTTTATAGAACACACCGTATGTCTCTTGCTCACAGTTCTGTATAGTTTTTGGATATGTTAAAAATAAAGCTGGTTGCAAATAGCTGAGATTTTTAGCTAGAAGCTGCTTTTGGAGTTCTCTGTGTGATAGAAGCAGAGTATTTTGTGTGTCAAAAAAGATTGTGCTGTTACAGGGAGAAGCATGAACAATACCTTTATAATTTCTTTATCAGTAAGAATAGACCCCGTACAGTCATAGAGTTTTGACTCAGATTTCCCTCAGATATTTCAGCAATGTCTCCCATCTGAAATAAGACTGACTAACAGCCTGGAGTCAGAGCAGAAGTGCTGCTCAAAATGGAGTTCAGCATGTGTTTTAATTGTGTGTTCAAACCCAAGGGGAGGCAGAAAGGCTTCAGCCTGTGCTTAAATCCATAAACAATCAGGAAAGCATTTGTGTATACTTTAAATAGAAGACTGAATGGCTTTCTGAACAGCAAAGGAAATACTTAGAATGGGTTCTGGTGGTCAAGATTAATGTAACCTTGTACCCAAAGCATGATTTGTTGGGATTTTTGGGAGGGTGAGGTGGTGTGTTGGACCAAATGTAGCTCAAGTGGTGGTTTGAGAGTTGAGGCAGTACTAGTTTAAGCAATGGCATCACGATCTCTGCTTTGAATCATTTTAATAAATCCAAGACTGCTCCTGAGTCAGGCATCACCAGTGTCATGGCTCAACTGCAGTGGGCAGAGTAGATTGTTTTGAAGGCAACTGACCATTTACCTTCAATCATTTGTACTTGTTCTTCCTTTGCCAACACAGGGCTATTTTGAAAGCAGTATTAATAATCATCTGAAATACATATTCGTATTTTTAGTCCAACAGTCAGATAGAACACCTTTTTTAGGTATGGAGGATAATTCAAAGTTTCTAGCTTTTTTTTTCTTAACCAAAATCTATTGTTTCAGTGGAAAAATCTGCTCTATTTTGAACTGCGGGAAGGAATACACAGAAGGACAAAATCCAGACTCATGTGGTATAAATAGCAAACCATCCAGAAGAGTCCATGAGGAATTATTTTTGCCAACACGATACTGATGGTTGTTTTTGCTTAAAATAAAACAGCCCAGCCCCCAGACAAACCACAAAGTCTTCTTATATTCTAAATTTTATCACACTAGCACATTGACACACACAGAACCTCTGCAAGTCAGACTTGCCTAAGGCCCTTTTCTGAATTGCAGTTTTAGCAATATTCTGACGTGCAGTATTGCACCTCGTGGTGTTTTGGGTGGTTTAATACCGTGCAGCAGCTGATTATTTTTGGCTCTGAGCAGTGCTGAGTCATAACAGAAATTATAGGAAATAGAGGCACACAAGATCTTCGTGAGCATCACCCTTACTCAGAATCAGAGTCAGGCACATCAAAAAGCAAGAAAGAGCAGGGCCAAGGGCTTTCCCAGCTTTCTTCTTCCCCATCTGGGGAAATCAGCAGAAGTAGTAGTGGAACAAATTCTCCATCTTCACTGATACAGCTGGCTTTTTTGAGCTTTATTTGGAGGTAGATATATGTCAAAGGAGATAAAAATTAGAGGCTGCATGCTGCAGGAGTCTGAGGAAATAGTGATTTCGTGTTACAATTCTGAACCCACTGGTGGCAGGAGTAAAACACAGATTTTTTCTTAGGCTTTACTTTAGGTACCTCAGACATGCATGTTTTCTATAGAGGATCTGGCTGACTTCCAGCTTCATGCTCTCCTCCCCTTTTGGAAACCTTCTGTTTAGAAATCTCCCATGCTTAATCTCTGTAAACTGTACTCAACCCAGTTCGAACATTCTGAGAGGCCTGAAGGAACGGGAAGAGGAACTGGTTTTGCAATACTATTATTGCATTCTGTTTTCTCTCTTTGCTATCTTGAATGTGAAAAAATTCCACCCTCTTTTAAGTTAAAAATAGTCAAAATACGCCACTGTACTCCCATTTGAGTCACAAGACAAATGTTTCAGTAGCATGTTTGGTTCAGGATTATATGAGCCAGTCCTTTGTCTCCTGAGGGTGCTGAGATGTTCTCAGCATGAAAAATCCCCACTCTACTTTGAGACGACAAAGTCTCCATCAGTGATTTTCTTTTGTAGCCTACTGGTACAGTTGTTTGAAAAGATGCAGGAATGTTAGTGGATGTACCACAGAGGAAAAAATATTGAATATCTCTGTTTTCTTGCTAATAAAAACAAGCTTGCATTCCTGTCTTATATTTATTACCATCAAGTAGTGAAATAGTAGCATGTTTCCCACCTCTCTTGACTTACATATAATGTTCTTTATGAATTTGTGAGTACTTTGAATAAAAAAAACTGAAACAGGAGTATTGCCTAAGCCAGGAGGGTTTTAAATTTGCACGCTTCTTCTTAATGCAGGGAGAAAGAAGATAGACCAGAGAGAACATTTTGTATCCGTTCATCATTTGCTTGTCTAGTCTGGCTTTTTGATTTTTTGTTGACATTGTCCTTTAGTTAATTTCCAGGCAATTTCAAGGCCTCTTGTGAATATGTAAATATTTTGAAGATTTAAAGACTCGAAGCCCTGGAGGGTAAAGGAGGCAAAGAAATTTGTTTAAAATTAAAGGATCACCTCCTAAGGACCACTAAGACTATGAAGAGACTGGAGAATCTCTGATATCAAGAAATACTGAGAGCTGGGACTGTTTAGTTTGAAGAGGAAAAGGCTCTAGGAGGAACTTATGGATGTGTGTAAATGCCTCTCACGGGGGTGTAAAGAAGGCTGAGCAAAGCTTTTTCCATTGGTGCCCAGTGACAGCATGAGGCATAAAGTGAAACACAGGTTTCTGAACCATCAGGACCCTCTGACCATCAAAAATCACATTTTTACAGAGTGTCCAGAGAGGTTGTAGAGTCCCCCTCAAAAAGCATCTGGACATGGTCATGGGCAAGCAGCTCTGGGTGGCTCCTGCTTGAGCAGGGGGCTTGGACCACGTGGCCTCCACAGGTCACTTCCAACCTCAACTATTCTTTGTGATTCTGTGCTTTGATTTTATTCATGAAGCCTCTGAACTCAGCCCTGATGCCTACTGGAAAGGATTCTCAATCCATGATCCGAGGCTCCTCCACTAGGATTCACCCCAAAACACAATCTACCTGTTCCAGGATATCACCTTGTGCTCTCTCAGCACCTGCTCCTCAATAAACAGAAGAAGACCGATCCAAAGTGAGGGTAACCGTACAAACACACAAGCCCCTGAAGTTTTGTTCTGCAGAACTAATGTTAAAATCAGGCCTCATTTCAGCTGGAAATTCCTACATGAAAGAACTTGATTACCAGCATCAGGTAATAAGGTAATAAGTTAAATAACTCAGACAATTAGACACGAAATGCACATTGTGAAGCTTTCAGTTGTCTGCTGTTGCTTCATGAGTCAAAGTATCAGAAATTCCTACATCCAATTGACAACATTTGATATAATAGTTATTTATAGTTTATAGAGGTAAAATGGGGTTTGTACGGAATATGCACTGTCAGCGGATTCAAGGCAAAAAAAGTTAAAAAGAAATAACAGAGGAGGTATAGATATGTTCCTGGTGCATAAACAGAAAGAACAAACATAGAGGGTTTTCCCTCCTTTCTGAAGGAACAAAACAAGTACAATGAAAAGAAGGATGTATCATACTATCTTATGACCAAGGGAGTGCAGAATAAAGCATCAGGAAAAAACAGCTTTGAGACACAGGGTTAGCAATCATGTTAAATATGTGACTATTTGTATGTGTCCCTTCCATTTTTTGAGTAATCACTCATGGGGTAATAGTGTGTTCAAAATTCTGTTCATCTTGCACTTGCATTTCATGTTTTAAAAATTCATAAGCAAGAAGGTCTTATTTTTTATCCCCCATCGTGGGAGATGAAATCCAGAGACTTAGAAAAGTCAGGAATCTCAGTAGGAAAGAAGAAAAAGATAATTTGTCTGTAATCTTTAAAGCTAGAATTATTCACTAAAGTTTTTTTCTGAAGACAAGCATCTAGAACATTTCTATTCCATTGGAAAATAATAAAACTGGTAGAAGAATGGAAGTCTTTTAAGAAAATAAAAAAGGGTGTTGATGATACCCAGAAAAAAACCTGTGATTTTTATGTTGGATCTTGTGGTGTTTGGTAGGGTGTTTTAGTCCTGTTTTTTGTATTCCTTAAAGCTTGAAAAAGCTGTATCTTGAGATACAGGCTGAAAATAAACCAGCTATTATAAAATCTCTCTTACCTCCTTCTCTGTGGGATTGGGGATATGGGTCTGATTTGCATTTCATGAAGTTTGGGTTTCTTAGTCGCAGGAAAACATCTCACCAGGTCTTTCATGCTGAGTGCAGAAGGATTCTGACTGAAGAATAAAGACTAAATCAGCTGGTTTATTGGACAGGGGTTCACACACTGTATGCAGAGAACAAATACTTTCAATCCTGTGAGGAGCTAGGAACAATTACCAAAATACAAAGGCTGGAATGTGTTTGTGTGAGGAAGTCCTAGACAGGAATGTTGGCTCAGCTTTATTCCAAGTGAATTTGTGTGAGAGTTCGGTACTGCTGCAGACTGAGGTTGGGAGAGTGGAATTTGACTCTCAGTTGGAGGGGCTTGGAGTATATATTTTCCTCAGTGTAATAGGCATCCAGGTCTGGAAGTTTACTTCTCATCAAACAGCTGCATTTTTATATGTGATTGAAAAAGTGTGGTACTAAAATTTCTTTTCCTGTATTGATGTTGAATCAGATAAAGAACAGAGCCTGAATAAGTGACTCGTTTTGTCATGCCTAATTCAGATAAGAATAACAATGCAGGTCATTTTTATTAAGTGACCTGGGTTACCTACACAATTTTGTTCTCTAACACAAGTGTAGTTAGCCTTGGAAATTATTGATATTCTGACTGGTCAAGCAGCAATTTGCATTTGATCATGAGGAAAAATTATTTTTGACAGTGACACAGGTAATGTAGTGTGTATTTATTAGGTTAGAATAAGCTTAAATCCCATTTCTTTTCTTACTAGGAAATTACTTAAACGGCTGCTTAAAACCAAGTCCCTGTTTAGTGTTTTTCATGAGTTGGGATGCTTTTCTGAAGATGAACATGGCTATCTGTGTGCTGTCAGAATTACCAGGAGCTCATCCTAAGGCCATGAAAACCAGTGGAAATATTCCCAGTAACTACAAGAAACATTGGGGGAGACTTCATTATACTCATGGTAAGAGCAGGGTCATAGGCTCATAAGAAATAAGATAAATAAAAATGTCCACCGTTGATTAATTGTAATGATAACGTGTGCTTGTTATGCATAGACTCAAACATTCTGCCTGCTTTGTCTGCAGCTATGACTGGTTAAAATCTAGAAAGGAGTAATTATTTCAAAATATTGCCATTATTATCTGAATAATTTACATGAGTATGAATACTACCAAAATATTAATTGAATTATATTCTGTGAAAAATGGCAACACTTACAGAAAATAATAGTCATAGAATACTATTGAAAAGGTCTGCTTGCAATGCAATCACCAATGTCTTGTTCTACTTGAGAAGAATGTCTTCAGAGAGATGAAAGGATCTAATCTGTGTTCTTCATTGTGACAAAACTAATGGCTTTAAGTTAGCTTTGGACACATGATGCTAAACCTGATTCAATGTTTTTGACAAAAAATTTTGAAAAACTTCACAATACATGTATTTTTTAGGAAGGGAGAATAACTGAGAAATACTTGTAACTGTCTGTCTAGAAAATGATGGCTTCTCTGTCAGTATGTTCAGTTTTAGTGCCATCAATAATAATGTAAAGTTCTCATGTGCTGTTTTTCATCTGGAAATAAAAATTGCCTTGGGAAATTCATCTCAGCCCTGTGCCACAATAAGACTCATGAAGTGATTAAAGCAAGGACATCAGTGCAGAGACACAACACTTCTGTTCCAGGCTGGTGCTCTAACCAAACAATCAATATTCATTTTGGGTGCACTAGGTCCATCAAGGAACACGGAGCAGATCACAGCAGTGATCAAGCAGTTTATTTCCAAGGAAGGATTATTCAGAAACAAAACAAACAACTCCTCAAGTCTGAGTTTTAATATTTTAGGGAGACCAAAAGAGCACACTGGTAATATCCACGAGCTCTCCAAAGATTTAATGTCCGTTACACAGTAAATACTGCATAAAAGTGATACTCAAGGCATTATAAAGAGATGTTATATTACCATAGCATATCTATATTTCAATTAAATTAAGGGACATAAACCTGTTTTATGTGTTTCAAGACAGTTTCGTCTTGCAACCTAGTAAATGTTACTGCTCACTAGCTGGATGAGTTTGTGCATCGCTTGAAGACACAGTTAAACTCAATACACAAAATATTTATAGTAAAGCAAGTGAGACAGAGGATTTTTTTCAATAGCATTGCACTTATTAACCTCAAATGCTCTGATCAAGTTAGGCATCACAACTCAACAGAACAATCAGTATAAATATGAGTTATATGGAGTTATGTCTATGTAGGAATGATACAACCAGGGAAATGGAATAAATACCAGTGTACTTTGATGATGTCTTGACTTGATCTTAAATAGCTATGCAGGTTCTCTTTTTCCTATTTTTTCTAACATCTGTGTTATATAAGAGATGCTGTTTTAAGCTTTTGATAAAGTGTTATTTTGTTGTCTTTGAATTATGAAGGTTCACAAACAGAGATCATGTCTTAGGTCAGTTCATTTAGGAATAAAAAGAGAAAGAAAATAATCATTTATTTATAAGTTAAAGAGAATTTCTGTATCTGTATCACCAGCTCTTTCACTGTCAACACAATTAACCCGAGTACTCTCTTATTTATTATTATTTATAAGAGGCAAAATGAACATTACAGCTCCAGGCTTTTAAAGAGTGGCTTACACACTAAACATGTTGCATGGAACTAACCATATTAAAATCTAAATTTGCCTTAATATTTAGTAAAGATGATGACATACAGGTGGTGAAGATGGTGGAAATAGTGCCTAGGTGGATTTATTGCCACATATCTAGAGCTGAGGCAAAGGACAAAAAATGTTCTTTGTGCTAAATAGAACCACATGAATAGCTACGCATTTGTAATAATAAGTTCTGTTTTATTAGTTCTTTAGTACCAGAGTTTCCATATGACTAAAAAATGGCAAATGTAGCAAATACATTTTTTGAGGAAGGGTGGAGGGGATGGAGGTTGCAGGCAGCTGTAGCTCTGTTAACATGACCTTAATACTATGCAGATCTTTAGAAAAAAAAATTGACAATGTAGCAGATCGGACGACAATAATAAACATAGGGAATACACAGTATTCCTTTTTCAAAGGAAGAAAACAATAATTGTACTTTAAGAAGACATACTCAACTAATTTAGGACCAAAGGAATGCAGATTAAAGTAGGCAAAACCCCTTAAAATCAAAATCAAAATAGCTTTTTCTTTTTTCCCCCCGAGGCTTGGATCATGTAAACCGTATTAGTGCTTCTTTGTGGTTTTTACACTTTTAAATTGGTCCAGTTCTAAATTCTTACCAAATTATCCAGGGGAAATTTATTTCTAGTAATCAGTGATCTTACTACTTTTTATTTCAATATAGGTTTTAGCTTGGAATGTGGATGTAAGTAAAACAACCCATTTTAGCTGAACTGGAAGCCTTTGTGTCTTTTGCAACACATGTCTTTGGAAGGTGGACTTACATCCTGATAAATAATCATCGGGTTCAAAAATTCTTTGCAACTTTTGCTTGTCTATAACTGATTCAGTATTTCAGATGTCTGTTGTTATGGGGATTTGGTTAAATTATCTGTAGCCACCTGTTTTATTGTGGATATAGTGATGAACTTTTTGCATTCTCACAGTTCTTGCCAGCAGTGCAGGAGGTTTGACATTAGGTGATAGCTTGGTGCTCTCAGCCATTATGAGGTTTCCATGCCACATCACTCAAATTAGGACTTCTGTGTTTAGAGACAAATTTTACTCCCTGATCCTACATTTAAAATTCATTTAAGATCCAATCTCCCTGGATGTATCAGCAGTTTTAAACAAAGTAAGGCAAAAAAAGCTGCCTCTTATGAATTCTAGTTCTATGTAAAGAGAGTTAAAAATTATAAAGAAGTCATCAGTAAAGCAGATAAGAAGCCAATTTGTTGGGTTTTTTTTCCCCAGTCTATATTGTGTATGGTTTATACGCACAGTTTATTTTTCTTACTGCTTCTGTAAGTATAATGCTGGATGTGAGGACACATTGTACAGCCAGGCTTTTAGAATGTGTTTCAGAGAAGTATTTCACTGCAATTTCTGTTATGTGTTTTTGAATGTTCAGTATTTTGCTGAAGCCTTACATTCCCAGCTCGCCGCCACAGGCCTAGAACAAAGCGCTCTCTTCTAATGAAAAGGTGAAATCACAGAAGAGAAAGAAGTTTATGACCAGAGCCTTGTTCTTACAGTCTGGCAGCTTATTTTAATCATCAGCCGAAGCACAGAAGCCCCTGCTTGTTACCGAAACCTTCTTCACCTTTGGGAGCAATGTTCTGTGACATTAAGGAACTTTATGACAAAATAATACCACCTAATGAGCTACAAGGTAACAGACATTTAAGATGAAGGGTAATATTGAAAGAGCCTGGAGTTCTTTGTCTCGTCTTCCTCTTCAGTTTGCCAGGTGAGCGCCAGATTGTGCCTGTCTGCTCCTCCCTGAGGAGCCAGCGATGCGCAGCTCTGCCACAGCAGTTGTGACTCAATGCCTGCCACACCATTTCCCCAAGGAGAATTAATTTGCTTGATTTTTTTTTTTAGCCAAAGGTGGCATACCTTCTCCTCTGCTGGGAGAAGCAAGTATCCACCCCTTCTCTTCCTCTACTCACTTGTTGATGGAAATGTGTGTGCATATGTGTGTGTGTACGGCCAAACAAACCATAGCATCTCATCACTCATCCCATCATTGTCTCCTTGGGAATGCTGCAGTAATAATATTTAATTAGTTTTGGTTTAAAATTTAGAACTAGCCTGAAACTGGACTTTAAAACATAAGTAGTTCATTTCATAAAGGGACGACTCATTTAACAAACACGTGGAGCCACTAATGAGATGATAGGGAACAGCAGGGACATTTTGTAGGTCAGGAGAAGAGGCTAAAGTTTAGCCTTTAAACTGTGAGCAAAGAGGTTTAATATGTTTTCTCTTTGTGTCAGTACAATCTTCTTGACTGGGATGGACCACTTATTTCTATGGCCAATCAAGTTTAGACTCATGGCACAAGTCTCAAATTTCCATACACATACTGAAGAATCATTTACAAACAAAACACAGAATTAAATAACTTACGAGTTCAAACCCAGCACTTTCAAATCTCAATCCTTTTTCTACACTTCATTAGATCATTTTCCCCTAAAGTCCTTACACACAACACTGTTGCAGCCATTTAGCTTTGATCACAACACTTTTTCAGATGAGAGTGGTCTGGCCCATACCAATTTAACTACCTTGGATTGAGATGAAGGTTTAAGATGTCTCAGTCATCTAATCTTAGGGAACTCATGTCCAGGCACGTTCATCCCCAGCCACCCCACCAAGTTCCTGCGTTTCTCTTGGGTTGGCAAAGGCAGAGGTAACTTGGGTGAGCCTGCAGAGGACTACTTCAGAACTAAAAAACCTTTTTCTGAGGGACCTTTTACTATTTTGTCAGAACAGTACATTTTTACACCAAAAAATATGGTTTGATGGGTAAAAAATTCCTTTGCACATGTTTTATTAGTGCCAGACATATAAGGTCCAAAAATTACATCAGTTCGCTTGATCAACATTCAGATAATTTAGACAAAAAGTATTCTTTCCATTCTGTCACATTTTTGAAGCATGAGGGAAGGATTTAAACAAGATGTCTCTGTCTTTTTAAATGGGAAATTATAAAGATACTAGGTAATTTATAGCAAGATAAGTTTATTCTGTGGAGGTATCTTAAAGGGAACCTCCATCACCCTTCTCTGAGTGGGAACACAAAAAATACCCTTTTAGTTATTATTCCATTCAAAAAATGACTCAGTGGAATACATTATTCATATTTATAGAATAACTTCCATAGTGCATTTTTTTTTTTAGAAAAGAAGTTATGCTAAAGAAAAGTGATGCATTTTGCAGCCTGAGTGTAAAGTACAGGAATGAGCTTTTGGGAGCAAGAAGCTGCAGTGCAAGTAGGAAATGCATGAACATAAACAAAAATCCCACTGTTTACTAGGAGTTTGCCTTCTACTCCAGAGTGTATGTAAAAATAGAAAGTGAAGCATGGTAGGACACGTCTATAATCTCTTGCACAAGCTCTGTAGATTGTGGTTATGGTGTGTTAGAGCATCAGCAGTTCCCATCACTTGCACTTCTGCCTCTTTGCTCCCACTGCAAGTTCTGCTGTCTAGAGAGGCTCTGAATGTTGGTTTCAACGCCTGTAGCAAGCACACCCAAGGGGTACTTGTTTTTCCTTTTGTTGCTGTGTGTTCATTTGTATCTTCCCTCTCACTTAATTGTGTCAGAATCATTCAATCCAGGTAAATGGAGATCACTCGGAGAGAGATAGCAAGTAAATAAATAAATAAAACCCCCTCTCACAATCAGGGAATATGTCTGGGTAGTCTGGTTAAAGAAAAACTGCAAGAATCCACTACTTGTTGCTGTGAATGCACTTTTAGCTTGTTTCTTGTTAGTTTTTGGGTTTTTTTTCCCCCCCAAGGAATGTAGACCATCTTCTCTTATTTTCATAAGGTGAAATTAATAAATAAACTGTGTTATCTCCTTTCATGGTGACAGCACAGATGAATAAATTGCTAGAATGTTGTTGTCTTCCTCTGCCAAAAAGGAGTAAAAAGCTTCCATTGTGTCTTCCTCCATTTGTATTTTATTGGTGAATCATGACATTTAAGATCAGCATATTAATTCAAAATACAAGCTGGTGGCAAGGAAACCTTTTGAAGATAGGTTTCTTTTCCCACATTTTGACTTACCATAAAGATTAGCTGGCAGATTGTGTATTAACCCTTGGCATTACTGGAGAATATTTCTATTTAGGTCTGTCAATAAAAAACCCAAAACTTAGTTTTAGGCTCTTCATTGCTTTGACATTTCAGTGCTAACTAGAACTAGCTGTAGTGCAAATACAGAAAATCCTCATTAAGTTTTATTAGTTATATCATAGGTAAATTTATTTGACATGTAATTAATTTAATATCATACAAGCAGCAAATACAGTTATAGCTCCTAACACATCAACCTAATAATGGAAGCTATATAATGTGCATTTAAAAGGTATTTAAAAATAAAGCTGGGCTAACTTGCAAGTAACAGTGAAAAATTATTAACTGGTGAAGCGACATCAATGTGAAACTGAAAGAGTCGGAGGAGTCATGAGACTGTTACTGAAATAAGGAATTTTCATGGCTATTTTTCTGATCTGTAAGATTTCACTATTTAATGCTGATTTGGTTTTTAAATTTTCTATGCTCTTTGTCTTAATAAAGAGAAATTTTCTTTGGTCAGAGTAACCATATGGATATACTTTAAAAGCACCATTTTCCCTGTTTTTCCCATGGGTATATTAACAGGAGGTTCAGTGAGTGTGGACATAAACAGGCAAAATATATTTTTGGGTGTAAATCCTTACATTCCTTCAAAGACATAACTGGGATTAAAGTAGAATTCTTCTTTTCAGCTAGCAGAACAGAACATATCACTTCTAGGTACATAAAGGCAAGAGCTCAAATATTCCCGCAGAGGAGAGCTTAAAGAATCTTTGGTTTTCTCAGGAGCAATGGATCTGCTAAGTGATTAAAAGTTAAATGAGAGTTCAAACCTTACAGGTATTCATATCTGTGAAGCAGCATAACCATCAGAGCCTTACATTAAAAATTCTCTCCAAGAAATCTCAGTGGAATGACAACTCCTAATTTCTGTGGAGCCAAGAGAAGCAAAATATTTACTTTTTCTATCACCTGTCTTTAAACCTCACTCCTTTAAAATTCCTTGCTTCCTGCAAAAGAGGAAACAAAAGCTACACATAATAGACTTCCTTTTGCACATGGAACAAAGCTGGATCATACTTTCATCCTTGGCTTCTTTGTTGCTCCCCAAATCTATCCCTCTTTGAACAATCTGCCACTACTCTGTGCCAGCAGGAGCTTTAGAAGAAGGCCATCTGCGCTGCTTGCTAGGTAAGGGGACAGATTCCCTTAATTCCTGATGTACTGGAATGGTTCTGTGTCCAGAATGGGATTTCTGGCCATCAGGTTTAGAGGATGGGTCAGGGGCAAAGGTCTCACAGACCCTGGTAGTGCTGCTGAGTGAGAAATGGCCATTTACTCCCAGAGCTGCAGAGCTGGATACAGCACACACCCAGCCTACCCTTCGAAGGTAAATGCAAGGACTCTTATCATTTTGTGTAAGTACTGGCAAGTAAATGGGAGATTTTGAGGAAGATTTTCACAGTAATGTTTTAAGTGGATCACTGATGTTCTGTGGTTCACTGCAGACAATGGGAAGCTTCCAGCTGCAGCAAAGGGTCACCGCTTATTTATTTAGTGGCACTACTCAAGAGGATCCTTTTCTGCTATGCAAGGATGGAAAAGAGACAATTCTTGTGTGGAATGTGTTTCCACTGCAATAAATCATACTCCATCCTGAGTTATACCTCTGCTATATGCTAAGAGAAAAGGTTGTTTGGTTTAATTTAGAGACCAGGCAGAGTTTTCTTCTGTTTAATTCACTCCCCCAAAATATGAACTCTTCTAAGTGTTTTCTGGACACACATCTTGCTGTTCCCCTCCTGAAATTTCTCTTGTGTCTTTACTGCAAGCTCTGTTTTTGGAAAGACTGTTGGGGTATTCCCCATGAAACAGAGAGGAGATCATGTTCCCCTATCCCTCCTGTTCAAGGAGAAAATTACATCAGTTAAAAGTTCTACCTCTTCCACTGAGCTCATTGTCTTTTCCACCTACCCTCTGGGTAACAGGTGAGCTGCGGATTGGTGGAGGCTTTTCCCCCAGGAAGAAAGCATGTTTAAATATTATTTTTGTTTTGACAGACTCTTGTCTGATTGATTATACTTAATTGGCATTTCATCTGTTTTTCTCAACCTGAGTCTTTGTTACATAATTGCCATTTTTAAAAGGCAAAAGTGGTTTTAGTAATTTCCTCAGACAAGTCCTGAAAGCCTTTCTGAAGATACAGATATTTATTAATCTGAGTGACAGAGGGGAGGCATCAGATATTGAAGTTTATCAGTATCCTCTTTTTGAGGTATATACAACTTGCTTCATTGTAGTAGTTTAAAAATAGTGAGTTCTCCTTCTTGTCTCATTAAGAAATGATAAAACCAGGTAGTGCCCTTTTGGGACCTGTTACCAGAATAATTCTGGCCTTTTCACAAGGTTCTCTTCAGTGCTGAGCAGGAATTGCATGGGTTGCAATATCTGTACAGCTCTCTTTAAACCAGGGGGATCATAGGCAGTGCTAAAGTCAGATGCGGGAAGGAGTCTGTCATCAGAAACACAGGACATCAAAATTTTTAAGGAAACATGTAGGATGGGGAGTCCTTAATTAGATTTTAAGCACAGAGTTGAGTTTGACACCTTGCTTTAAGTATTATGACCAACAAGGAGAGAAATCCAGGTCACTGCCAGCACAGGCTTGTTCTGCACCGGGGAACATTTACAGAACATTCCCACTATTGCAGCTCCACTGACATTAGTGGTAGGACGAGCTGCAACATTCACAGCTCTCCAGCACCAGCAGCTGTTTCAGCACTGTGCTAATTAGATTGGCACTGAGCTGGTTTCATAGACATGATGCTGCTGACAGCTGCTGGGGTGCCATCTACACTAGGGCTGCCAGCACTGATAAAGCTGTAGTAGTGTTGGGAGCTGTGGTAATTATTTGTAAGTAAAACTGAGACATGTGGGCTGAAGTTATAGTATGGGTATGGATGCATAGATGTGATTTAATTTATTCCCTGTTTTCCCCTAGCATCCTACTCACATGTATATGCTTTGCTGATGGTTTGTGAAAAACTGGAAATCTCATGAGTCACACATCTTCTGGCTTGATGGAGGTAGAGTGGAGGGAGCAGGAAGGTTTCATGTTTGGGATCAAGGATGGGAAGTACAATGAGTCTGGGTAAGAGTAAAGTAGGGATAATAATGATCTCAATGTGCTAGTGGTGATGAGCTGTGCATTAATTGTTAAAGGACTTTAAAAGGCTTTCTGTGCCCAACACGACTTGGTTGTGGTGGTCTCATCCACACGTATCTGTGTGTGATATCTGCTTTCCTTATCAAATCAAGATCTGTTGGCATGAAAAAAGCATATTTCTAATGGAGTATGATTTATAAAAATATAGGAATAGAAGGGTGTCAGTACATGTGAATGTGTCAGATCATTCTTTTTTCCTACAATGTTTTGTCATTTCTCTTAAAATTTTAAAAGAGGCAGAAACACTTTATTGAAATTACAGGTCTAATCTTTATTTCAATTTTCCTTACTCTTTTACTCAAAGTACCATAATACCTGACAGTTTTTTCCTTTATTGGAAATAAGCACTACTCAACTTGGCGCAGGTGTGAGGTTACTTAATAAACTCTTAAAAGGATAGGTAATTAAAAGGATACTGTTGGCCAAAAAAGGAACACCATTTTCACCTTGCCCCATCCCTTTCTAAAGCAGTTTCCTTTGAACTAACTAGAACAAGATTTTTCACAAGTAGCTCTTGGACCTCATAGTGAAATCGTTTTGAGACAAGGCGTTTCTACGAAAAGTTTTTTTCTCTGCATGCAAAACCATGTAAACAAGTGAGAACAAAATTTCAGAGAGAGGCTTTTTAAACCATCTCGTACTCCGAAGAATAGTTTAAGGGAGAGTTCAGATACTTTTCTACAATTACGGATGTCAGCAACATGACTTTTTAAATTGTGTGAAATGACAAGACATGTCAAACTCTTCCCCTCCCCCCCCCCCCCAGTTTATTTTAGTATGAGTTTTAGCATTTACTTTAGCAAAACTAGCAGGGTTCCCTCTGCTCCAATGCCTATACCCATACAGAGGCCCAAAATCAATGCCCAGCTCCTTTTCCAGAGAAATGCACACACACTCAAGAAAATGAAATAGTCATTTGCAGCTAAATTGCCTGTGGCAGACATTCAGAAGAACTCTGCTGGTTGCCTGATAAATCACCCACCCAGCCATGTGAATGCTTGGTTCTAACCATTCTTTTACACAATCCCACACTCAAACAGAGTTTAGTTTAAAAAATCTTGTCGTCTACTTTGAATAAATTTTGTTGAATATGAAAGAAAATTCTGGCTTGGTTGAACTGTTCTGTGTAAAATATATATAAACCTCTTTGTCTCTTTTTTATATAAAAATTCTCCTTTTTTTTTCTGAGGAAAGTCAATTCTTTTGAAAAATATAATAGCTGTGTCAAATGTACATTCACTGTGTTGATTACTTCGTTGTATTTAAAGCACAAAATAGAAACAACAGTGTGTATTAAAAAATGTATTCTGGATTCATTAGAAGGGAGTACATGCAAAGAAAGTTGACTTCTCCATTTTTTGTGTATCTTAGTATGTATTATCTGTTCTGGGGCATGACAAAAGCAGTTGTGAACTCCAGGCATTCAATACCATAAGAAAATTGTAATGCAAGGTCTACCAAAAAGCAATCTACCAGGTGACAAGCATATTTATTAGAAATCAATACAAATATTTTGTTAGGTGAGGCCATGCATTAGCTCTGTTGTTTTGTGTAGTTAATTTCTAGTCCCTATGCATCTGTGGCACTTCATAGTTAAAGGAAAACTGCTTTTGTGAAGTAGACATGATAGAGCTACCTGTCACATGCTATTCTTTGTCTTTTCCTAGTTCTTGTAAACATAACTCTCACATAAATATAAATATTTATATTCACAAGTAATCAATAAATATTCATGGCTGTCTTATGTGTGTGGCAAAAATTGAAACCCTTCATCAACTTCAACAGTGGGATTTTTCTAGAATTAGTGAATTTAAACTAAAGTTTCCCATGGTTTGATAAAGAATAAAATTTTACAAATCTGTACATTGTAATGTGAACCTTGGACAACCTAAATTCTCTCATCCTTCACTCATTGTGGATGATATTTTGAATGTGAAAATAATTGAAGGTTTCTGTAACCGGTGGCCGTTCAATGATTTCACAGTATATTCCTAACCCCTGCTAGCTTTATTATTCTTGGTCCTTTTCATCAGCTGTTAGTCCATATTCCTTTCCCAAGGGATTCCATCATTTTATTCCTACAGAAGGGTGTAGTTTACAGCTGTGACACTGTAAAACTCTTTTTAGAGTAGGATCAGACCCACAAGAGCAGAAGATCAGTACTCTTGGTAGCACACTTTTTTCCATAGACAAGGGAGGGTTCAAGGCTCACGTTGCAGAGGGTTATTTTCTGATTTCCAGCTCCTAGACCTTATAGCCAAGAGAAGCACAGACAGCAGAAGACCTGAAGTCAGCCACTTGACAAGGGCTCTCAGCAAGCATTGCTTAGGAGGTGCTGCACAGGTGAAAGGCACCAAGGCACGGCAGAACCACTTCAGGGATCAGAAATATGACCGTTTTTCCTCATCCACCTCCATTCCCCTTTCCATTCATCATTTCTGACTTGGCCTAGCTTTGCTCCAGAATTCACAGTCATAGCATTGAGGAAGTTAATAAAAGAAACCTGAAAATAATTCTTCAAACAATGTTTTCAAACCTCACTGAAAACTATGCGAGACATTTGTAATTAGAAACAGAAGTAGAAATCATACACCAAAAGGCAACATGGGATAAAAATTTCACCAATTATTCATCATGGTTTGAAAAATTCAAGGTTTTATTTCAAGGTATAGAATAATAAACAGTGGTTTAGTCTGATTAGTCTCAGACAGACAATATAATTTTGTTTTCTTTTCTTTGTATATAAAAATGCAAAAAGAACTGTTGAAAAAAATACAGCATTAAGAACAAGGTTCTTTCATCAGCTACTGAAATTGTCATGTGGCTGTCATCGACACTAATTTACAATACAGCATGTAAACAAATTAGCAATGGGCTTATGTTTAAGACCAGTGAGAAGGAATGGTAAATGTAGTGCTAAGTACAATTAAATGGGTCAATGAGCGACTTTGGGTAGTAGTTTAATTTAGTTTCTTAAAGGGAAAAAAATTTGGTAGGATTTGAAATGAATTGAAGTCAATACTAAAGTAAAAATGGCAAGCATGAGAAAGCAGAAATGGAAAAGTAATTTTTACAGTAATGTGGGACCTGTGAGTGTAATCTGCTCTTGCTGATATGCAGCTACAAAGTTAAGAGTGTCTTTTAGCTGGAGAATGTATTTTAAACTGGTTGCCACCAGCCCTAAAGAATAATGATGATCTCAAATAAAGAAGAAGGTGTCTGGCAGGATGTACTTCTGTAGGAGCTGCTGGAAGCCAGGTGGGAGACCCACGGAAAATGGCTTTTAAGATACTGAATAACTTGTGTTCCCTCTTCCAGAGGCGTCCAACGCCTCTCCTCTCTTGAAATTCTAGAAATACCAATATATTTTATTCATATTTTGGGGTTTTTTTTTGTTTGTTTGTTTGTTTGTTTGTTTTTAACAGGGGCAAGACTAAAGCGCAGTTTAAGTTTTTTCTTCAAAAAACCCCAGTGTATGAAGATAGGTTTAAAGGGCTTTCAGTTTTACCCAAACTTACCTCTAGCCAAACATCGGTAAGAGCAGTAAGTCTTACTTTCACCCTATGGCACATAAAGTGTCTGTATGTCTGGACACAAACTGACAAATTAATTGCCCCATGCATTAAGTGTGACTGTAATTCTCTCTGCAGAGATAACGTTACTGTCATCCTTCAGCAGCACACCAGATTTGATGCTTAATCTTTCCCCTGACATATTAAAATTCTGACCTCCAGCTAGATAGTCCTGCAGGTGGTGCTGTGGGAAATGTTTGCAGTTCAGAGACAGGGCTGGAACAGGAGTGGAGAAGAACAGATTCATTCCTCTTCAGCTTTTTGCAGAACAGAAATATTAAGGTAATTTCTTTCAAAAACTTCAAAGCACACTCTACTCGCCTCTATGGAGTGCTCAGCCAAGGATCAACAAAGTATACAAGGGATGGATGGTGCCTTTTTCACCTGGTGGAGCTTTTAACTGACTTTCTTATACTGTGAACGACTAATATTTGTATTTCAGCCACTATAACTAGGCTTTAGCTTCCAGTAATAAGAACTCATGGGACAAGAAGAGCAATGGAAAAGAATAGCCTGGAAAAAAGTAAAGAGAATAAAAATGTATTCATAGAAAAATTAATGGATGTTAACAGTAGCATTTTACTACCCAAAGGCAAAAGGAAGTTTTCTGCAACTGTAAAGTAGTATGTGACCTGGCTTTGAGTTTTTGCTTGTTTGTTTTGGGTTTGATTTTTTTTTTTTTTTTCTTTTGAAAGTTTAAAGCTGTCTGCATCAAACTGATACAGTGTGTCCCCTTTTTCTGAACTGGCAGCTGGCTGGTGAATTTTGATGGCCTTCATTTTGTATTAGCACTGTGTTGTAGTTCAACAAAGCAGAATTTTGCAGGTCAGAGATCTGCAGGAAACTTCAGTGTTCAGCAAGATTAATACACGAGCACTTTTGGTAGGTTTTAATCGGTAAGAATTTTTTCAAATCTATGCCAAGATGTCATATTTTTAATATTGTTTAAAATCGTTATGATGATAATAGAGGAAAAATATTTTAGAAATCCACATATATGCACTTATATTCGTGTGTAGAAATATGCTATCTTATACTATCCACTAGATGGACTCAGGAATAGTGTTCAGAATCCAGGCTCAGACTCCTGGTAAGGAGCAATATCTGCTGTGAAGCAGTTGCTGGAGTCTGGCACACAGCAGCAGAGCTGGGGAAAGGAGCTCCTGCACCTGCACCCTCTGTCAGGGCAAGGTCTGACTATAATCTGGTAGGAGAGAGGTTCTGCTTGGCTCCCCATGCTCTCTCTGTGATGGTGTTGAAAAGACAGGATTATATTCAGCCAAGAATCTTGCAGATTTCTGAATATAGAAAATGTTATATAAGTGCTTGAGGTAATTTGAATGAGACCTCTCATAGGTGCTCAGAGTGCATGTAAGGCTGCCATATGGCCATAAAAGTGGGAAAGGCATGTGCTGAAATGTGCCAATAATTAGCTTTAGCAGACAATTGAATGTTCTACTTCAAATGACAGGCTTATTCACAATCAGTGTCTCCAATTACTTATTTCTTTTTCCAATCATGAGCCAAATTATTATTGCTCTTTGTGTTTGTTTGTTTCCTTATCGTAACCAGCTGCTTTTCACTTTAGTTGCTGTATTTGTTAAATGATGCAATACTTTCTCAACCCATAAAATGTGAACAGTGAGCAAAAGCATCAGCAGTAGTCATTTCATTGAAATAATTATTTTCAAATCACCTGGAACATCCAGCTGTAGTTATGCCTACAGTAAGGGATGGAAATGACCTCCGGAGAACATGCTTGTGTTTCCAGCTAGCACAGGCTGTCAGAGTAGCACTGTATCATCTCCTTACTCTGTTCAGATATCAGAAACAAGCCAAGGGATAGTTAACAGAGAAAATGGAAAAAGACATCAGCAAAGCTTGGTGAATAATACCCACTCTTACTCCACCTTCCTTCTATGCCGTGCAAGCTGAAGCAGTATTTTAGCATCTGTAACGACACTGGGGCTTGACAAAGGTCCTGGGATCCTTCACCACAGGACTGATTGCAGACTATACAATGGCTCTATCTGATGCTTGATAAAATAGTCAATGAAGTCAGCGGGTAAGATGTCCCAGTAGTAACAAGACAATACATCTCAGAAAGCAGAAGTGCTTAGTCCTGTGAAAGTAAAGTAAACTTAATGGAAATAAATAATGCATGCTGCAAAGGAAAATAAACACGTGCTCCTACCACAGCCATTCAATCCCCAGAGCTGGCTTTAATAATAAATCACCCCAAATACTGCAATACTTTTTGGGGAGAGGATTACACTTAATAGAGTTTTTCTTTCAAATACCAGTATAAGACCAAGTCAATCTTTTTTCTTTGCTTCAAATCTGTAGCTGTTTATTGATGTGCCTTTCCATAGTTATTTTTGTGAGAAATACAGGACTAAATTGATGGTATAACATGTGCTATATGAGTACAAATGGCCAGACTGGTAGGGGCATAGGATTATAAGGAACTTCATGGGGTCACCTAGTCCAGTATGATAATATTTCCCCTATATCATCTGTGATGGATTTTCCATTCTTATTGCTATTAATGGCTATCATTTCCTTAGAAACTGCCAAAGACAGCGACTTGGGACTTCCACAAGCAGTATCTGATGGTAGTTCATTATCTCTGTCATTGAGGGCTGATTTATTTTTTAATCAAAAACCCCTTCCTGTGTCCTGTTTTCTGTATCCTGTATCTTATGCCTTTCGTCTAATCAACACTCATTTCTTGTCCCTGTCTGCTGTGGACATAAAGACTAAGATTATTTCCTTCTTCATTCCAGTAGATTTCTGTGTCATTGAAAGTGTTACCACATTCCTCTTTTCCCCTCCTTTCCTCTATTCTAAACAGCCCTGAGTCGAATGATCATGACAGGTCTGGAGGAAGAAATCTTATATTTCAATCTAAGCCTAATATTCCTAGATACATCAAGTGGATTTGAGAGGCCAACTTCATTAGATTTTGAAATGAAATTGGGATTCACTGTTCCTTGCAGCCGTGGATGACTGATCACTCTCCACATCCAATCAGCCTGTTGCTGCGGCCTTCTGTGGGATTTTTGCTGCAGCGACGATAAAATACAGTAAACTAAAGAAACAAAGACAGGCTTGAAACACCACAAAAGAAAGCAAGAGGTTTGGGGAGAGGTTTGTGTTCTCTGTGGCTTTCAAATGTAAGAATCAGTAGTGAGAAGACATCTCTGAGGCAAGGTTGCTGATTGAGTAAGGAGGATCAAGGTCACAATGCTTTAGCTGGCTCAGCTGAAGGTGGAGGTTTGAGAAAAAAGGTTCTTTTGCAACTCCTCCAGCCACATATTCCTGACATACCTCTACAAACAGGTAAATTCCTCCTCTGCAAACAGGTAAAATCAGTGTCTTGGGAAGGTGTTCGATATTTGCATGGTCTTGTGAGAGAAATCATTGTTTTGTCAGTACTTCCATGCAAATAAAGATGAGTTTTGCCAGATATGCACTAACGATATCAAGTCTTAAGCATGTTTTGGAGGAGTTCTGATTCACATTGCTAAGCCATTGCTACTCCACATTTCCAAGATCCAGTTTAAAAGTGATGCTGTAAAAACTCATCACTTGATGCAGAATGTTCACAGCTGCAGTCCCCTTGGTAGACACAGTAGTAACCTGTGTAAGGGAGTTCCTTGTCTCTGGTAGGCTTTCTTTGTGCTGTTCACCAAAATTAATAATCCATGGATTAACAGTCCTCTGTGAAACTCAGGCCAAATGCAACTATAATTTTTAATACCTTCCTAATTTCTCTCATTAGCCCTTTTCTATTACTAGTGCTGTTGATCTGATGTTACAAACAGGCATTTTTGGTCTTAATGAAAGCTCCAAAACTGAAGTAAATTGCACGATTGTATATCTGTATGATGCTACAGGCACTGGCATTGCTGGGAAACATACAAATTATTAAAAAAATCTGTGATAAAACCGCAAGAGAGGGCAACATTCTGAATATAGCACTATTCCCAGCTCACACCTTCACTGTCTGATGCTTTCAAGTCTGCCCTTGAATGCCAAGAAACCAGTGAGCACTAGGGAGTGCCAGTAGCTGTAGTTCACTGTATTCATATCATTAAAGAATACATCAGCTGTGACAATTTAGCAGCTGTAAGAAAACATGATCACCTTTTCATCTCTGGAATTCCTGCAGCTTTAAAGAAATGTGGTAAGTGAATGTCTGTGCTCTGTCCCACACCATTGCTGATGCAAACTGACTGGGCCCTGAAACATGCACATTATGATAAATTAATAATTATAAGATGCTAAACTGGCATTGCATTTTCTTAACTTTTAACTCCTGCAGAAGTGGTTACTAAATATTCCTCATAACTTTTGAAAAATCTAAAGGCATTTCTCTGGCCCAGCATTCTGCTACTCACTCTCAGCTCTCCTTATACATGTATCTAGTCATATTTACAAGGATATTGGTTCTACTCCTTTGGAATAGAAGAAATTCTAAAATTGATGCCCCTGAGTGAGCTGCTGTTGAATGCATTAAGCTGTTCTGTATGCTTGAACTGACGCTTCACTCATTAGTCGATGCAGAGCACTGAAAACCCTTGTGTATATACCATCCCAGTAGAAAAAAAAAAAGAAGAAGAAAAAAGCACACAAAACCCACAATCAATTGCTTGCTCTGCTTAGTTTGGTACTACAAAGCTGTAATAAATCCTTATTATTGTGCTGAATGAGTTATCTCCTTTAGACATTAAAATAAAACTCAATGATCCAAATAAAGCAACTTAGAAAAAAATTCACCTCATATACCCTGAAAATAATTGTCATGGCCTTAGAAACACCATGTGAATTCTGAAGGATTCCTATGCATTGCTTCTAGCTCAAAACTAGTCCTATGAGTTTCCAAAATCCAACCATCTGTAATATAATCAGACATTCTTAGTGAAGGGTACTGGCTAATCAAACCCTATCTAATTAAAAGAGATACTGCTATTTATATTTTGATGAATGCAAATTTTTGGGTGAATCTTCCTGAAAACTGATTGGAAGTTTGGCAAAATTTTCTGTGTGAAACCCTGTAGAATTTAAGGTAGAAAATGACACAAAATCCAAGTGTTCTTTGATGTCTATCATGGAAAAGAAGAACCTTATTCTTTTAGTGCACTTGAACAAAAGTGGGTGCTTGAGTCAGTGACCTATGGAGTTATGAGTCAGTGGAGTTTCCAGAGGATGAGTCAATCCACTCAAGTGTCATTTAGCTGTCACTGACTATATGGCAGACAAGGCTCTATTTCAGTCGTGTGTCTTAACTGAATAAGGCTGGCTGTGTGAATATCCTGCTCAGACATTTGAAGCTAGACACAATTTGTATTTACTCACTCAGACATTTGAAGCTGGACACAATTTGTATTTACTCATGTTCTCTTGTAAGTAGAAAAAACATTTTATATGGGGCGTACGTGTATTGCTATACATGTGTCTGAAAAGAGATGTGAGAAAGCTGTGGAGG
This sequence comes from Pachycephala philippinensis, assembly GCA_013397055.1. Taxonomy (NCBI): domain Eukaryota; kingdom Metazoa; phylum Chordata; class Aves; order Passeriformes; genus Pachycephala; species Pachycephala philippinensis. Next base: position 96,812 of record VWZT01013293.1, read on the forward strand.
AGCATTTAATTACTTGCAATATCTAGTGTTTAAATTTTATAGCAGTGTCCGTTGTCACAATTTGCTCAGACATTTTGCTCTGTCATGAAAACTGATAAATTTGCTCATGCTTCTCCATCAATTGAGAAGGAAATTATTTTCTGGTGAGCTGATGAAGAATTAAGGGACTTTCCCTATTCATTTTTGTCCTCTGTATCCTGAATCTGTGATTTCTCTTTGTGGTTACTTCAGTCTGACAATCTTATTACAGTTTGACTGGAAACTTCTCTCAAATTGGACTAAAAGAGGCCTTTTGACAGTACCAATAGAGGTAAGATTTAGAGTAGAGGAGTCAGCCAACAGGCAAGGCCCCTTTTTCTTACATGGCCAGGTAGTTTCTTGAATAAAAACGGTAGAGAAAAAGGCTTTATTTTCTCACTTTACTCTCTGCACAGTTTTCTTTAAAGAGCAGTTTCTTTCCACACTGGCTAGACCTTCATACTATGGTACTTAGAGCTGTAGGATCTTGGAAAAAGGGATGTTTATGTTTTTATGCAGGACCTGTTGTCACTAATTTAAACAACAGAATAGCTCATGTCTCTTAGACAGAGTACAGCTGCTCATTTATGTTTCAGTCAATCAGGCAGAAAAAATTTTGTAAGCTGAAAGTAAGTATATTAACAACTGTTCGGGGAGGTTTTTAATACTATTCAGGATACTGATTTTCACTAATATGTCTGTCTCACACATTTCTTTCCTGTTCTGCAATGATTGTTTCAGGATGGACTACATTAAACTGAGGCAGCTGAATAATGTAATCCTCATTTTTGAGATAGAGAAGTGTATAATGAACTAGCTTTCGATTTTTATGGTACAAATGTAAAACAAAATTTCAAATCCTTTAAATTTTCTGAGAAGCTGTGCATATCTTTGCTTTTCAATTGCATATTGTTTCTCCCTGTTTCTGTTAGTTGTCACATCTGGTGTGATTTCCATGAACCCCCTCCTATTGCATAACAGTCTATTCAATGACTTGAGGACAAAATCCAGCTGTGGAGGGTAGTCAGCAGTACCATGTATTGTGGAACCTTGACCCATTTCTTTCTTCAAAGTTTTAGGAGATTTTTTTCTTATTTATTTGTTTGTTTGTTTTTAAAAACAGATACTTCATCTGTATCTCTGCTTTGACTTGTGAAAAATTTGCAAAGATTTCCTTAGAGCAATCCTGCCCAATCTTAACAGCTGTCTGTTTTTTCTGGCCATGGATTAGTCTGTCAGTCTCATGTGCTCCCTGCAATGATTCATTTCAGACTCCAGTTTAGCATTTTTATTAACATCTGCATCACTACTTAATAAATTACTCATTGCACCTTAAAGCAAAATGGTAATGCTTGCAACAGAACCTCAGTATAGTAACTAAGTGAATGAATAATACATGTTTGTGTCATGGGAAGTACAAGGAAGTGCTGCTTCCTTTCACTCTCGGTGTATCGGATGTGCAATTATTGTATAATTAAGTTCAGCTTACATGACAGGTGAATGACATTCCCACGTTGCTGTTCCAAGTTTGCTTCTCAAGCAGGCTAAATATGTTGTACAACAAAATTTCAAGCAGAAGGAATGCAGAACAGCTACTATAGTGTATTTTGTGAGCCAGAGTGGCTCCTGTCCCAGTTTCTGCTACCATGGGTAGGCAAGATTTACTTTTGATAACACGTATATGAACTAAGACAACCAGAAAGCCATTGAAGTTGCTTAATTAGAGTAATCACAACAATGAATGAGTGTGGGGAAACGGAGTCATGACGGTTTAGAATGAGTTAAGTCTAATCTCTTCCCTGGTATGATTTCTGTCTTTTCTTTCTTTGTTTAAATGTGACTGCACCCATTTGTCAGCTGACAAGGAGTCCCACACCACATTTGCAATTCCAAATGACTGACTCCTATGAATCACTTTGCAAGAGATGAGTAGGATGTCAGTCTCAAGGGAGGGAAAATATTCCTCTAATCAAATTGATATAGCCTATCCCTCATTGCAGCTCTAAGAGTATTGAGAAGCGTTATTTTTGTTTGAAATGATAGAACCTACAATTTTAAAAAAAATTACATAGTCCTTGTAGTTGCATGGGAATTCGCAAAGCTATAATATTTAACTCTTAAATTTTTTTTAACCTAGGGAGAGTGTTTTTATCGTGATAAGTTAGTTAATATTTACTATTATGGAAGGGTGTTGTAGAACGTTTGCAGTCAAGGAAAAGCAGATTTCAACTTATGAGTATTTCTAATGGAGATTCAGACAACTGGAAAGATGTGAATTATTTCTTTCACTGCAAAGCTATGAATGAACTATGCAGAGCTGCAATAAAATCACTATTTTTCACATTGTGAAAATAAGCAGCATTCATCAAGTCTGCAAAAGGGACAAATCAGAGAATGGTGTTTCAAAGCTCTTTTGTTCAATCTGTTCTCAGTGGGTGTGGCTTTGTTTTAGCCATTCTTTTCCAGGGATTTGTCTGGGCAGCATGGAACTCAAGGAAGAGTTTTGCCCTTCATTTCAGCCCATAATGAAAAGCTCCTTCTGACAACAGAGAGAAACACAAAATGGTGAAATGTTTTGTCTAGATGTGAACTTTGATCCACACCTGTTACATATAAAATGTGGAGAATTAACTTTTTTTTTTACCAAGTGCCGCAAATTTTCTAGTTAGAAACTGTGATGTGAGCTAAGGTAACTCCCACTGCCTTCAGATCAGAAAAGAGGGTAAATGGGTAATCAATTGTTTTAGTTTAATGCAAAAGAACTCGAAAGAGATTCAGAGGATTCTTTAAAAAATCAGTAAGAAAAAAATACACACCAATTCTATTTACAATGTTTGGAGATAAAACACATAATTTTTTGAAGTCTTAAGGACCTAGTTATACTTCTCTTTCATTCTGAAACATGCAGCTGATGTTTTGATACACAGAAAAGCTGATTGTGCTGGGATGATGTTTTATTATTACTGTATTCACTGAAAGTAAGAGGTGTGAAAAATCAAAATAAATAGCAACTATTCTTTTTTAATGGGTCAGAGTTCCTATTTTTCATTGTGTTGGTTCTAAGAAATATCTGACATAAAATGACAACATAAGATTGACTAATACAAAAATTTTAGGTGTTAGGCGAACTCATTATTTGTTCAGAAGGTATCACTAATTTTGTCTGTTATTTCAAATTTATTAACACAATATTTTAGAAGAAATTTGTTGCTAGTGTTTGGTCAAAGGGAAATTTTTGTACAGTGGAATTTCTTCCCACTCTTGCTATTTCTGTTGCCAGCATTCGTCCTTTTACTGTATTCGTGATGCCTCCCAATAGCTGTGGAATCAATACATTCCATTAATACATGCCTTGTGCCAGGGTCATGGATACAGATTTTGAGACTTATTTTTCAGTGAAATATTCATGGGCAAGAAATCACCCTTGTACTAGATGGAAGCTTATTCCATGTTTGAAATATATATTAATAAATTTATGTACATAAAATGTAAAAATATATATGTAAACAAATTATATATGTAACAGTTACATTTAAGCTATTCTCTTTGTATAAAATTATTATTACCATTACTGTAAAATCACTAGTAACACATTGTCAAATACTGGTACTGCCAGGCAGAAAAAAAAATCCTCCAAGTTTTTAATCTCTGGCTTTTCTGTCTATGTTCAGTTCATTTTCAAATGCTTATCCATCAATATTCCCATGAATTAAATACTTCCAGAAATATGACTTCATGCATGTTGCTCACACAGGTCATGTTCACCTTGAATAAATAAAAAAACTATTTAATGGATTTATTACTGCTTATAGCACTGAATAGGTCCCTTTCTTGATACTGAAGGAAAGCTTGGATAGTCTTCTCTGTTCAGGGTTAACTCCTTGGGATTTTTTTAAAGTACTGAGTGCAGAAAATAAATATTTCTCTACAGCCCTTTTGATATAATATGTATGTCTTAACAAAGGAAAGGTAACTTTGTTTCTGAAAGTTCTCTGATGGGGGTGGAATTAAAAATGAATACTTATGTCATGGCTGTTTGAAAGATCTGAGAAACAGGTAAGATGCAGCCTGATCTAAGGAGCAATGTGCTCAATGAGGAAGGGAGATAATGAAAAATGCAGGATTAATGATCATCTATTTCTACATTTCATCAATTAAAGCTCCAGTGTGTACCTGGATGCACACGCATTATTCAGAAAAACTCTTCCAAGTACTTCACTGCCATTAGGATGATTTTGAAGATTGTGACAAATATTTTTCTTCAGTTTCTCCAGAAACTGGTTTACATTCATTCCATGTTTTCACAGAAACTCAAAGGTGCTCTGCTTTAAGTGAAGGAACCCAAAATTGTATTTATTCTTAGATTTCTATTGTTTTCAAGTATTTTCTCAACTAGAACACAATGTAGTAGCCTGTAAGTAAGGAGACATAAGTCTGGTGTATTTTGTTTTGCTGTGAGAACGCCACAGCCTCCCACCTGATCATGGATAAGAAAAGGCCTAATCAAACACTCCAACTCCATAATTTTCAAAAGCTCTGGTATGTATTTGAGTGTCATTTAGCACCTTAACTGTTCTACACAGAAGGGAATGTGTAAAAACCCATATGTTGCATGCATTTGACTATGAGTGGTTCCCTCTTTACCTGTTTTTATAATATACTGTATTCTCTGCAAAAAAGTGCCCAAGTAGTTAAACTCAAGAAAATGCCCAGTATTTTAATAAGGAAATAAAGTGCACAGACCTAAGTCTGTCTGTTGTGTGTTAACCTTCTGTTAGAAGTAAAGCAAAACGCAGACAAATAACAAGATCCAAATACTTTTTTTTTTTGTTGTTGTTGTTTGGTGTTTTTTTTTGTTTTGTTTTCCTGGAGAATACAGCACTAATAAGTAGGTAGAGAAAACCTGCCAGGGTGTACTTTGTGCAGCTGCCATCTGGTAGCTATATAACACAGTTGTGGTGGTCAAGCAGGTGGTGATTAACCAAGATTCAAAATGATGTTTCACAGCAGCCATCCCCAGCAGGGAAGGAAATGTGGCATTCACAGTATTCTGCTGGAATTCACACGCTGGGGAGAGTGAGGTGACACACAAGTGCTGTGGGCAGGAGGGGTTTGGAGCACACGGGAGATTCTATTCCTTTGAAAATTGTCCGTGTCATTCAACCATCTGATGGTTTTGTAGGGTGGTACAAAGAGTTGTAGGAATAAGGATAAGATGCCTCATGTTTAATTTTCATTGGGATTTACACAGATGGTTCTAGAATGCTGAATATATCATTAAACAAAATGACAAAGTAATACCTTTATTCTACAGTGTTGGAATCAGTCACTGAAAAGTAATAGTCGTGATGAATAGAAGTACAAGTCTTCTTCAAATTTTTCCATTTTGGAATCTGCAGGAGGCGAAGCATGATTAAGAAAATAACAGGAAAAAGTGTAATCTAGAAAAATCACAGATCTGTTAGTATTGTCCCAATGTTTTGATTTTGGAACAATGGGTAAAAGAAAATAAGATGCAAAGATAAATGTAGAACAGAATACAATTCTGCAGTTTAGAAAAGCAGGATTAATGACCCTGCTTTTTATATTTTGTTTTGCACAACAGAACTTGCTGATCATCTAATCTGGTTGAAAGTGAATGTAGAGTTTAGGATGGAGAATATGGATACTACTAATTTTAATACTCTTAATGTTTTGCAGTTGTAAACACACAAGTCAATATCCTCCTAGAAAAGGTGAAGTGTTAGTACCATCCTTCACTGCAGATTCATTCAGCACTATGTGGAATTTTGGTTGTTTGTGTTAGAGAACTATTAATATACACTGAAGCAGACAAAGAACAGTGGAATGATCAGAGAAAGGAAAGAATATCATGCAAGAGAGTAAACAAGCTTGGCTTGTTTGGTTTAGCAAAACACAGATGGAAGGAGGGATATGATTGTACTTGATAAATATGTCAAGGGAAATACCAGGCTGGGAGCTATTTAATCTGAGACTGTGTTTGCACACAGAAAATTTTTATAAAGCTGGCTATAAGTACATTTAGGACTGAAATTGTGAAATGCTTTTGAAATGTGAGATACTCCAGTTGTGAAGGACAAGAAGCAATGAGTACAAATTGAAATACAGAAGATTCCATTTAAACAAAAGGAGAAAATAATATATTGTCAGGGTAGGTAAACAGCATTCCACTCTAACCTCTGGTAGAGTAGAACTGGGTAGTTACATGTGTATTCACCAAAGGAATTCAAGTCTACTCAGAAATAGATCACATGCTCTGAGTGTTTAAGGCTATTTATCCCATAAACGCTCTTGATTTATTTTTCAAGTGGCTGCCTTGGTTCAAGACAAGGCAGAACCTTTCAAAACACACAACTCCCATCTATGTCAAAGAGACACCTGATACTGAAACCCATTGTCATATCTTTATACTTTGTCCAGAACAGGAAATATCTTGGTTTGCTATTTCATGGAATTTGATTTATGAAAAATCCTCTTTGTTTGTTTGTTTTTAATTTAGTAACATGAAATAAAGGAAAAAAATATTTGTTGAAAGACTTTAAGTTTTTATTTGTCGACTATAGCTTTTTTGCAACTACAGATTGCTGACAACAAGCCTCCAGTTTAGGAAAAGAATCAGAGCAAGGAGTCTTCTCATCTTGCTCCATTATCACCTTTCCAGAGGTAATAGACCTTAAAACAAAAAAAAGAAATCACTAGAATGCCTTTCTGAAGAAGGTCAAGGCTTATCTTACAAAAACTGAGGCTGTTGAAAATGCACTAATTTTGTCAATCCATCTAAATTTTACAAAACTTTCATTTTAGTATATTAAGAAGAAAACAGTTCCGTTCATTCATTTATGCACATGAACAGATGAAAAGAGTATGCATGTGTATACATATATACATTAAAAAGTAAACTTTATATATAAGCAGTAATTTTTAAAGGTGTGAATGTCTTCTTTTTTCATTACAAGATTATTTTGTCTTCAGTCATCAAAAAGAGTAATAAACCCATCCTTGTGACTTAGAGTCACTGAGCACCACATCATGCAGCACACTGAGCTTGCATTTCAGAGAATTTTACCAATACTTCAGACTCCTGTGTGGTCAGGCAGGCCGAGTGGATTATACACCCACAGTTTTGCCCAGGGCAGAAAACAATCCTAGTGCAAAAAGGAAGAAATGCATGCAAGAAAGCTGGCAAAGATGCAATACACAGCTTTTTCTTTTCAATTTTTCCTCCTGCCGTTGACATCTTCTGTTTGAGGACTACAACCCTGTGAATGTTTGCCACAAATCCAGCTGATCATGTTTTCCTCCCCAGCAGTAGATACTCATAACTTAATTTCTTCTGCTCTGGTTACAACTAGGTATCATTTTTTCCTATAAAACCATGCTTATTTTATTTCTGGCTATCTAAACTGGGCTGTGCAGTGTGGAGTGAACCACTGATCTTCTACTCCCACCTTCTTTTCCCTGTACAGCACGAAAGTAATTTTTTAGTTCATTCAATTGATGTTTTTTAGACATAGTCATAGGTTCAGTATTTGCTTCCCTGTAAGCTTGGTGCAAAGCAGATGATATGAAGGCAGTTAGGTTTTCTTCCAAAGGACCAAGACTTAAACAAAATCTTTATTGTCATGAGTAGTCTTGATGACTTCAGCATAAGAGACTGGGAGAAAACTTCTGCAGAATCAGATGTATTTGATTTTTTTTGGTGGTAGGCTTTTTTGCTGTTTGCTTGGGATTTTTGGGGGTTTTTTGTGGTTTTTTTTTTTTTTTTTTTTGTTCTGGAGATACTTGTGAGGATCTGACTACACTGATAATTTATGAAGGGTTTTATTTTTTATATTATGCTTTTTGCCATGCTCACTGAATTAAGAAACACTGTGTAGCAACTGGATTCTAATTTCTGATTTAGATAGGCTCTATTTATTGCTCAGTTTACTTCATTCTAGGTCAACAGCTTTAATTAGAGTATTTTTAGCAGATCATGTAATACAAGTGCACACAGACATGGAAATACATTAACCAGTACAATCCCAGCACTCAGTGCTACACCTCTTTGCTCCTCTGTAAGCAGAAACAGCTGCTTTTTTGTAAACATCACTCACTATTTGCCATCTTTTCTTGCACTCACACTACCATTTCTCCCTGTCATAGCTTTGGTTTTATTCTACTTTTATTTCCCCTGTAAAGGCATATTTCTTACTAGTAAAACTTAATGAAAATTAGTCTTCAAAAGTCATGTCTCTGCTCAAAAATTTGTAACTATGGTAGAGAACTAAAATGAACAAAAGGCCTTTTCTAAAGTATTATATTCCTTCAGTATTTACCATGGACTAGAGCTGAATTAAGGTGCTTATGTTTCTCAATCAAACATTAGGGTGGGATGTGGGAATTATAGTTTTGGCATGAACAGGTAGAACAATTGGATTTGATTTAGTGATGTGGTGGTGATTTTTTTTGTTACCAGACTTGGCCACCTGAGACATGCTTAGCAGGTCATATTGTATATGCTGGGGAAAAAAGAAAAAATCATTTCAGTTCGACAATAGGGACTGTGGTCATTGAATAGACCCTGGGTTGGAGAGTGAAATTTTTTATACTAATGCATCCATGATTATTTTTCAAGTGGAGGCCATTGTATGCTAGTCCAAGGCTGATAAATCTTCAGTTCCTATGTTGATAGTGTTGCAGGCAGGACTATCCTGAACAAAATTCAGGCAATGACATTTTTGTAAGGAATCAGGAGTTACTTTGCACAGCTCAGGTTTTTCTGGTACTTAGGTCTACTTGCACCCACGCTCTGCCATCCACAGATCCCATCAAGTCATGTGGCAAAGCAGGACTGCAGTTGCCATACTGATGGTCTGGGAGATGTTCTACAGGTAATGTTTTGTACCAGGCTGGAATCAGCTTGACAGGGCCTTAGGAGAAGGTTAAGTGGAGGACAGATCACCACTGCTCTCCAGCAGCAGTTAACACTGATCTTTATAGCATCTTTATAGCAAAATAATATACATTCTGGCACTGCACTTTATGGATTCTGCATGACAAGTGATAAAAGTTATGAATTACTTCTATCATGCTTCATTTTTCCCTGCTTTTTAGTTAATATTACAAAGCCTGATGTAATTACCCATTTGGCAGCTCTCCTTGTCAGTCATCTGCTGATTCATAAGCCAGTCAAACAATATATTACACACCAGATCATCTGTGAGGACTTTGCTGGCACAGGCCTGGCATTGAATTCGGTTTTCAAGGGTATTTCAGCAGAATCAGAGCTATCCACATGGTTCCTGTGCCAGCCCTGTCTCCTTGCTGTACACAGAGCTGTAGGATTTTAGGCTGCACCTCTCTTGTTACCCAAAATGACTTGCACGCCTTTCCTCTCCAGAAAACAGACAGCTGTGCTTCTTTTGGCATTAGTTTGTCATGTCAGGAAATATATCAGGTGCCCATTTTGCAGCTGTTTTGGGGGATATCTACAGGCAATGTAGAAACCTGCTGGTTCAGCTTGGAGGCATTTAGTTGCCTTTGTTTCCCGTGGTTTGATAGCCTTTATTTATTGGGGGGCCAGCTTCCCTGCAAATACCAGCAGAAATGTGTAAACTACAAACACATCATGGCCAGGGAGAAATGTTTTTCATATTTTTACTACTAAGAAAAAGCTAGAACAATTTTCTGAGCGCCAATTATTGGCACACTGAAGTTCCCTCCTCAGCATCTTTGTCTCCTTGGTGCACTCCCCTGCTGCAGCTCTCCTCTTTGTGCAGCTCTGTGAGTCTCTGCCACCGAGCAGCCTTGCTGTGTGTGTTTTGTCCTTCCAGGCAATTAAACACTGTCCAGATAAACAACAGACAGTGCTGAGGCCTAGATCTGGGCTAAAAAAGGTAATTGTTTTCACAGATTGTTATGAGGATTATTCCCTTTTAACTTTTAACAGCTCTAACTTCAAAGTATGTGCAAAATATTAACTAATGAGTATTTTTGCACTTGTAGGAATATAGTTTTACAAATGATATTTCAAATGTTAACTTATTTGCTAACCATTTTACTGGTCAGGTAGGAATTGAGAGGTGTTAAACAGTTGCTCATCTTAGATTTATGTTTAAGTAGATGACCTCTTGTTGCAAAATTATTTTTCAGGATTTTTCACAGTTATTTGTTTCTCAATAAAATAATTAAAAATCATATATATATATACATATATACATATATACATACATACACAGCTATAGGAATAAAAACCGGAATGACTTTGATTGGGGGAAGGAGAAATGCTTGTCCAGAAGTTACACACAACTTGTTCTGAAATCAGGAATATTCTAAGTATCATTTTCCGTGTTTTATTAATTGTTAGCTCAATTTTCCTTAGAAGTCACAGAAACTGAAGAAAGAAGTGCCAGAATCTCATAGAGAAAGGTGTTTTTCCATTAAGTTTAGACAGAATGCAGACAGAAAATACTGAAAATCTTGGTGGGTATAATTTATTTATTTTTCTCTCTTGAAAATAAAATGGCTAATTTCCAAAATAGCTTTTTAAAATTATTATTATTTTCAATTTACTAGTGAAAGAGAATCTAAAACCTGAACTTCATTTATCTGCAGAAAAAGGACAGCCCTCAGACACATCATGAAAACCACATGACAGAGGTAATTTTAGCATAAATATTAAAATAGTAGGCATTACCTCTGAACTGTAGTAGTAGGTGTTAATTCTACACTGGATCGGAAAACAAAACATCACTTGAAAACTAAGACAATTTCTTAAGAGGATGCTGAAGCTTCCTGTACAGGACCGTTCATCTCTTTATTGTACTGTTTAGCAGTAGCATATTACAGCATTAATTTAGGTTAACATTAGCAAGGTTAGCACTCCATTGATATGAATGAAGAAATCCAGGTTCGTGCTGAGTCCTCCAGACATGACAGGACTAATGGGTTATAGATATAATATATCTATATNAAGAGCTGGATGGACTGACTTAAAATCTCAGCAGTTGTGTTTTGCTGCCACATGCCCATCAGCACATTTTTTACAGGACATCTGGGCTGTATCACACTGCTTTTCTAATGCTAGCGGAGTAACTGACAGGGGATTAAGATTTTTTTCCCACTGGAAAATTCTCCATTACTGCAGCAGGTCATAATTAAATCAAAATGGCATTCTTATTCTCTCTCCAGGAAGAAACTGATACCCTGACTCCTGTGTTCACTCCTTGCTCAAGTGGACAGTGTCTATAAGCTGCTTCAAACCAGCCCCTTGTGGTTCTGGGCCTTGCTGAATTCTAGTCTCCGTGGTGCTGGAGTTCTTTGTTTCCTGTGGCCCGAAATTTAGATAAACTCAGTTTACAAATCACTGGAAGAATTTTGTGCTGTGAAGTTGTGCAAGATAGTGGTAATAGCAATTGAACATGAGCTTGTATTCCAGTGTTATAACTGAGACAGTGAATCAAACTCTTACGTATGTGAGCAAGAACAGAGCAGTCAGTGTGATCCTCTCTCTGAATGTGAAATAAGTAAGAAATATGTGTCAAAGTTTTCCTCTCATTGATGTCAAAGAAAATGGGAATTATGATCGAAGTTCCAAAGATATAATTCCTTTCATTACAGGGCTGAGCACAGTAATCTATATTTTTTTCCCCCACATAAAGATTAAGAAGTGTTAAAATGTATCTCATAGCAGATGATCATGACCCAAACATTAGAAATCCAGATTTGAAGTTAATTGTACGTGTCTAGCAATGAGGGTTACTAACATCTGGAGCAGCTTATCTAGTGATTACTTCTCAGATTACCAGTTATTTCCAATATTGAAACCAAGTTAAGTCCACCTTTGATTGAAATCCTTGAATTTTTCATGCCTCCCTGCATGTGAAAATCATTCATTTATTGTTGATACATAAAAAAGATGTCCTTTCCATCAAGTCAGATTCTGCAAAATTCATGAGAAGAAATAGCCTTTCACCACTCATATGTGCACCTCTTCTGCTTTTAAAAATAATATATCTGATTCTAAACAGGAGAGTGCTAAATTGTTTGCCTAATGCCTAATATCTTCTTAGAATGAGTGAAATTTAAAATGCAGAAAGCAGTTTTGCCACATGGGAAAATGGAACCTGCTTTTAAACTGAAGAGTTTGGTCCTGAGTGATTACGAAGAGGATTCCCTTGCTGTAGAATGCTCTCACTCGTTTTATCATTGCTGCTTCATCTTACCCTCAGCAGGCATTTCAGTTCAGCTGTAATATCTGTCATAAGTTGAACTTTAAGTGCTGTAGTTGGGCTTTACCTTGTAGAATATGCTCCTGCCTTCTTCTGTACTGCTTTGGCCTCACACCTTTAATTGATGGTCTCGTTTTCACTTTGCCATTTCACTATTCTGCTAATTAGCCTTTCTTCTTACGTAGGGGGATCTCTTTGCTTTATTGATACTCCATTCACAGCAAAGCTCAGATGAAAATAAGTGTTTTCTTCTTTGCCAATGTCCAGTCGTTTTCTTATTTCCTTTCTGGGTTTTGGGGGTGTTTTTCTCACGTAAAGAAATATGTGTCTTTGTTTTTTATGCCTCTTGTAAATCACTCATGAACTCCAGTGAGAAGAGTGGGGGCACTTTATCATCACAAAGTTAAGCTTGTTACTTTTTGATGGCTTTTTATCATGTTCTCTGACAAATCAAGACTTTTTTATTGAGATCTGTTCTTGTGAATCCTATTTCAGGATTAAATTTGTTATGCTGTATTTGGATATTCCTGGAAAGTACTTCATGATACATTTTAGAATCTACTGTCAAAATGCAAACACATTATTTTTATGCATTTTGCAGCATTAGACACCAAATGTGGCAAAGCCATTTCTAACAGACTTGAATTCAAGAGGCATCTGTTTTTTGCTGTTTTGGCACGAATATTGCTTTTAGATACAAAGAAAAAAAAATAAGGAGCTGGTGGTAGATTCCAAAGAAAGTTTAAGTAATGGGTGCTGATTAAGCCTTGAGAGTTTTGCTTCACATTAATATTTGATGTCATCAACTCATTAACTGTTGCATTAACATTAGCAATGAGTTCCAGTGTGGCTTGAAGGAAAGTGAGCTATCTTCTTTGCCATTATCATTTCCATGCATGAGCAGGAGTGTTACTGAATCAAAACCTGTCCGTGCAAGCTTTCTTATTATTTTCTCCTTCTTGGGAGAGCATTATTAGCTATATTTCTAGTGCACATGGCCTGCTGATATTCCTCACAGGAAATTCACTTTACATACACAGGACCCAGACCAATGGTCATGAGCATCAATAGGAGATATTGTGTTTATTTCAATGGACTTTGGATTAGGTCCATGTTTCTCTAAAACTATATTCTCTCTGCTTTCATTTGATAAACATCTCTATAATAAAAGAAAAAAGAGAATGTTTTCAATACTGCTGTTCTTATTAAAATACATTCTTCACACTTCATCCTGCTTTCCACAGCTTCCGCTGTTATATTCCATTTTGTTTTCTTCTTACTCCTTGGAGTTCTGTGGGTGTGAGTAGTAAGGAATCTGGTACTCATGACTTCCTTGGTGACAGCTGAGTTCTTGTAGATGAAGTGGAGAAGTGGTGCCATCCCTTGTGGCACTACTGGCCAGCTTCTGATAATTTGGCCAGCAATGTCACCTTTGAAAATAAATACACATTTATAAGCCTCAAGAGGGAAATTCCTGAACAAAATTATTCCACAGATCATACTGACATTCTATTTTTCCTGTGGAGCGCTTCCCTTTTTTGATCTGTTTGTGTATTCTGTATTTCACCACCAATACAAACATTTTAAAACCAGGTTTGTTACAGTCTCCAGAACACCTTCTACATTCTCCATAGAATAGATTTGCACTTTGTCTTCCATGCAATTTTTTTTTTGTTGTTGTTCTGCTCTCTGTAAAAACATTTGAACAGGTGCTTCCCTAGACTCTTTTTCCATCACATCTCTTCAAGGCAGTTAGATTTTACTGCATTTGTTTGGTAAATCTCCAAAAAGAAACACAAACCAGGGACAGGAGAAACAAACACTAGCATCGATAGTTCTCTAGTTCTCCTTTCTTTCAGTTGTTTTTCCATTGGAAGGACATTATGGTTGGTTTCCTAGCTCATCATATTTCATGTCATTAATTAAATAACCTAAAATATATGCCCAATTTTTAAAAAACTAAATGTTAGAAAGTTTAAATATTTCTGTCTCCCTTGCATGTCTGAGAAGCTCCAGAGGTGGACAACATTTTAGCTGATTCAACACACAGGATGGTTTTGTGTGACCCAGTTTCTTTCCCTTTGAAATCCATTAAGAGTTTACTCATGAGTTAAGACATAGAGGTATTTTTCCAAAAAAGCACATGAGGAGGAGGAGGAGGAGGGAATTGTACTGCACTGAACATGTTGTACAGCCCCTGGTGCTGCAGCTCAGACCTGGAGAAGCCTTTACAGGTGGGTGGGTGGCTCCCAGGGCTGTCCCCTGCAGAACTGCTACATGCACTGGTGAGTACATTTGAATTCTAAAGGTGTCAAGGGGAGGATTAAGGCATGGAAATTATTCCATAAATCAACTCCAAGAATCGTGTTACAGACCACAGAGTTACTGACTTAGCAGTTTTATCTAAACCATTGATTCTTGAGAGCTTTAAGGATAATTTGCTTAAATCAAGGTTACCTTAATTATGGAAACTTGATTAATTGCTCCACTGTTTCGGCTTTCTTGAAACATATTAATCCTAATAGAGGCACCTAAGTACCAAAGCCTTGACAAATACCCAGTGTTGTGTATACAGAACATAATTTATGATATTGACGTTGTAGCTGTTACATTCAAAGACACATTGTTTCCACCAAGTGTTACTGCACCATTTTATATAGTTGTTTGTGACTGGCCCAGGAATGTATATAACAAACGAAATGGAATACAATCAGATACTCAGGGATATGTTGTGCACTGCTTGCAGAAGTGCAGCACAAAATGAGCAAGAAAGAACTAAAGTTGACTTTGATCAGAATGTAGGCGAGTAGTGTAGATCTGCTCTCCATGTAGTTTAAACAAAGTGGAAAAGCAATTTATAACTAAATACAGTACTGTGTGTACTTATCTGAGATTGCAAAATAGAGCTGCTGGGTTCTGAAGTTCAGACGAAATTGTACAGTGTTCTTTGTCTCCTACTCATTTCACGTAATCTCTTCTCCCAAGGGACCAGGTGGCTCAGGTCCGTAGCAATGAGATCTGACACTTTTCCAGTTTTTGGTGGTTTTTTTCTTTTTGGTGACACGTTGAAAGCATTCTAAAATTGTGCTTTAGTTCTGGAATGCCATTCAGAAGAAGAAACAGTTACAGAAGTAAATGCTTTATAAATATTCAATATTAATATTTTCCTCCTCTCTCTTAAATTTGCTACCAGTGGTAAAACTGGCAGGTTAATATTCCCCCTGAAAGTCTGTCACACTGCTCTTGTCACACATGACATCACATTTCAGCGAGATGGTTGCCTTCAGCACTAGATTCAGAAATGTCTGTTCTAGCTGCCAGCCTGAGCAAACAAATGTCATAGTTTTCTATTGACAAGTCTTTCTTAGCTTGTTAACTTTTTGACTGTTCGGCTGAACATAATGGGCATCAGTTCTCATAGCTGCTCACCATTTTACTGATTTGAAAGACAGAAACACTTGGGTTTTCAGCAGGAGCTGAGCAGCCAAAAGCAAAGCTTCAGAACGGTAGGTACACGAGTGATAATAAATCCATGCACCTACTTAGAGCAAACAGCTTTATGGGGTAAATTTACGAAAGTGCACAGGTTTACAGATGAAAAGCAGAAGACTAATGGACTTCAGATGCTTAGGCACATTTACTAAGCACCCACTTGAATCTTACAGCATCTAAATACCATTTAAAATATAGCCCTGAGCAATACTGTGCTCCTTTGATCCCCAGAATAAGTAGAGAGAGCCTGAAGGCAGTTCTATATCACTCGGATTATTTGAGGTCCTAGTGATTTGTAACCAGTCACGACACCGCTCCTCCTTTACGCATACTCAAGAGCTTGGGTGGCTGGTGGAGAGGCTGCTGCCATGTGCTGCCTTTGTGCTATGGAGAGCCTCACTGCAGAGTACCAGCTCAAGGGTCCTCAGGGCTGCTTGAAGCTGCTCCTCCTAAAACAGAGAGGAAATTCAAGACAAAATTCCAGTCACAGATGCTGAACCCTCAGAAGGTAGCAAGAAAAGGCACGATGTGTGGTTATATAAGCTTTATATGCATAAAAACATACTGGTTTTACAAGGACTTACAGTTTTATGAAGATGTAGGCTTAGGCTTAGTATTGCCAGTATCTAAAATTCACGCTATAAAAATATCGTGCAGTTACCATGTTTGAAGATCACATGGAAGAAAAGCTCTCTCTCTCTCTCTTCAGTTTATTATATGACTCAAGAAATGGGTTCACTGATAAAATGCAATTAACCTTATGAAGGGTTTCCATCTAGTTAGGTGTTTTTTAAAAATAATTAGGAGTGTAGAAAAAGGTCCTGAAATCAATGACCTGCATCATTTGAGACCCAAGAAATAACAAATAAATGGAATGTAGAGGTTGTTAGGCCTTATTTGGAGCTTACATTACTTCCTTCTTCATGTCCATGTTTTTGTGTGATCCTGGCAGTCAGAGATCCCTGGACAGAAGGGCATCTGTCTCCTCCTTGCTAAGAACAAAGTTCCAGGCAGTCTCCTAACATGAGACTATAAGGCTCTCCTTGGAATTCATTTGGCATGGAAGTGCCTTGCGTAGAAATCAGCAAAGTGTCTACATTTAATTTGAGCATATATATATCTTTAATGTAGGTACAATAATTTTCACATGGGGTGCACAAAAATGCAACTTATAGATAAGTGTTTTTAAGATAACAGAGAACTTACTAAAATATAGAAGGTAGTTATTTAACCAAAAATATTTTTTCAAGTTTAATTTAGATATTTTAATATATGTTGTTAATTAAAATTTAGAGACTGAGTCTTTGACTTAAATAATGTTTAATCATCTTGAACATTGAGTTTTAAGTGTTATTTATATGATCCATGGTACCACACAGAAGTTAAATCTGTACCTTACCCTTTTTATAGATATCCCAACTGTAGCAAAATCACACATAATTACCTGAATGATGGAGTACATTGCAAATTTTGGATTCCCTATATTTAATCAGGAAGTACGTTGTATGGGGTAAACAACCGAACATTTCAGTTCTCCAAAGATGATAACGCGTGTTCTTTCACTATACACAAATATGTGGGTGTGAATGACAGGCTCCTACCATCAGGAGTCTTCAAAAAGTCTGTGCATTATGGCACGTGGGAGGTATTTTTTGTGATGATAGTAGTTCTTGCTACATAAATACCCGTGAACATTTCAAGACAAAGAAAAATAATAATTCTCTCTGTGTGCTTTGGGATAATGCTGCAAGTGCTATGTTAGCTATGTTAGACATCTGCCATGTGAACAATACTTTCTTCAAATAGACATTTCAGCAGTTGCTGTTCTGTACACATCTTAGCTGGGACTTCTTTCATCCCTTGAACATTTTGGTTTCCTCCTTCATTTAGGTTTGCACATTATGCTTATCACTGCAGGCTCTTTCTTCCGAGTCCCTTTGACTGCCCCCAGGCTCTCTGCCACCTGTGGTTGCAGCTCTTTAAGAGCCAACCCTTCAGATAAAGGGTTGTGTTTGTAAGCAAAATGTTCCCCATCTCCAGACCGATGTACCTGGGGTTGAAATCTGTCTTTGCCCATTGCCTGTGGGCTCCAGAGTTCTTGTGTACATCAGGTAGAATGGTGGAGTATGAATTTCCAGCAGGGAACCTGCCCCTAACTAACCCCTGGCATGAATATTCATCCTACTGAAAGCAAGACAGCTTGTCCCATTTTCTGTCAGAGTTCCCTACCACAACAGCAGTCTCATTCTCACTGTGGAACACTGTGCAGTCTCTTCCCTGCTCAGGCAAGCCTGAAAATATGATTTTTAGCAAAAACGCTGAAGACAATTGAGTGCTGAGGGACTCATCCTCCAGGACATAAGTGCTCACAAGCCAAGGGGAGGGAACAACTTGGGAGTCCTGTGTAGCAATCCTTTCCAACACACTGAGATATTTTATTTATGAAGAATAGTAGTCATGCATGGCAGTTTAAGCATTTACTAATCTGCTTAGTTCAAATGCTAGGACATTTGAACAACTTGCCATGCCTCTCATTCCCCAGTGAACCATAAAGTTATGGAAGGAAAAAAAGGAAACTCCAAGCAAAAAAGTATTCCCAGGATCTTAGGTTTCCCAGAGCTCAGTGTAAGTCTGAGCCATTCAGAAACTGAAAATGGCCACAGGAAGGACACACTATTTAAATGAATAATCAATATAAAACATATATGATGATATTTCTAAAAATTGTATCACCAAGATGATACATCTATACTGCTCGCATAGTTATATCTAGATTTCCAATCAACAATATACACATCAGGACACCTGAAATGTTAGAATATAGATTAATTAAGACCCATTTTCTCTCTTCCAGCCCCCAGATGTTAGAAAGCTTTGACAGTAATAGTCTTTTAAGATCCAGAACACTGAAAATGGAAGGTGGATTTCATAGTATCAGCATGGAATCTGGCTAAATTTAAGTGCTAGATGGAGCTTATCTTGACTGCGTGTGGTCTAAATTTACGCTGAATAAAACAAGGGTCTTTCAGGAAGCTTAATTGTGAAATGGCAACTTAATCAAAACCACTTTAATCTTATCCCATAAAAAAGAAATTTGAACTTGCCTTCAAAGCAAGAGCTTGGCCATATATCCAGTGCATCATCCTATGGAGAAAAGTCTTAATGCTTACCTTTGCAATTGCAAAGCCGTTTTGAAATCATTGCATCCATACCCATTAGCACAGTCAGGGAAGAGGAGGATTTCCCTGTGCCTGTGTGACTGGTGTTGGCTTAATTAAAGAAGTCATCATTTCCAGCCCACTCTGTACTCTCTACACAATGTTTTTGCTGTACTGAAATGTGAACATTTTTCTCATCTATTATCCAGGACAAAAAGGATGACATTTAGCACTCAGAGTGTGGATAGCCTAAACCTCTCAATGTAAAACAAGTCTGTTCATGTTGAGTTTTCTTAGTGCTGTAGCAGTAGCAAATAATCTATTTGCCTACTCTACCATAAGCTAACAGATTCATCAGGTTTGAAACTGTTTCTGCACCTGGTGAACTGGTTTTACACTGGACTATCACTAATCAATGCTGTGGTATCTTATTTTTCATAGGTGTTCGTCTGCAAACCAAGCAGTTCTCTGAGTAGGCAAAGTTCGGTCTGGGGGCAGAAGAGGGACAGTTGATGACAGATTTGCCCAGTAAAGTAACATGATTAGAAATGTTATTCTTCATCATATGTCACAGTTAAGGCTGGTAGATCAAGCCTTGCCTTTCAACTAAATTCAGGGCCACCCTAAAAACTGGCTATGAATTTGCTTTATTCAGTGTTGAAGACTGCTATTCTTGCTACTCCCAGAATCTAATAGCATATGTCTGTTGGGATTGCAGCCACCAAATGCTAGTTCCCCACAACTGAGAACTTTCAAATCATTTTTTATGTACAAGATAAAATTACCACCTTCAGTAAAGACCTCTGTCACTTGTCCCATTGACTCTTTTCCCTTTCTGCTTCTTTAATACCATCAGATCCCAGGAAACTTGCACTTTAAAAAGTAGCATGTAAAAAGAAAAGTAATACACTGATTCCCTGAGTTCCTGCTGGTACACTGTCAGATAAAAATAAATCACAGTAAGATGAAAAATATCATTTCAACAATTTTATGACTGTCAAAAGAAAGAAAAAAGAAAACCCCAACTTGACAACAAACCCCTCTCTCACTCCCCTGCCTCGAATGGAATCTCATCAGTTTACCAGAAGGGGAAAAGACTCAGAACTTTAGGATCGGGTGCTGCCATTCACTCTTAATCAGCACCTTCCAAAAGTCATCTTGTTATTCTTAACCTGGATTTCTAAAGTACTGGGCACTTCAGATACTGAATTATGGTTGTCAGTCATTTGTCTACAGACTTCTGAGTAGTTTTAATGATAGATCAATTTTTCTGGATGTATTGTGAAGCTGTGCTTCAGTGCTAATGTGATACTTGCTTCTAAGTGCTGCCTCAGTGATGGGAGCTGATGCATCTCAGAAGGCATCATGGGTTTTTCTGCCTTTAGAAATCCCTATATTATGGCAAAACAGTGAAAACTGGATCAAATATCTATTCTAATATCTGAAATAAAAGATAATATTTTGTTTATTTTACCACTAATTTGTGTCAGATTAAAAGCTATTCTGGGAAAAACTATCCAGGTTTTTTTCTGGAGACATCAACTGAAAAAAATCAGTGCTTCCCTTTCAATCTTGCCTCAATAGTTCATAGCCTTCATTCTTAGATTCTGAAAAACCAGGTCAGTTTATATTTTCATTGAGCTTTCAGACAATTTCTGCAGTCTGGAATGTCCTAATCTTCCTTGACTAATTTTCCTTCCTGAACAAAGTCCAAAGGAAAATCCTCAGAGAATGACAGTTCCAGCTCGCCAAACTCCAGAAGGGTAGCACTGAGTTGTCACAGAAGGCTCTTTGTGACATTTAGGAGACTTTCATCCTGGGACTAGAAGGGTCAATCCCATTCTGCCCAGCTGTACTACTATTTCCTCATCCCTTTATTGCTATAGAGCACATAAAACCTGTAGTTAAAATCTGGAACATTCCTAAATCAGTGTAGGAAAATGTTCCCTTAGTGAGACTTTATATTTATTTACATATTCGCCTTGTAAATGTGGTAATTTTATAAGCATTTTGATTTGGGCTTGCTTTTTTCTAAGACAAATTTTGAATGACTGTGGTTCCTTCTGTTTTTTTCTTTTCTTTTTTTTCCTTTTCTTTTTTTTTCCCAGGTTATTCATCAAGAACACCTGTGATTTTTAAAAGATTTCAAGATGATAAATGTAAGAGTTTTTCATACTGAAAGACAGGATAGCTGCCCACCTATCACATAAATTGAGGCAGAGCACATAGAAGATTTTGGCTCAGGCTGACTTTGACCCCACTTTTACAATTCTATCAAAGCAGAGATGAGATTGTAACAATTCTTTGATAGCTTACAAACTTCAGGAACACAAAAAGGAATTTTTAGGCACTGCATCCCACTGCAAATAACTTACCAAGGCTGCACGAGTTCAAGATAATAACTACAACCATTAGGATTCATAGAGCAAATTCAGTCTCTTCTGTTTCCTGAATGGGTGGTAGCTTTATGAAATAAAAATTGACAGTTTTACAATAGATAATTTAATAGCTATTTAAGCCTGTAACTTCATTATTTCATCTTGAAAATGATCCCATTCAGATGTAAAGCTCAAGAGAAGTGCAGTGTAAGGAATTGTGGTCACTATCAAACTGCTGCCTATGTGCCTGTCAGAAAGAAAGCATATGATAAAGTGAAAGAATGAGTTACTTTTCAGACAAATCCAGCTTAGGAATTGTTTCTTTCCAAAAGAACAAGTGATTGTAGTGGCAAAAATTCCCAGAAAACAGAGTTCTTATTTTCTTCCCATTTTTTAATAATTTAGATAGTAACATTATTTGTTGTTAAAATCAGTCTTTGTTTTCATGGAATATCTCCAGTTGGTTGAAAGTTGGTTACAGCAAAATATCAACCATCTTTTTTTTTATTCAAACGGGAAGTGATCATTTGGAATGGCAGAGTTTAATTATGGACCTGGCAGTGCTTGGTTAAAAGACTCACTGATCCTAAAGGTCTTTTCCAACCTAAATGATTCTATAATACCACAGGGAAAAAAATCTGAAATAGCTGTTCAGGAACCCATCCCCCAAACAACAATACAAGCAGTAAAACAGGTGACAAAACACAAATCTGTCTGTTATTCTTTGGAGCACACTGTAGGACACACTGACATATATTCATGATGATTTCCAATCAGACCTTAAGAACTGATTAGATGAACTCTTTACTCCTAGGAATGAACATTTATATGCTGAAAACAGTCTGGGTAGTTTTAGCAACAGAAATCCATTCATTCACTCGGAAAAAAAAAAATAGAAAAAAAAGAACCACATTTTTCTGATTTGTACACTGCTCCAAATTTTGAAAAATACTGGCTGATTCAATGTCTTTATCCTGAGAGTTAAAATCTCCATGGAGATTTTTCCTGAGAGGAATTTTCAGCTTTGAAATTGAAACTGTCAGCCAAGAGGAAATCTCATGGAAGTGAGTAACAAATACCTCAGAGAACAAAAACGTTACTATAAAATTCATTGCAGTGGGAGATCAGACTGGCCATGTGCCTTTTCACTCTGAAAACAGCACGTGGAACTAGCAGGTTTTGACTCAATGTTGTGTTTTCACACAAGACGTGCTCACAAAAACAAGTCAAAATACATAAACCAGATGAGCTATTTCCTGTGACCAATCAAGGAAGCATAAAGTGAAAACAAAAAAGAAGGTTTTAGTCTTATTTCCGAGCAATATTTTCAGATATTAATGAGATAAACACACAAAAAAGTGTAGAGTGAGAGTCATCAGTGCTACATTGCTATGAGATTTGTGAATAGGTATCAAACTCAATTATGTCTCTTTTATTTCAGCCTTGCTACAAGAAACTTGTATAGGGACCCACATCATAATTTGCATCTTTAATGTGTTAAATTCCATAATATATCTGTGAAGTGGAAGTTGTCTTTATGCTCGTTTTACAAACTGGACACTGTAGCACAAGAGAGCATTTTTGTTTACAGGGGTCCCATTATCTTTGTTGAGGGTCTCAGTGATAAAACGACGGCTGATGAGATATTTAGAAATGTCTGGGCTCCTATTATGACTTCCAGGCTTGTTCTATATTATTTGCTCCAGTCCTGTTGGCATTAAAAGGAACGAATCCCATTTCTTGAACAGCGTGTCCTTGAAATCTGGCGGGTGCATCATCTGCTTTCTCTCAGTTGTGAGAAAAGGCAAATGCCATAGACAGCAAGGCACAGCAAACTGACAAGTTCAGATTATGCAGTGCAGCCTGTAACAACAGCATTAGTTCTAGTTTCAGTTTTGCAGAAGGAAGTTGGTAGGAGAGTATTGTATTGTAAAAGCAGCTGTGGTTTGTCCATTCTTGTTTTCCCATGAAAGACAAGACCCTTTTCTTGTCTAAGTGGTACACTTGTGTTCTCCTTTCTTACTGTGTCATACATAGCTATTTTACATTATGCAAACTGACATGAAATTGTGGCAACTGCCCCCCTGAACTGTGACATCTTGCCAGCTGGCAGCTGTTACATGGGCAGAACACGCAGTTCTTGTAGCACAGGATACTTGCAATGATCCCTCCATGAGGAGGAGCAGCCTAAATTTCTCCATGCCAGCTAATCCTGTGAATGTGGAGAAAGTATGTGGAAGTAATTTTGAGGGTTTTTGTTACGTCTGACATTGTATCTGCTTTGCAGCTCCTCAGTGGGCTTCTGTGAAGAGCTCAAGGAAGGCAGAAAGTTTGTGCTCTCTGTCTCTGACACAGACGCTCAAGGAAGGACAAGAGCTATTACTACAGAAATGTATTCCCCAGGCACCATCACTTTTACTGTCTGGAGAAGGTAAAAATATTCTCTTCTTACACCATCAAAGCAGAGGATTGCTCAAGCTGCTACCTGATCCAGTTCTGGAAAAATGGATCAGTTCCCTTACTCTTAATTTTCTACTGGGACTCTGGTGAGAGCCTTTTTACAAGGGTGTACAGTAATAGAGGAAGGGGGAATGGCTTCCAACTGAAAGAAGGTAGATTTAAGTGAACTATAAGGATAAAATTCATTATTTGGCTGAGGCATTGGAACCAGTTGCCAAAAGTTGTGGATGATCTATCCCTGACAGTGTTCAAGGCCATGCTGGATGGGGCTTTGAGCAACCTGGTCTGGTGAGAGATGCCCCTGCCCATGGGAGAGGGGTGGATCTAAGTGACCTCTTCAAGGTCTTTCCAATACAGACCATCCTATGACTCTGTGACTCCTTAATTCTTTAAGAGCAGCCTCCATTGTGGTAGAGTGTGTGTAGATGGCTCTGCTGCATCCCCAGATCTTTCCTGCACAGCTTAACCTCGCACCTCACTGGGACCTTGTGAAGTCTACCCCCCTTTAACCAAACAGATTTCATGGTCATTGCAAGAGCAAAGGCAATGCATGAGTATATACAGCTATGGATGTGTTGCTTTCATTGTTCAGCTTGGAGGTTTTCCTTGTTGACTGTATATCCATCAAAAACACATTTCCTGTTCATTATGCAGTATAACAGGACATGGATACTGGATTGGGAGAGAAAGAGGGAAAAAAATCACATAAGTGTTAGGAACACCCTCCAGCAAAAACATATCAAATGTTTCAGCCACTGTATTCCAGGAAGTGAAATTTCAGTTTCTATTATTGCTCAGAATGACTAAATATAGAAACAAACAGAAAATCTGCCACAGAGGGATGCTAACATGAAGGGCATCTTTTTCCCCTCACAGCTTTATGACCCTGCCGGAATGAGGGTTAAAGGCAGCATATGACAGATAATCCTTCAGTTTCCTTTGAGGTACAAAAAGCAAGACTTAGAGGTGTCAAGTTGGCCTGTGTGTGAAACAAAACCACAATGAAATGTGAATAAAATGAAAATAAATGGAACATTCCCTAACCAGGATTCGCAGTGTCACCTCCAGCCCAGGAGACAGCCTGAACCATGGTCTCTGCAGGTATTTCTGCTTTAGGATCGCTGTCTGCTGCTGCTGCTGCTGCTGCCCACAGAGCCTCTTAACAAGCAGAAGCTGTTAGCTGAGCTAATGAGACTGGAAAGGCGCAATGAAATCCCTTGTACACTAAAGCTTCTGCTGTAATTCTGGGTCTTTTCTGCTCAGTGTGGTGAAAATGTGGCAAAGAAATAACAAACGCTTGCTGAATTCCGGTTTTTGGAAACCACTGGAAGATTTTCGTAGCTTTGAACAAAGGTTTTGCTTGAAACTACAGAGAAGGATATTTTCTTTGTTCTCTTTACATGGTTCTTAAAATCTGGACAGCCCTAAAACCAGGGGAAATTGAGCACTTCTGCACACACCCCGCCCTCCACATATTTCCCAAACAATTGATACTGATAATTAATATAGATTTTACCCTAGAGCTATTTGGTCCAGTTGAAACTCCAATATAACTTTTGCTTTTGAAGATATAAAAATGATATGTTAGTATGG
Source organism: Pachycephala philippinensis (assembly GCA_013397055.1). NCBI lineage: Eukaryota > Metazoa > Chordata > Aves > Passeriformes > Pachycephala > Pachycephala philippinensis. The sequence goes on from VWZT01013293.1 coordinate 122,144, forward strand.
ATAACAACAGCATTTAGCCAACTTTGCCATGACAGTAGAGCAGACTAGGCCATCCTCAGCCAGTCAATTAGTACGTTTTGCATGAATTTAATTTACATAGAAATGTTTATCTATTTTCTTTGTTCCATGCTTTCTCTTCTTATATTACGTTATTTTAGCTGTTTCAAAAGAAGACTCACTTAAGATCTTCTTCAGATTTTCACAATTAAATAAATGGTTAATGGCACCTTGTTTCTCACAATCTGCAAGGCCAGATTTTACTGTCTCAGTGATACTAACCTGGAAAGGTATTTTGTCATGAGAAGATATCCTGCAGAGACAAAATATTGCAAATCTCCATACAGTGTATGATTTACAATACCTGGATATACACCAAAGAAGAGAAATTTTGCCAGAGCTACTTGTATTTTTTAATCTAAGCAAGATATTAGCATTATGTAGACCCTTCTTGCAGGTGTTTTATGATCTGTATAACAAACTTACCTTGCCATAATGAGCATCAGACTATTTGATGTGTTTGTTAAAGCATGAGTTCCCGAAGGCATGGGAATATGAAAGCCTTTCAATTTTTTTTTTAAAACATCTGAAAACCTCCTCTCGTGGCTTCCAAAGAACCTTTGGAAAATGTGTGCCATGCAGGTTCAAAAGTCAGAAAGAAAATATAAAGGAATGAAAATATACACTTACAATATCTAGAAAAAGGATTATTTATAGTGCCTGATTTCATATGTTTTATTGCTTAGAATTGTAGAAACAGTATTATATTAGTGAATTTTACTATGAGCAAGATATAGTATCATAGAAGTGAAGGTTAATGGTGTTTGAATTACAGACTTTTTCCATGATCTGCACGCAAATCTGACATATGTCAGTGTCGAATTACATATGCAATCCAAACTTTTTTTGCCACTAAAAATCATAATTTCTAGTGAAAATCTAAAACTGATAATATTTCTTTAAAATTTCAACCACTTTTTAAAACCAAAATTCACCTTTGAAAATTGGAGGACAGCTTAGCAGTTATTTTAAATGCTTTACCCTCCTTGACTTGCCAAATCAAGATAAATTATAGTCATCTCTAGACATGTTTATGAGCTTGTTGAGATCACAACCCACAAAGAGCACAGGGTATTCCCTTCCACGTGAGACTTCCAGGAGCAGTTTTAAAGTCATGAGGAGACACCAGATCTGAGTTCCTCTTGAGCATGAGGGCTTTAAATGGAGAATGCTGGTGGCTAATTACTAGAATGAAAATCTGATTTCTAAATGTTTTCCTTAAATATTTCTGTCTGTCTGGATCTGGCTGCTGGGAACAAGAGGAAACATGGATGTGATGGGAGTGCGTAATTGCTGCCTGCTTTTCTTACCTAAATACTCACTTTTACAAGACATTTCAAAGGGCATAAAACACTCCATGTTCAACCATAGGAACTTGTGGGGATGAATGCCATCTTTCCTAATGTTATAGACTCCCTCTGTAAAGACTTTAAATGATAATGGCCTCCTGAAAACATTACACAGTCTGTATATAAATATGGCACTCAAAATGTGTAATATTTTAGATAAAAACATTGCACTTTTACTGTCGTGAGTCTCCAATGAGCTCCTGTGACTTTTAGGATCCTCCTCCAAACACAGGCCAGCCAAGTGGGCTCAGAATGAGGAGACAAATTGTTTTTTCTGTCAGTTGTGTCATGGCCGTTGATATAATTGACACATTTTGGTCTTTAAATGTCTTTGAATATTCTGTTATTTGTAGTTAGTATTTAACAGTCACCTTCTCCACCTCCTTCCACCACAAGAAAAGGAATGCTGGTGTGTTTTGAACTTATTTACATGGCACAAATCTAGAACAACTCTGCTAACCCCTAATAATTCTCTAATTATTTTGAAAAATACCAGTTCCTGAATTCCAAACAGCTTTCCAAACAATTTAATGGGATATTTCTCCTCATTGTGACTACAACATTAACCTCAGTGATGATAACACATGATATGCAGTCTCTATTTTTTGGACCCTGCACTGAACTTATTTCACAGATCTACCTGCAGAATAAACTGGGGCATATATACAATGATCTCTTTCTGCTGTACATGTAAATATTGGCTTAATAATCTCTTTATTTTCTCCAGCAGTAGTTTGCAGTATGCAGATGGACCCTGATCAGCCTGCACTCCATGGTCATAATGAAGATAATTATGAATCATGGAATCATGCTTGCAGATTTTTGCAGTTACAAAATCAGTGCCTTAAGGTTGGGGTAACTCTTCTTACAGTGTTTTCCACGTGAAACAGTAGCCACCCATCTTCCACAGTATTCTGCTCCACAGATGACAGAGTCACAATTCAGTATCATGAGCTTTATTTTCTCCCTGCAACAGAAAAAAGAATCGGAAAATCTGTGGTGAGCCTTTTTGTTAATGCTGCAGTAATCTGGTGGGTTAGCAGATGGTTTATACTGCTTTTGGATGCCCTTTTCACTGCTTACTGTGAGAAGGTCATAGCAGCTGATGTAGCTGCTTCTGTTAAGTTCACTGCCACCAGCTGCAAGGGCATTTGTTTCTTTTGTTTCTTTTCTTTTTTTTTTTTTCTTTTTTTTGTAAGCAGGTGATTTTGGGACAGGACTGAGGAAATAATAAGTTATTTACAGGGATGTTATCACTATGACACTCTAATTAACTGATCTCCTGGTCCTTCTTTTCCACTATTACAGTGCAAAAAACTAAACTGAAAAAAAATTACAATCTTCGATAGTTCTTGAAGGAAAAGCTCCAGATTAATGCCCACGAAACTATTCAGACCAGTGTGTGCAAGCTTTTCTTCCCTTGAGATGAGCTTTGCACGTCAGTTGTGCAGTGTTATTTAAAGTGCTTGCCAGTAGAAGATGAACCCTGCAATTTCATTAGTCATTCTGGGCCTTTTCAGAAGGAAAGGTCTTGTCACAAAATCAGTGTGTTTCAATATGGCTTTGGATTGATCCAAAGAAGCAGGAAAATCTCAGTAGAGTGATGTAACAAGATTGCAGGGAGTTTGTTCAGTTTGTGCACCACGGAAACAACTTTTCATCTTAAAACAGGCAACTTTGTCATGCTGACACTGATGTAAGTTGTTATATGAATTAAAGGAAAAATTAATGTTTTATTGTAATATTATATAGTGATGTCCTGCAAGGTGCTGAGAGCCTTTAACTTCCATTGTGTGCATCTGAGCTACAGACTTGGATTTAACTGTGATGTTATCTTCAGTGTAAAGTAAGAGCTGATGCTTCCAGAAAAATAAAAGTACTTATTTATGTCTATTTTGGTGTACGGTTTTATCTATTTTGCAAACAAGTGTTATTTTTGACCTATGTGAATCATCCAGTGTAGGTGTCAATAAAACCATTTCCCATGTTAGTGCTGGAACGGGAACTTAACACAGAGAAATTCTAGGAAAATCTCAGGAACTGTATCTTTCTTCCTGTAACTCTTTTCCCTACTGGTAAACATTGCAATTTTTTTTTTTTTTT
>VWZT01013293.1:128663-198872 GCA_013397055.1 Pachycephala philippinensis
AAAAAAAAGGTAAGAAAATACATAAAATTTATCCAGTTTTGTAATATCTTTGGGCAATATGAAAATCCTGAAATTCAAGTCCTAAACAGGTTTGTCTGTGGCATTTCCCTTCATCTGAAAGATAGGAAAATGAGACTGAAACTCATGCTGAGTTCATGATTCATCTGAGACTGATGCTGTGGTATAAAAATGTTTCTATGGCGTCATAGGAGATCTCTGACACCATCTAAAAGTGTTGTCTTTATGTTTGGTTGGTTTTTACTTTAGAAATATCAGTTCAGCTACCTGCAGGTTTAAGACAATCAGCAGCTTTTTATAAGGTGAGTGTCTCAAACGGGAATAAACATCTTGATCTGCCTAAATGTCTTCACTTTATATCACATATCAGATGGCAGATGTTTTCTTTGGTGTGAGGAAGCAGCCAGGGAAAGGGAGGAGGGTTGGACAAATGTTTTTAAACTTTTAAAATATTTATCTACCGAACAGAATTTAAAATAACCTGTTTATTTTTAGATTTTGTGCATTGCATGTACTTTGGGAATATTTCCACATGATAGCATTAACAAGAAGAATTTCCCATTAAAGTTGCCTCAATGGAATCTTTTGAAGGAACAGAAATTCCGTCATGAATATGGCTTTTTGCATAGTATGTGAAGGCATCCAATGTTACATATTTGAAGTAATGTGTGGCATCTATTACAAATAATAGAAACTTGTGTAGTATTCACAGTTAAATGCATAAATGCTGTGTTATTTCCTTTTTGCTTGCTTGGTAGATAAAACAAATTATTAGCTTGTTATATTAAAGTATTATATGACAGTTTTAGCTGGATGGAGAATGTTAACTTTTTCTTTAGTCCCTCAGTTTACAAACACAGCAAAACTCTAACCATAATCTACTGTCTTTCATAGTTCTAAAGAATATTCAGATAGTCCGGAACAGCAGAATTAATGCCAAATAACCTGTTTTGATATGTCTGTTCCAGTCTAGGAGATCCATGGTGAGGGAACCACAGTACAAAACCAGATTGCAACAGTTCTAGAAGAGCTGGAGTTACAACCCATGCATGACTGGGATAGAAAAGTGAAAAGTTAAAAAGTTTTACTTTTATCACCTTCTCAAAAGAGAAAATATGCTTAAAATTCAGCTCTGTATTAGATTTTGTTAAGCTGTGTGTTCAGGGTTGCTAAAGAGGCTGAGAAGGGCAATCTAATATTGCATTCATACTGAGGTTTGTACACTGTGTTTTGCTTCATAAATAATGTGTATTTGGGCAAATCAAAGTTCAGTTACCAGAACTTTCAGAAGTTGGAAAATGAAATTTTCACAGATTAGATTAAAAGGATAACTCAGGTAGTGTGAGTGTTTTAATACATGCAAACACGAAGTACAACAGACACTTTTTTCTAGTGCAGTGCCATTATGATAAGGTCAATAAATTATGGGTCCCTTTCCTTAGTCCCAAGCCAAACATTACAAAAAAGTAAGAAAATAAGTTGTAAATGGATGGGAATGCTTTTTTGAAGCACCTAACAAATTTACTTTGACCTTGTGCAATATGGATGTAGTACGTTTTAAAGCAATATACATTTTGTTTATAATTTCAGATTATAATGGTGTTGTGGTTTAAACTCTGCTGGATATTAAGAACCACACAGAAGCTCACTCAATGGTCCCATATGTTCCCTTCTTCCTGCCCTCCACCCCATGAGAGAATGGGGAGGAGAATCAAAGCAAAACTCGTAAGATGAGACAAGAACGTTTTGATATTTGAAAATGAAGTAATACGCAACAATAATGATAAATTATAATACTAATGATTATCATAAAAAGGGAAAACAAGAGATGCACAATGAAATTGCTGACCAATACCAGACTTGCCTTCCCAAACCCAAATTGTCCCCCCTTCCAGATAACTCCCCTCAGTTTATATACTGGGCATGACATTTTATGTTGTGGAATGGCCCTTTGGCCAGTTTGGGTCACCTGTCCTTGCTGTGCTCCCTCCCAGGTTTTTTTTTCGGTAACACCTTACTGGCAGAGCATGAGACAAGAAAAAAGTCCTTGACTTAGGACAAACACAACTTAGCAAAACCCAAAACATCAATGTGCTATAAACACCATTGTCATTCTGAATCCAAACCACAGCACTGTAACTGCTGCTGAGAAGAAATTAACTCTGTCCTAGCTGAAACCAGGACAAATGGTAAGGGCAATTTTTTCTCAACTGGAAATTTTAATGTTGCTTATCCCAGGTAGAGCTAAGGTTCTTTGAGTGACTTAATTTTTCCATTGTCATATCTTGGTGCAGTAAGACACTGCAGTATTTCTGAATTTTCCAAGAATGCAATTTTTACTGAAGTCATTGAAATATTACTGCAGTGATTTCACAGTTGAGAAATTAGCAGCCACATTCCCAGACTTAACTTGTGTTGAATGTGCATTACATTAGGGATTCTTCTCTTTTTTAATTAGTAAAATTTTCATACAGGAGGAGTAAACAAGAAACCTAGAGAGAATGCTAACAGCTTATATTTTCAATAGCATGAAGCTATGTATAAATATGACATGATGCATCCACTTCCCCTATGGAGCAAATATTTGTAATTGTCAGGATGATTGATGTTGAAATAATAATCAGCTTTTCTTTGTCGCAGTTTCAGAGAGAAGCCATAATTACGTGTGACAAATACTTTGGAATTGACCCTACTGTCTTTAAAAACTTCCATAAGTAATCTCAGCGGGAGAGGCACATGCTAAGAGATTATTTCAGTTTGAAAAGGCAGACATTTTTCTTTCACTGTTCACTGTACATTTGACAATAAATAATGGGGATTTCATTGTGGTATTTTCAGATATTTACATAATGGTTTGAAAAGTGGTTGTGAAGAAAGAGAGGTAGACACACTAATTTACTTGCTAAACAGTTCCATCAGGCTTTTATTGAGCGTTTCTTATTTTTTGTAAGATATACGAAGTGACAGTTTCATCTCAAGATTTTGCATCAGAATAACTGTGCTTGTAAGAAATCTCTTTGTCTTGCACATTTTTTCTCTTTCATTCTATAAAATGTTATATAGTCTAAGTACCTTTATATTTGAAATTTCCATCAGACTGCGCATTTTCAACTCAAACATACACAAGTGCATGTTCACGGCCCAGTACCATCTTTGTGTGATATATTTCGTTTATAAATAAGACCTTGACTTGGCACATCAGATAAAAAATCAGAATATACCCTGCACCCACTCTGGAGATGGCCTAGCCCCCCTGCTGAAGCAGGGTTGCTTAGAGCTGGTTACTCAGTACCAGGTCCAGATGGCTTTTGAATATCTCCAAGGAGGGAGACTCCACAACCTCCCAGGGCAATCTGGGACAATGGTAAGTTACTCTCACAGGGAAAAAAGTGTTCCTTTATGGTCAGACAGACCCCTCTGTGTTTCAGGTTAGGCCTGTTGCCTCTTTATGTGAGGTGCTAAATAAATTGTTGCAGAAAATAAAAGCAGAAATGTAATCTCTGTTACACCTATGACCCACAGATGGAAAAGGGACAAAAAGGCCAACTGCTAGCTGAAAACTTTGTGGTCTAAGTAAATGCCTCTTTGTTGTTGTTGTCAGTTGAAGGACTCCCTAAAGGAATTTGTCCATGGGAAGTACTGGTGGTATGGCCTTTATTTCAAGAAACTTTTCCATCAAGCCTGCTTTCTGACTCCAGTACAAAAAGACAAAAAAAAATAGGCTTCTTTTCTTATATATGGGAGAAAATCATACCTTTGCACATGCCATGGCCTCTGCCTTTTTACCTTCTAGATGGCAGATCTTCAGTTTATGCAAATGCTCATTGCTACACTCACTTCTGTAGCACTGTACTGCTTCTCACCAGCCTGTCTGCAGCAGCTGCAGACTGATGTCAAATACTTATTTGGTTTGTGTGGGCCCATGTCATGCTGTAACAGGATAGTGTTCCGTGCTTTCTGCCTTCACTTCTCTATCTTTTGATTTCCAATAAAACACCCTGTTACTTTCCAGTCCCCACCAGCAATCTCCAATATACAAAAGTGGGTTGCGGATCAGACGCAGCCTTGACTGGAATTGGTTTAATGTCAATTCCAAATTTGCTTTCTGTTGTGTTCGTCTCCAAGGATGGTGTCTGCACAGGACTGGGGCGTTTTAGTGCTGTATTTCAGGGTCTTGGTTCTGCTTTGTTGGCTCCAAAGGGGTGTGATATATATAACAAAGACTGAAAGCCATTAGAGCCCCACATTCTGTTGACAGTACCATTTTACACAGTAGTTTATTGCCTGCATGCTATCTTTCAGGAGAGTAGGAAGCATCATTGATTTTAACTTGACTTTTCTTTTGTTCAGCTTAGCAAACAGACATTGTGGAAAAACCTCACAGCTTTACCTAAAATTCTTTTCTTTTAATATCACAAATGACTGAGCCAGGCCCAAAATATAGCCCTGTGTGAAAAATGGATGCAGAACCATAGTGTGAGTATGGCTGTTGAGGGAGTTTTCCTTAGACTTTACTAAAATATTTAAGTTAAAAAATAAGATGATTTCTGACACTGTTGAAACCTCTGAGACAGCAGTATTTTACTGTTTCATAAGAACTGGTGAATGTAATTCACAAGTATCATTTTCATTTGTCCTAAATCTGCCATCCTCCCTTCTGCTAAGCCTTTATGTCATTAAACTCCTATTCCTATCACAGCTGCAATCAAAATAACAGGGAAAAAAGTGCTTTCCTAATTTGAACTAGACTTGATATTTTTTAAGCTCTCTTTTTATTTTGGAAGTGTGTATTAGCTGTGAGCAAGAAGATGATTAGTGGCAGGGACCTTACAAACAGCTCACAGCGCTGAGAGGAGTGTGACCACTGCCTTCATTTCTGTGGGGTCCTGTACTGTGATGTGGCTCTACCAAAACACAGACAGGCCAAAAATTCTGGAGGGGTTTTCATTGTCTTTGGATGTTACCTTCCTTCTTGGTCTTAAGTCTACATTAAAAACCTTCTCAGAGGCTGTAAGGACTTAAAGATCACAGTTGCCTGTCTCAAACACTGTTACCATAGAAGGACTTTGCCATGAGATGGACACAGAATGGAATGACAGGGTGGTGCTAACTCCAGGCCTCGGGAGGTTCTGCCTATCAGATCATGGGTAATGCACCCAGAATAAAATTCCCACTGTGGCAATGCTCATCTCTGACCACCAAAGCCACCCCCCAAATTTAATTTAACCAACAGAATAAGAGAACTGTGCAGCCAATGAACATTAGTTCCTTTGTTAAAATGTATAAATGGTGAAACAAAACAAGAGAAATATGTATAAGGAAGATTAGTTGATTAAAACAATTAAGTATGACCATTTTGTCCATTTGTTTGATGTCCTTAGGCTGCGATAATTCTACACTGTGTGTAGTTACTTTACTATTTAATACCAGATCATTTTAAAGAATGGATTGATCTATTGATGTTTATAGCAAGGTAAGGATTAAAATACTCTGCTTGACTGATTAAGGATTTTCTATCTCACTGGAGATCTCTGAATATATTAAGTAAAATGAAGCTGATGAAAGTTCCCCTCTTATGTCTTCTCTAACCACTGGGTTTATCCTCTACTTTTCTCTTGTTTTATGAGTCTAGTCCTTCTCTCATTGGCTTTTCTTCCAAGTATGAGACTACAATGCTCTAGAAAATCTTTAGCTTTAAAAGTACTCAGCATTGGCTTAATGCAGCAGCCAGATAAGCCACCACTTATGCCAGTGACATTAATCCCATTTTCTTTAACAAAGAGAAATGGGAACTAATAATCTATGGAATGAGGTTGTCTTGTCACCTTCTTGTAGCGTGGCATAGATTTTCAGCCAGTTTTTAACATCATTCCCTGTGTTTATGTGGTGTCCAGTCTTCAGACAAGATTTCTTGCCCCTATTAAAAGAGTTCAGAGCTGTTACTTTCTGCCACTGTAGGACTGACCCCTTTAGTCCATTTTCTGGGATTTTCTGGGGTGGGAATAATTATTCAGGGGATTTGTCCAGCCACTGAGTGTTGGTATAAATTAGTCTTGCTTTGTTCTTTATATTTTATATGAAAATACCTGGAGAGCCATAAAGATTCAGGAAGTTTTAAATTATCGTAGAATCATAGAATGTGCTGAGTTGGAAGGGACCCATCAGGATCACCAAGTCCAGCTCCTGGCCCTGCACAGAACACCCCAAGGGTCACTCCATGTGCCTCAGAGCTTTGTCCAAATGCTTCTTAAACTCTGTCAGGCTTGGTGCTCTGACCACTGGGGAGCCTGTTCCAGTGCCCAGCCACCCTCTGGGTGAAAAACTTTTCCCTGATATCCAACCTGAACCTCCCCTGACACAGCTTCACATATTTTCCTCGAGTTCTGTCACTGGTCATGAGAGTGAGGAGATTTTTGGTGCAGTTATAAAGTTTTGGGTTCAAGGAATATGTCAGAAAACATCCGGGGAGATCATCCACGTGGTATCACTGCGCAGGAGTCTGAGCATTGTCAATTTTTTATGGCTGAAGAACACCATTCTTTGTGTTTTGTCTATTTCTATTCTGTTTGAGACCCAGAAATTTAAATTCAGAGTATGCACTTTTCTTGACATTGTTGCAGTTTTTCTCATCCATTTCATTGCTAAACTTCTTACTGCTCAAACTTGCTTACTGTTCAAAGAACTGGCCATTTTCAAACTGTTTTGTAAGCTTCAATATTATTGGATGGACTGCTGTAGATAAGGAATTCTTAATGCTATCTTACTGGGATGTTGATACCATGGGATCGTTTCGCTCTCCCTATCAAAACAGCATGGATTTTTTCTCACTCTGTTCCTGCTTTTTTTTCCCTGTAAGTTCTTTAATTCACTGACAGTTTAACTGATCAGTGTGACAAAAATTTGGTTTAACCACTGACTCTTATAAATGCTATAGGCTGAAGCAAAGCATCTTTTCAACAGCTCTTGGAGAACTGAGATTAAAAGCAATCAAAGAATACAGATATTTCTTGACTTGGGGGTATGTTTGAACACATGGAGCAGAAAAGGCTCATACAAATCTAGTTAGGCGAAGAGATTAGTTTCCACAAACCCACAAAAAGCACTATAAATGAAACTGATATGTCTGAATTTGGAAGTTTCTTTGAAGTTTGTTTCATAAAATTGGTTTTCAACCCTGCAAGGTATTTTCGACTGTCAACATTCCTGCACGTTCTTATTTCCTGTCAGCACCATGATATCGCTGCCACGAATCAAGGGCATGCAGTGGTGATGATCAGAAAGAGCTCAGCCAGAAAAGTCCCTGTGTTGCAGGGCCTGGGCAGCTATCACCTGAGAACACGTGGATTAATGGTGGAAGCTTCATTGTTTCAATGCCTGACAGAGGAAAAATGATTTGGCAGCTAAAAAAACCAGAAGAGCATCTTGTCCTTTCTTGAATGCATTTTCTCCTTTTCGAGCTGTAGAATGTCAGAAGAGTTAAAAGCAGAGGGAAACATTAAAAATAGATATGTGGGTGACTGTATATTCTCTCTTTTCACGTTCTCTTGCATGATTGCAGTAGTAAGCTGGTGTATTGGCACTAATATGCATAACTACATGTGCATTCCTTCTTTTCAAGAAATAGGGGTTTTTAGATCCCACCTACCAAAATAATTATANCAGATTACCTCTAATGAATCTATTAGGTCCACTTTCTCTCTGGTTCTGTCTATCTCTTATTTTAGGCAGTATCTTAGGTTGGTTTCTGCATCTTGTACTGGAAGGATATTCCCCAAAGGTGATTGAGGTCGTTTGAACTGTTACCTGTCAAGGACAGTGTGTGGAAATTTCTCAAATTCCTGAGATCTCCTGGACATAGCATCAAGCTGCCTGAAACCCCAATCTCTTGATGCAGAAGTGAGACAGCAACTTAATCTGAGGGATACCATATGAAATTGGGTAATATTTCGTTTTTTACTCTCTTATTGGAGCTGTCAGTTCTTCAAGTTGATATTTTGACCTTGACTTTGTTCCTTTTTCAAGGAAAACTCCCAGAAGTTCATCTCCTTCACCCTTTCTACATTCTCCTCTCCTGCATACACAGGTAAGGCTGAGTCTGCCCCCACCAGAAAAATCTGCTTTTTATGCATTTTTCTCACCACTGACCAGAAACTGTTGCTTGAGTACAGAACCAATTTCATCCTTGTCCGGTAAAAGAATTTACTGCTTGATTAAAAAGTTACCAAATGTAAAGCTTCCAAATAAAACATGCAAATTACAATGCCATCCTTACCTTTTAGGCTTTAAGCCAATGTTACTGCCCACCTTGGAAAACAATCTTCCTTCCTCATAGTTGTCCTATTTTTTCAGTGTCCTAAAATGATTACAGGATGCTACTGCTCTCAAAAAAGCTGTTTTTTCTTTAATGTCAATGCTAGCCAGCTCAAATCTGGGAGCCTAAAAAAAGATTTTTAGTCTCCCTGTTTAGAAGGACTGAGATTGTAGGCAATAGCAACTAAAGCATTTTACATTTCATTACTGGCCACATATTTTTGCATACACTCCTAGAAAAAGGCTGAATGACAAAGATCAGTATTTTTGCAGTTAATATTGTCCAAAAAGAAGCAGAATTCTAGAGTGAAGGGGTTTGTGGGGTCCCAAGTGGTTGCTAAACCACAGGGAAATGAATATAATGGAAATTTAGCTTTGTAAAAAACAGAATGGAAACACACAAAATAGCTGTTAAAAGATTATAAAAATTTGCAATAGTCTTAATAGAATTTATGTTACTCTTTTCCTCTGCAATTCATCTCTATTATGAGAGAGGATGGTTTTTATCTGGGGTTGAGTCAAAGCTGATTTCCAAAGTATTATTTCCAAGAATTTTTTATAATGTTGTAAGTCTCATGTAGTGAATACACAAGATTTTCACAAAAATTCATTAACATAATATGATCTTTGCCCAAGATCACTTTCTATACCCCTTGTAAAATGGTCCTATATGATCCTGAGCAAGTCACAACATTTTTTGTTGTGCTCTGAACTGAAGGATATCTCAGACAGGTCCTTCCAACCTCAGCTGCACTTTAACGTATGGTCCCATCTTGAGGCAACTCCATTTTGCCATGCCAAAGCAGTCTAGCTCATTTTATGTGAGGCTAGATGGACACATGGTCCTGAATTGCAGATAAGACTTTGTGACAGAAAATAAACTCCTTTTTATCCAAGCCAATAAAATATAAAAACTGTATTTTACACTTTAACATTAAATTTTAATTTTTTCCCAAACCCAGGCCTTATGAATTTTGGATTAATTCCATTTTTGAAAGCAATGTGGTATTTTTGTGCTTCACTGTTTCTATAAAATAGTGCAATGGTCTGGTGTTGCAAAATAAGTGTGTATTTATGAACTAGTAATAGCAACTAATACAGTGGAAAGTCCTCGAGGAAATTAATAATTCTGTAACAGGATTTTAATCATGCAAAAAGAAGAAAGCATAGGATTACATTATTTAATAAGTGAGATAAAACCCAGAGGTGGGTGTTTTCTCATTGGGTGAATAAACTCTGTCTCCTGAGTTGATTAGAATCGCAGAATCACAGGATGGGTCAGGATGGAAGGGACCTCAGTTGGTCATCTGGTCCAACCTCACTTCTCAAGCAGGGTCATCCCAGAGCACATAGCACAGGATGGTGTCCAGAGGGTCCCTGGATATCCCCAGTGAGGGACACTCCACAGCCTCTCTGGGCAACCTGTCCCAGTGCTCGGGCACTGCACAGGAAAGAAGTTCTTCCTCATGTTCAGGTGGCATCAGTTCCTGCTCATTGCCTCTTGTCCCATTTAGAGTTCTGGGAAAGAAATATGAGGTGACAATGTAATCCAAACAATGTCCACGTGTATTGGACATATGTGATGGATACCCACAGACCAGAGGGGATTTAAAGCTGAGTTGACAAGTTCTTGTCTTTTTTATGCTTCACTACCAAGCTCAAAGTTTTCTGATAGAAAAGCTTTCTTTTTTTCCCAATTTAAGACCTTTTAATGAAGTCTTCTGTCAACAAGCGTATCATGCCAACTGCTCAAAAGAGAAGCAAAGTAAAACTTTCAGATAAATAATATATACTAGTTAAAATTACTTGGATGGAATTAAAATTTGTACAAAATTTCCATCTCCCTAGGATCTGATCCAATGTGTTCATTCTGGGTGAAATTAGGCCTTCATTTACTCTCACACAATACTAGTTCTCTGAAATTAGTTTGCACAGATGCGAGGGCAAAATTTAGCNCATGGTATAAAATGTCATTAAAGGTGGTAGGTCTGCATATTCATCTAATAAATATTAACTAATATTTTGTATGTAATTTCAATACAGAAATAACTAATTTTGATAGAATAACTCCTTGGTTTATGTTCTGTTAGTGTGATTTAAGCAAATCAACAAATTTTGGAATAGGTCATTCTCCTTAAGAGGCATGAAGAGCAATTATTCTCGTGTTATAATGTTAAGATAGTCAGTCTTCTTTGACAGAAAAATGTGTACTGTGTAGGCATGGCAAAAAAATAATTAAAAATAAAATCTGGGACCCCACCTGCAGTGCTCCAGCTCTGAGATCCCCAGCACAGGAAGGATATGGAGCTGCTGGAGTGAGTCCAGAGGAGGGACACCAAGATGATCAGAGGCCTGGAGCACCACTCCTGCAAGGAAAGGCTGAGAGAATTGGAATTGTTCAGTCTGGAAAGGAGAAAGCTTTGGTTTGACCTAATTGCGGCCTTCCAGTACCTGAAGGGAACTTACAGCAAGATCGAGAATGACTTTTAACGAGAGTATGTAGTGAGAGGAACCGGGAGAATGGGTTCAAACTGAAACAGAGTAGGTTTAGATTGGATATTAGGGAAAAATTCTTTACTGTGAGGGTGGTGAGGCACTGGCACAGGGTGCCCAGAGAAGCAGTGGATGCCCCATCCCTGGAGGTGTTCAAGCTCAGGTTGGATGGGGGTCTAAGCAATCCAGTCTCGTGGAAGGTGTCCCTGCCCATGGCAGTGGGGATTGGAACAAGATGAGCTTCAAGGTCCCCTTCCAACCCAAACCATTCTATGATTCTATGGTTCCATAAAAATTATTGATCTGACAGATACTTATTTTTTGCATACGCTCCAGTCATTTTATGAGAACAACCAGGTTCAAAATGCTATCAGAGATGTCATCTTTTCTTTAACTAAAACCTCTGTCCTCGGCGGCCCCTTTCAGGTTGCAGTGCAGTACAGCACTGTCTGACTACTGTGCAGCTACAGCCACTGCTGGGCTACAATGTACTGAAAGACTTTATTTTTCATATAGAGTGCAATCTGATAAAAGAGTATATACATTTTTCTCAGAGAAAAGAAAAGGTTTTATACATGAAATTGTAAATCACCAGTATTTACTTTAAATTTTAATGAAACCCGATATGGTACAGACTGCATAAAGCACTGTAAACCACTTCTGTGTACATTTGGAGAAGTATAAATAGATAGGTCTTTACTCTGACTCTGTATTTTAGTTATTTAATAAAGTTTTCATAGGTAAAAATTTATGCAGGGAAATAAACTTATTTTGGAACATGATGGCAAAGCCTCAAAATATATCTTTACAAGTCAGACCAGAGGGGGATTGTTTGTGTATATGCTGAGTGGAAAGAACACACAAATGAGTTATTGCTGATAGGCAAATGGCTCAGGTTGTAAAAAGGTAAAAAGCAGAATTGTTCTCACTGCAGAGTGCTGCAGGAACACTTGCAGGCAAACAACATGTGCTTGATGCCTTTCCTGAGGTAGATAATGACCTGGTAGTGGCCATGAATCTCCTGATAAGACAGGCTTAAACAGCTGAGCATGGCCTAGTTTATATTTGAAATGGGTTCAGGGCACTATTGCTTGGAACCTTTGACTCATTTCCAGTGAAAATGTTCCCAGCTGTTGTACACAGTCCTCACCACTGCTCACCTGTGTTTTCACTGCTGGTCAAAACGTCATTGGCCTTTAGACATCGTCCAGGTTAAGCTGGTCAGAACAGAAAAGGATTCAGTAGGAAAATAAGTATGTTAAGCAGTTTGAATTTCACAGGCTTTGAAATTGACTGGTTTTTTCCCCAGCCTTCTAATTTATATAATTTAAAGTAAACTAGGAACATGGTTTAGGCAAAAGAGAAGTGTCATACAGGCTAACATCTAGTAAGTGAATTTCTTTGTTTATTTTTATTTGGATATTGACAAAAAGCAGTTGCAGAATGCTGCAGAAGACTGCATATTCCACTTTTCCAAGTTTCTATATACCATTTACATGCAGAGGGTCTATTCCTGTGTAACCAGCAATAATAAAAGGTTTGGCCTACTAGACAAGGGGAGAGCATTGGATATTGGCTACCTGGAATTTAGGAAAGTTTTCAATGTTGTGCCCCGTAAGATCTTCACAGAGAAGCTAAAAATAATGTGGAATAGAAATCTCAGTGGGGATCTTACTAACATACGTAAATACTAGAAGAGGAGATGAACCCAGGCTCTTTTGTGGTGCCTAGGGAAAGGACAAGAGGCAATGGATAAAAGCAGAAACACAAGAAATTTCATCTGAACATCAGGAAACACTCTTTTACTGTAAAGGTGGCTGAACACCTGCACAGGTTGCCCAGAGAGGTTGTGGAGTCTCCATCTTTGGACATACTCAAAACCTGTCTCGATGTCAGGTTTGGATATACTCCAAACCTGTCTTGGGCAACTGGTTTTGTAGGCAGTTGGGTCACAGGTTCCTGCCAACCTCAACCATTCCATGTTTTCCATGATGCAGGAGTGAAAAAAATCCCCTAGAACTTGAGTACAGCCATACACACAAGTGTTTCCCATTTCACATAACAGGAAAAGAATAGAAAGAACACTCCTTAGAAGTTGCATAAGTTTCAAATCTTTCAAAAGTAGAAATAGCTGGTTTTGTTTTTTGTTTTTTTTTTTTATGCAAAAGCAATCTCTGTGGAGCTACAGTGCACGTCGAGGCTAAGGTACATGGTAGATGTGAACTGATAAGCACAACAGAGGAATGGAGCCCTTCTGTGTTATAGACTTCCCCCTAAATAAAGAGCTGTTAGGTCTGCCTTTAAAAGTGTCCATAAAAGTTTTCTTTGGCTATCATGAAAGGTTTTGCCCATTCTTTGTGGGAGACTATGTTTTTCATAAACATGCTGATAATTTCCATCATACCTCCCATGGTTCCTTAGCAGAATACTGCACCCTTTATGCCAACCCAGTGTTTCCCTTATGGCAGAGAACTCCAGAAGGGTGATATACAAGAATGGCCAAGAGACCCTTCACTATGAAAAATAGTTCCTAGATACGTTGCCAGACTCAAAAATGAAAAAGAATAGATTTGTTCCTCTGTTTCTTTAGAAAGCAATAATAAAAGGATGATGTATCTATATCCCAAAAAAGATAAGGTTTATCCCTTTCTGAATTTGCAACGTCAAGTGAAGTATGAAGAAAATTCAGCCATGTCTGTAATTAAAAAAAAAAAAAACAAAAACAAAAAAAAAAAAAAAAAAAAAAAAAAAAAAAAAAAAAAAAAAAAAAAAAAAAAAAAAACTTAAAAAGTCTAGATTTGTTTGTTTTTTAAGTGTGGTATGGAGAAACATATTTAGCAACCAGCCACAAGGCAGTAAAATTGATTTCTGGTTTATCTGGTATAGCTCTGAGTCTCTCACTGAGCTGGGAAATAATTGATTGCTTGGAGCCTTGTAGCGGTAGTTAAAAATTGATAAATGCTAAAGCCAGCACAGTGTTTTATAGATTCTCAAGAATTGTGGAGCCTCCATATTTCTTTCTCATCACCAGCTCTAGATCATGCGGTGAAATTTAAAAGACGCTTCATCTTAGTCTTAGTAAATTATGTTCAGCAAATCTTAGACCTTTTACTGTGGGATAAGAAGCAAAATCTTTAGTTACATGGCACTGATGAGCAACAAATGAAGCCAGGTATGTTTTTGCAGGTTAGCCTACAGTAATAAGGTTAGATTACATTAAAAACCTACAAAATGTCTATGTCTGTAATCATGGTTTGTTAAACCAATGTTTAGAAAAATTATTGGTATTGATAGCTAAGATGTTTGTAAATAAATAAAACTGTTGTACTAAGTAAAAAAATAAACTGCTGTAAAAAAAATCAGTATCAGGTCCCATTTAGCAAAGAAAGGCTGAAAGTTTTCATTAATATAGGTTTTCCTTTATTAGTGCAGGAAGCTGGCTTTTTATATCAGCTGACTTTTATACTGGGGCACATGTTCTGGTTCCATATGCACCTTAGTACAAATTATCACAGCATAATGACACTCCTTCCACATCACATTAGTAAATAAATATCTTATTTCCTAGTCATTCACTAAAATAAAAAACCAATAAGTGAAAAAATTGATTATTGAGGCAAAATTCACTATTAGTTTCTTAACTGAATAGAAAATACAGCAGATAACAGAATCCAAGACTCTGCCTCTTGCATCTTATATTTAGAGCTAGAGCTCAAATTATTTATTTGCTGACTATTTTGCTAAGCAAACAAAAATATTTTAAATTGTTTCTGTAAACTCAGCAACTCAGCACTTAACTTCAACATTGCTGGCTACATCTGGGATCAAACTGCAGTTTCCCGTTGCAGATCAGTGAGACAAGTGATTAGCATCAAAATAGGCTGTTTATTCATGAAAATCCTGCTTTCTAAGGCCATGGGATGAAGTTGATCTTCAAGTCAGACCACCTCTGTCTTGTTATGACAGAATCCATAACATTTCACAGTGCAATGTTTGTAGCAAACCCAATGGCCTCAGGAACACTGCAGTGTATTGGTATTTTTCTTGTCAGCATTATTAATGCTTTAGAACAGCTAATGTGATGAAGACTTGAAACATAATTACAATAATGATGGAATTAAATCCTTGTCCTCCATTTGCTCCTTCATTTTCTACTTCGGGACTGTTTTACCTACTGCCTTGAAAAAGAGGATAGAGAGAGAAAGAAATATGGGCAAACACAACCATATTCTGAAGGAGCTGCTTTCTCACCAAATCACTTGACACTGAATAAAAACTAATTAAAATGTCCCTAGGGGGAATGAGTCTATATTTTTTATCAGGTTCTTCCCCCATTTCACCTCCAAATCATACTGGGAAGTCATCTGAAGTTCCATCAGGATTGTGGAGCCTGCAAGTTCTCAGCTTCCTCCTTTTCCTGCACTCTTTTCTAACTCAATTAGCTTCAGCACTCCAGCTTCAGTGGTGCTGGCAAAACAGATATTAAACACACAGCTTTGCAGCTAAAAGTGCTACATTCTCCTCATGCAAATGAGCGCATGTGTGTGGGTTACATCAGCTTGTGCTAGGTGAGGTATTTTAGTACAATCAGCATTACCTAGACTCGAAGGCGTGGTGATGGCTTGTCACTATGAGTTTCTTGCTGAAGAATGTTAATGGTGCTTTTAAAAATGCATAATTCTACATGTGTCAAATTAAATTAAGTTATATACATCAATGGAATTCTCTCCGAAAAGCCAGAGACTTTTGCTTGGCCCAAACAGTTAGAATTTGGATGCTACCAACCTCTTTGGTCTTTGCATGTCTTAATAAAATGTTTCTTTGAAGAGTTTTTAAACAAAAACCTATTTAAACATAAGCATTTTGAATTATCAGAAATTTAATGTCTTTTACCCAAATCACTGATTTTGTGTTGGCAGTGAATTTGTCCCGGGAAAGAGTGGCCCAAATTGAACAGTAAGATTCTGATTTTCTGTTTCTACCTTTCTTCAGCTTTTAGGGCTTCAGTGAGTGCACAGTTTCATTGGTGGGACACACTCAGATGCAACGTTGTGCTTAAAAATATATATCCCCCCCAAATTCAACACTGTATTGAGATGCTGCTCAAATCCTGCATGTAATTCATCTTCCTAATGTTATATCCCATTAAAAGTAGACAAGTGATAGCGTAGGCTACAAAACAAACAAGCAAGCAAAAAATATTTTTTACTGCAGAAATCTCTTCTAGGTTAATAAGCAGTTTGTGGGAAGAATCTTCTGATTTTTTTAAAAAACTGGATTTAGAAGTTGTCAAATTTGTAACTGTCAGAAAAACCCAGCTGAAAGATAAGCAGAGAACCATCAGTTCCTTCTCAAAGCTCTAAGTTATGTCTTTATCTAAAAAGAGACGTCATGAATCATCACATTTGCACAGTTCTTTTCTTTAAATATTTTCCATTTCTTCACAATTCAGATCACTCTGATGCAATAAGAATATATTGTCATTATGTGCCTTAAAGTATTGCCATATAATATGACAGCATCTTTCATTATGGAATCTAATTTCATTCTTTGGAATTTAAATTACATTACATATCTTTTCTGTAACTTTCATTATACGCATTTTTCTTTTGATAATTCACAAACATCCATAACTTTTGATAACTTTGTCTCCAAGGACAGAAAGATAAATAGGGTATCCTTGAATAGTTGTAATCTTCTTGATCTTGAAAATGCAACTATATATTATGATGGGTGTTTAGAAGCATACAAACAGGAAAAAAGCTGATTAATTGCTCTTTAAACAGATCTAGCATTAGAAATGCAGATAACATCTAAGAGTGAGCTAAAATCTTCAAGTAGCTGTCAAGCGTGTTTCCTCACAATATTTAAAACTTGAATCATGCCATGTTGTAAGATGCCACAAACTGGAATCTTACCAAAGTCTTTAAAAATACTTTGCGTCTTATCTGGAAAAGGGGAGAAGGGGTAAAACAACAACAACAAAAAAGTATTCAAGCTGTGAACTCCACAGAACAACATGAATAAAATTGTGGGATCATCCTCCTAGCTAAGGTGGCATGAGACCCTAATGGTCCATGTTGCACGTGGGAAACAAGTAGAAAGATATCACCACCATGTGGATTTCTGCAGCGTCCTGCTGGTCCTTCACCCCACAGTGTGATGGAGAAGGAAGGATGAGCACTCTCACCATTGCCTGGGTAATTATTTTGCCCACAGGTGCACTAGTCATGAATTGCAAGTTATGAGTTAAAAGTTATGAATTAGAGAACTTGCAAATTAGAAACTACATGAATGAATTTACAAGAAGATGAACTAGTTAATCCACATTAGACTAGTCTTTACAAGTGGGATCCAACCCTTGTTTGATGTGTTTTCTTTCTTTCCTAATGAACTCATAAAATAAAGATTAATTTCACAGAATATGCTATTCTGTAAAATCAAGAGATCCAATCAGATTTTCATTCACCCTTCTACACTCACTGATGAAGTATAGACTACATAAATGGTCAGTGGGGAGGGCTGAGAACCACCTAAACTGTCAGGGTCACAGGATGCTGATAGTGGCATGAAATCCAGGTGGATGTCAGTCAGCAGTGGTGTACCCCAAGGAATATGTTAAGCCCAGTACTTTTTAGCATATTCATAAATGCCTTGGCAGAGCACACTCTCAACAAGTCTGCAGTTGGTAGAAAATCAGGAGGAATGGTCCGATACAGCAGATGGATGCACTGCCATGCAGAGGGATGTGGAAGGACGGGAGGAATGGAACCTTCAACAAGGTTCAGAACCTTCAACAAGGGATCAGAACCTTCAACTTCAACAGAGGGAAATAAAAAGTCCTGCAGCTGGGGATGAATAATCCCATGCACCCAGGCAGGCTGGTGACAGGCTGGTTGGAGAGTAGCTTTGCAGAAAATGACACAGGGGTCCTGGTGGACACCAGGTTGGAGAGAAGTCAGAAATATGCCCTTGGGGCAAAGAAGTCCGACAGCCTACGTTAGACAGAGCACTGCCAACAGGTCAAGCAGCTGATCTTTTCATTCTGCTCACTGTTGGAGTGTAGTGCTGTAGCTGGCCATGAGGAGATATTCTGTATGAAGTATGTCTGTAGGGGTGGAGTTTCTGGGAGCTTTGCCTCTGCTCTGAGCTAGGCAAATATGTGCCAGTAATGTTGGGTCTGTGCTGATAACCCTGATAACCCTGCCTGCAAGGCCAGGTGTGTAGTGACAGTCACAGTAACATGATCATCAGCTTCTGCAGATGATGTTTATAGTTAACAAATTCAAATAGAGAAAGTTTTCTCCTCAGGGCACTACCTGTTTTTCTGTTTTTAAAAGTTAAGAATGTAGGTCCAGAAAAATGCCATAGGAGTGTCTTTTTTATTATTTTTTTTTGTTTGTTTGTTTGTTTGGTTTGGTTTGGTTTGGTGTTTTGTTTTTTGTTTGCATTTTTTGTTGTTGTTGTTGAGATTGTAGTACAAGTTAGGTTTCTCACTAGGACTTATGACTTTGTATATTTTGACCCCATTTTGCTGTCCTGAGAGAAGGTCCCTGCAGATTATAGAACTTTCAGACTGGGCCCATCTCCATAATGTTTAATAAGGAAAAAAGCATACTTAGAAATGTGAGATTGTAAGTAAATATGACTGCTTAAAAAAAAAGAAAAAAACAGTTTCTTTTTATGGACTGTTACATTTTTCATTGGATTCAACATTTTTATCGCTACTAGAAAGATTTTTAGTGCTGAAAATGAAATATAGGCGTAATCCTAAAACATTGGGGTTTGAGAGAATGGCCACATTGGTAATTACCCATAAGCCTTCACAACACAGCAAGAAATGCTTCTATGATTTATTTCTATTGCTTAGAAAAATCTAGAAAGACTGTACAGTACAGCATGCCCTGATATTAGCTTTACCTCAACAACCTTACTGAAGCATAACTTAATGAAGTAATAAATTCAGAAATGTGTTTCTGCATGCATTTGTTTCATAGATTTATTATGCATAAATCCACTTATAAAATGCATTGGGATACAAAGTCAACACTGCAGAAACTTCCTAAATACTGATGCATGTATTACAGTCTCCATTACCAATAATATATAGGAAGTAGAACATTTACTTTAATGATGATGAACAGAGGCTAGACACAGACTGACTGATGTATGCATAATTCTCAATAGCTGCTAAAAGAAAAAAAGATATTGCCTCTATATAAGAGGCAAATAATTTTATATCTGTGCATTATATTTTCTCTTGTTCCTATTTATCCTATATGGAGACTATAGACTTAAAAGCATTTAGGCAAATCTACTTATACCAGTAGAAATAGCTTCATTACATTGCATCAACCACTTCTGGGTGAACAGTTTAGGGAAAACTGTGAATTGCTTAAAAAGAATAGAAAGTTTCCACTAACATTTCTGGAATTCTACGCTGGCAAAGTTTGGGCAGCCTGGGCACACAATATAACAAATTATGCTTTAGTTCATAAAGCATGGCTTTTCTTATAAAAATAACGCTCTCATAGGTTTTAAACCTCACACTTGAAGTTAAAAACATCAGTAAAAGTGTAACAATGACCAAGTCTGTGAGAAATCCTGCCAGTAAAACTATAACAATACCTAGCAAAATTTTACTCATCACCTTAAGGATCTCACCACTGTAAGAGGAAAGAGAACACCATGGCTGCCAAGTTAATTTTATCTCAGTATCACCTGGACTTACATTAAGAGTTAGAGTTAATTCACAAACAACTGTTGAAATATTTGGGAACTTCCCCTTACTTTCACGTGGATTTTTCTTTTAGGAAGTTATTTCTGACATGTTGGGATGCTCATGGTGCTTCAAGGGGTTGTCATTTGAAAGGCTTCACTCATGGATGACAATGGGAAATACAACTATTTACTACTGATTCAGGTAAACCATGACATTCAGACATCTGAGCTGCTGAGATATCTCCTAAAGCTTTATTCGTAAAGTCCCTACAGTATTCCTACTTAAACCAGCCTTCCAGAAAAACCTGTTCTTTGGGATGTTCTTTGGAACACTTGTGGAGGCTGGTTACTGCTGCAGGGTGTGCCTCTCATGTGGAAAGAAGAATAGGAATAGGAAAAGGAATCCAAACTGTGAGAAGACTGCCTTCTCCTGAGACATTATTCTTGCACAAGTGGATGTAGGAATCCATGTTAACTGACTTGAAAAGTTTGATATCTCTCTGAGGAAAAAATGATATATTTTCAACTCAATGAAAATTAAATCTTGATAATTTTATTGGATTGCACCAAAAGCAATATGTTTCTGCAAAACATAATTTAGTCAAATACGCATTTTTAGGGGAAAGGTGTTTTACCAAGAAAATTTTCCACTTGTTCTCTCATTCATAAACATACTGCCTTCGCTTCATGATTGCCCATTGCTTATAATGCTAAGCACATAAAGCAAGTATAGGTACTTTCAATTGAATTTGCTCAGCAGCCCAGTGGATCTCATTTCTGATTTTCTTTCTAAGTAACACCAGAAATGGAGATGAGATATTAATCTGTGAATTCATACGCATTCTTTTTGAAATCTTCTATAACAGCAGGTATTGGTGTGCACGTGTTCAAGCAGGTACATTCTTAGGACTTGGACGTAGCCATGGACCTTTGAGCTGTACATATACCTGTGTGTGCATATAAATCTTAGAAGTAATAACTGTACATGAATAATAACCTCCATCAAGGCCTGTTGTGAAGGCACACCTTGAAAACTTGACTGCAAATAACAGCTTCCACAATGTTTGTCTGTATCTAGCTCATTTCTCCTCCGTGTCTCCATGGAGGGAGGAGGTTATGCATGGCCTCTAAAGTTGTAGGTGTGGAATTATTTATACATTCATACTGAAGAAGAACTTCTGGGAACAGCTTCATTTCCAACGATGTGTTGCAGCTTTCAGTGCATTACCATGTATTTGGTAGAGTAGGCTACAGGAATATATCATTGTACTATTGTATTTAAACAGACTAGCAAAATTAGGAGGCAGTTAGGATTACACAGCTGGAATTATTTGTGTAGTAACTACCATAAAAGTGTGATTATTTCCTGGAACTACTTAGTAAATAAGTAGTTAAAAAAAAAAGACAAGGTATTTCCATAGGGTGACTTCTTCCTGCAGTTCACATGCAATATGCAGCCTTCAGGGACACTACAGAGCACTTCATCCATTTGAAAACAATTTGATGCTCAAATTCGCTTGTGAAAACACTGACCTGTTTTTCTTTGCGAGTGCACATGTGCATGTAAATGAGAGCAGAGTTTGCCCTGGAAGACGCAGACACAGTCCACACTGTTACCCAGCTTTGCTAAGAACATCTGCAGCATATCCTGAGACTCTCTTCTGTGACTGAAAGTGAACTCTACGCTTTTGGCATCTGAATATTGTGATTCAAAGCCTCTTCAGTACAGGGAACAACTGTGTATTGTTTATTCTCTGAGACTTCATTTAGTGACCAAACTCAAAGTGCATTTCGCTGACAAAGGAAAAGGTTTGCGTTGCTACATGTCCCAAGCAACCAGCTATAGACCTGTACAGTTGATACATGGATGTTTATACGATTGTGTCTGTCTGAAGTTGACATTTCTGAGCTGTATTAAAAGGTTATTGGATTCAGTTGCATTCACATGAATGTCCTTTATAAACAAAATGTGATGATAGTAATAATCTAACGTAAAGGAAGCAAACCTATTTTAATAGGTGTACATTACACAGAGGTCATATTTTGTGTGCATTATACATGTTCATTTCAACCGTGGAACACTTAAATAGTCTCAGAACATGTTATTTAATCTCGTACTCTTTATAGTTTATTCTACTCAGCAAACCTAAATCCTAATATGTAAATAGATATGCTGACTGGCACTGCTTAAAATCTCTCATAGCTAAAAGAAGCTTGTCATGGTTTAACCCAGGAAATCAGCCTGGACCATAGTGGGAGAACTACTGGATCATTAATTAAATCAATAGTTACTAAATGTGAGAATATAATATAATACAGAAAAACTGGCTGTAGAATACCAGGGATGTAACTTAACTTTGAGGTTTCTTGGTATTCTGGTCTCAATGGTGAAATATTATAAACATCTTTATTTCCTTTTCCTAAGGTAAATTGATACACACATCAGACACACATCCAGCTTCAGTATTTCATTCTTCTTTAACCCACGTACAGGACAGAAGGGAACATTTCCACCTGTGCAATTACTTTCTCTGATGTGGCTGCAGAAAGTGCCTGGGAATGCTTCCTACACCAATTGCATCAACTATTTCTCTTTATCACACTAAATCATCTCCAACCATTTGTGTTCCCTGTGTGCTAGAAATGCTGCCAAGGCTGAAGGAGCCCGAAATAAATCGGGGAAAGTGATTGATTGACATTTGCAGGAGGAGCCACTTGTCAGAGCAGTCCCATGAGCACCTCTTGTTCATCAACACACTAACGATGGTTGTGACACTGCTGTCCCCAGGCCATGAGAAACCAGCTACAGTATGTCAGTGACACATTGATTGTGGGTTTTGATGGACAGAAAGGACATCTTGTAACTTCTATTTCTACTGCCACACCCGTGCTGATTCCAGTACTGACAGCTACCGCCGATGGACGAGAGGCTCTGCAACCTGCTGGGACTAAGAAATCACAATGTCACCAGAACCTGAAGGGTTGTAAGTGAGAAGACAAATAGGAGTGGCTGCCCTTCCAAAAACCAGCACTTACTGCCTGTAGTTGCACAGTGAAATATAAGAAAGTGTAGCTTATGTGTAGGGTGTAGGAATTGCTTTGACCGCCTTCCAGTTGGGTTAAAAGATGCCCTTTCAGGTATCTCCAGTTCCAGAACTGATTTCATACGTCATGCAATGGCCAGAAATGATTGCCAGTGTCTTTTATTTTCAACATTCATGCAGGAAAAGCATTGGTAAGACAGATACCTGAGAAAAAAGGCACAAATCCCATTTCGGGGGAGGGCAGAGTGTGAAAATCTCTGACACCTGTACAAGGTGCAATTCAGGAAGGTCTCTAATGTCACAAGAGTCACACAAGTGGCAGGTCTGTCTCCACAGCCTGCACATGACAGACCCTCTGATGGAAAGGATGACCTGGAGTAAAGAAACAAGCCAGACATTGTGACACCTGACAAAATTTGGTACCTTGGCTATCTACATGGGCCAGAATTGCAGAGTGCCACCAGTTTAGTTCACTGAGAACCTGAATGAATTTTGAGCTGTGGTAGTTGAAAGAGACACAAAATAGTCCACAGACGCTCGCAGGAGTGTGTAGCTCCAACAACGTGTAATTTCTACTTTGAGCAACACTGACAGAAAATGCAAAGAGCAAGGAGAATCAGGAAGAGACATAAGGCAGAAGAGATTTAAGTGAGGAGCAGGAAACCGGGTTGTGGCCGTCCTCCTGCTGGGCACTAACAAGAAGCACAATTTGCAGGAGAGGGCTTGGCCAGCTGGGCTCCAAAAGAGGCTGTATCTCTCAAACCACCCTGTCTGTCTCTGATAAGCTTCAGTAAATTTTTAAAATGCACTCCACTGTTGCTGTTAGCAATAAAATGGACAAACGCTCCATGTCACCAACTGAAAGAAAGGGTCATTTACTGGGGAGCTTAGAAAAAAATAATTTCCCAATGAACTGGCAATCCTGCTGTTTAACCAGCTCTAATGGTAAGCAGTGCTGTATCAATTACTTCCAACACAGCAACTGTCGCTTGCTTTGGAAATTTGCATATTTTAAATGCATGTTTTCAATCAACACTTTAGACTCCAGAGCTGTCACTACCTTCACATGTCACTGCTGTTACTGCAATCACAAGTCATTGCTTATCATACTGATTGCCAGCAGTGCATTTCTGCCAAAACTGTCAATGCAAGTGCTTATAACCTTTAATAAAATAGCTTAAAGTGTGTGTGTGTGTACATCTGTGAATGGGTTAGACAGAGAGGAGGAGAGAGAAAGAGAGACCAAATTGCACTTTTCAATGCTCAGGTGGTAGAGCTGTTAGAGGATTACACGGATCTGACGAAACAGAATGAAGTTATCCACTCTCCTGATTTAACAAAACAAAACCAAAACCAACATAACAAAGCAAAAAAACCCCAACCTGAAAGCTCTCAGGTAAAAATTGAGTTTGGAGACATGCATTTCTAACACCCTTTTGGCATCTCTAACACCTTTTTGGCACAAAATAGGCAACAGAAGTCAGGAAACCCTCGGGTATGTACAACAACTCATATTTGTTGCAACCTAAAACAGAGATTTGAATTAGTGTGTTTTCTGATGAGAACCCTGTTCACGCATATCTGAGTACCACCAGCAGATGAACTGCTTGGGTTAAAAGCTGTCAAATGCTATCTAACAAAGGCTGTATAAAATCACCTGATTGTCTCTAACAACCTCTGTCAAAATTATTTTTTATGATAATCTCAGAGCCAAACAAATGGAGGGAGAAGCATGACTTTCTGATTTAAAATAACAGGTGTGTAAAAGTTTTGAAGCTCCATTAGAGATGCCATGTGTAGAGAAATGTCATAATCCTGGCATGTTGAATTATCCTGTTACAGATGTCCAGTTTATGAGAACTTAGCCAGGGTAGAGTATTGGTGCTGAGCAAGGTTGTCAGTGAAAGAAGAGCTGGTAAAATCTTCTGAGATTTGTGTGCTGTTAAAACAATAACTCATTTGACCAAGCATATTTTGCTGGAAGAAATGCCACTCAAACTTTTGTGACAAGCGTTGTATCACTATTATTAATCTCTTACAAAACATTTTAGGTACTTACAGGTATTGTACCATAAAACCTAAAAATTATTTGCAAGTAATGTTTCCATATTATTTAGTGAAATTCTTTGATCTTTACAACATAAATTCCAAAATAATGTGTGGTTTGGTTCCTAAAATTCATATCCGTGGTGAGACTTTTGGTGATATTCCAATAAATTAATTTTCTCTCCCCATCTCTTGATGTATACTCATTTTATTTGTCTCTTCCCTGAAAAAAATGTGGGCATGCAAGTTAAGAGCAAACGTTATAACTGCATTCTGGCTGAATAATACCCCATCAAGTTGATGATACTTCATGCAATCCTGGAGAGCCAAAACACAAAATATGTTTTGTATAACTAACACTAAAAATATTTCAGTTAAGAGGCTGACAACTCTTAGGCACTTGATAAGACTGAAATAAAGCAAGCTAAAAGCAATGATTTGCATTCCCACTTGTTGTGCATATCTCATATAAATATGTTAAAGGCAAGCCTGCTTTGAGAAGAGTCTAATCCTTCCAGATGGCAGCACTCAATGTCTGCACACTGACATGCTAATGTGCATGAAAGAGGTTCAGAGTGAAGATCCTGGCTCCTCACCTAGTGGTGTTTGAAACTTGTCTCTGGAAAGTAGACCTAAATAGGAAATACTTAGGCAAGTATTTTTCCACAAAAAAGAGTGCACAACTTGAACAAGCCTCCGTTCGATACTGCACACATCTAGCACAGCCTGATGTCAAAGCAGGCGTGTTACTTTGCTGCAGGCATGGCATAATACCTCTGCTGGTGTTACACAGGAACAGATGAATGAAAACCAGGATCTCATATGAAGGAATAGATCTAGGGTAGCTAAAGTCTGTGACTAACTGACAACTAAAGCAGCCCATGGCTTTTTTTTTTTTTTTTTTTTTAATTCTGTAAAGTAGAATACTACAACTAAAGGTTATTCCACTAGAATTAAAAGTTATTACAACTACCCTTCATTAAACAAAGGAAGAATTTCTTTACCTGGAACTCTTTATTTGCTGAGGTATTTGATGGATCTTTCTCAGCTTTCACTGCACACCCAGCTGGCTCCTTCTCCATTTTTTTAATGACTGCTCTGGATGACATACCCTAGGGAATTATCCTTTGGTTCTAGAGAGGTACATGTAGAGATGTACATGTAGTAATTTGGTTTGGTAGTTACTAATTTTAAATGTGCATTAATTTCACTTTCTTATGTGATTTAAACCTTTTAATGTTTCCCATGTGTTCCCCCCAAATTTAAAAATATTTACAAAAATCACATTCCAGTGTGGGGTTGTCATGGCACACTAATTTCTTTCTAAATGTGAAGCAGTGGGTACATCAACAACAGTTCCCTTCGATTTTGTGCTTTAGGTGGTTTAAATTCCCCAGATAAGATAATAGCATGATTTTCAGGGTCACTGTTATTGCAAGCCTGTGTGAGAATGTATGTAAGTCTAGAAGCTTCTGCAAGGAAGTTTGGGAAGGCTATGAAGGTGTATGAAATTATGGGGTTCAGCTGTTTTTATTTTTTATCTATCTCCTTGTTTTTTACAGAACTCTGCAGCATCAGCTGTCATTGCAATCAATGCAGGTTTAACAGATTTCAGTCACAGCTGAATGAGAAACAAATAGGTAGAGAGATCAATGAAGTGATCATGCAGATCTTTGCATATGTAAGTAGGTCATACTACAGTGGCCTAAATGAAATAATGGATTTAATGCCAATCTGGCCGTTAATGAGAATTCTGCTAATAATGCCCCAGTAGTGACAGGGGCGATGGCTTTTACAAAAGGAAAAGTCCTGTAATGCACTAATCTACCTCACTGCTCTGAGTCCAGCCTTCCCATCCAGGACATCTTTTTAACTCTCGCATTTGAAGTGAGATAGCAAAATATGGTCCTGCTTATCTTGTTCAGCTACTCTGATGTGTGAGTTTTAAACATACTGACCTAGGATCTCTCATTAAAATACAGCACTGTTTTCTACAGTTCCAAGTAGCGTCATCCTGAGACAGAATTTTGTTACACGCCATTGATTTGACTGTAATACTCAGCCACAATATTCAGCATGACAGAAATATGCAATATTTAGCAGAAAATCCTTTGCAACCATGTATGATCCCTTTTAATTCTTATTCCACAATGAGGAAGATGCAAGATGAGGATCTTCTTAGCCCAATACATTTTTAAAGGACAATAGTTTTTATACACATGTAGTGTAAGAATAGATATTGTTACATCCTAAAAGCTCATTGAGAAGGCTGTGATCCCCATCAGGTGTTTTGTGTGGTTAATGTTTTCTTACATTCAACTTGAGAGTCCAGAAGGTGCAAAGGATCATCCTGAAACCTGTTCAGTAGCTGATGAAATGATATCCTGCTGTTCTTCTGTTATTGCTTGGAAGTGTGGTAGATTCCAGCAGGGAAGTCCTGTGGCTGGTGGAAGGAGAGCTGAGGAAACCTGGTTGCTGGCAGGGCTTTCAAGCCTCTGACAGAAGCAGGATGCTGCAGGGGATTTTAAGTGGTGCACTGGAACCCATCAGATCTTCAACTCTGCTAGTGCTCAGAAGATAAAGTATCTGCATCAGCTGCCTAAAGCTCTATCAGAGGAAAGTTTGCACTCTGAGAATGCAGAGAAAACCTCTGAATTCCTGTGTAACCAGCACAGGTACGCAGACATGGTGTTCAACTTGTTACAACTGAGTTAACTGCATCTTCTCCAGTGTTATATCAAATTTTTTTTGAGAAGAACCAGGGATGGGAAACATTGTAGTGGTTAAACTGACCCAGATTAGAAGGGCTGAGATCAAGGAAAAAGAGCCAGATGTCAAAAGAAACAGCCACATGATGAACACTAAACAGCTGCATGATTTCTTGGCCTTAGAAAAAATTAATTTGGATTTTAATTGGCTTTTACCTGTGTGATCTGCCTCAGTGTGTTTTGGATTGTCATTTTATGAAACATCTATGTGGTGCTTCTCTTGCTTATGGCACCTACTGCCTTGCATTCAAAAACCATTACTTGAAGCCACTAAAAAACCAGCAAAAAATAAAAAATAAAAATAAAAAATCCCTCAATGTTACACTCTTTGGACAAATTTTCTATTCTTTCCAGCAAAGCCACAAAGCACAAAACTTACAGCTTTATGAAAGCCATATTTTGTTATAATGGCTTCAGCAGCTGGAGCATTAAGAAAACCTGTAATTGCAAAAGATGAATAATAAAATTATGAAAACTTCACACAATTTTTTGAATGGGTAAGAATATGAACAGAGCAACTCCTCCACCTTCAAAAAAGATTCTCTGAATTCATCTCAAAATGACTGTCCAGAATTGTGAAAAATTGTTGCTTTAATAATTCAGTGCCTTAAAGCTCCCCCTCCCTCACCTGAAAAAGGTACAGCTTTTTTCTCCTTTATATAATTCTAGAGAATTATATTCCATATTCTATGGTCTTAATTTTGTGAATAAGGGTGTACTTAAATAGTATAACTATAGAAAAGCTCTCTACTATTACATTCTACTAGTTTCAGAGGGACATATTTTCATATTACATGTGTGTGTGTGAGAGACAGAGAACATGTGGACCATAGGTTAAATAACAGCCGCCACAGATAATTCATTTTTTTAAATCTTGACCAGGGCACCCTGTCATGTAGTTTGGATATTCCTGAATACCTTGTCGGGTTAAATTCAATATTTAGGTACTGCTCTGGGTCTTCAGACTGTCATGAACTTGAAGACAGATAAAGTTCAGTAGTGGGGAAGGCAGTTCCTTTCTCCCCTTGCCTCGTGACTGATAACCTAAACACGCAGGTCTTGTACATCCTAAGTGAATGCCCAAAGAACTGCCCAACTGCAATGACTACTCAAAGATAATTACTATTCTGGGGTTCATCCCTCTGTTCTTCTCACTCAAGCTGTTCAAATATTTAAAGAGTCAGACAGAAATGAGAACTATTCTCTAGTCTGAGCATCCACCAGGGACGCCCAGGCCTCTCAGTGCTCATGCAAAGCAGAACAGCTTCATCTGATTAAGATGTATTCCAAACTACAAATCAGACAAAATGTGAATTAATTCTTAGGAGTTCCACATCCTTAATGGCAAAGGGGATAGAATGTTCTGTGTGTGCCTTCCTGGGATTCTTTGAAAGGCCAACTTCAATAATTTTCACCTTCAGAATATTATTTATTTTTTCCTTCTCTTTACTACAGTGGTTGACATAAACAAAATTATTCTCATTTCATAATGTCATATGACAATACTTCATTAACAGATTTTCATACTGCCTTGATTTTTCTATCATCTGTTCCTTATTTTTGTCCACATCAGCTGTAGAAGTCAGTACCATTATATTCCCTTGATTTTTGCTGTTTCTTCCAATTGCTGTAAGTTTTTATCTCTCTCTAGAGTAATATCTGCTTTTTTCCCCCAGTAAAATTTACTTTCACAGGAAAAAATTGAAGTATTTGAAGCTATTTTAAGAAAAGGGTAAATTTTAAAGACGATAGTAGTATCAAAACCAGAAAGAAATCGAACCAAATAACTCTGTTACATTACTTCTAAAATTAAGATTTTTTTTTTTAATTAAAGTTTTCCGTTTTTAAATTCCATTTGTTATTTTGGCAAGAATTTTGCTACTATGTTAGAGAATAATTCAGGCTTTCCTTTGCTCTTTCTGATGAGGTGGAAGTTGTATGTAAATTAAAAGAGATTTTAGTTGGATTTGTTGGTATCTCTTCCAAACATTTGACTGATGACATGATGATTTTTTTGCTTTTTCATTTATGTACCTTTTATATTCCCTTTTATATAGCTTTTATGTATTCTCAGTGCTTTTAACATGCATACTTGTAATTCCTTAAACCAGATAATTTAGCATAGAAATAATATTCCGTTAAGCCAGGAGACCAAACATCCTGGAGGCCTCGCAGTTGGGGGCCAGAAAGCCCTGCGCTATCCTGAGAAACCAAGGTCCTCTCTAGAACACATCCTGTAAACTAAGATAGGCCCATCCAGGGGGAGAATTCCTCGGGATAGGGGAATATCACACTATTCATTCAAGCCCCTCACTGGGGAATCTTTGATAGATATGCTAATTTGCAAAGTCTATAAATTGTATACGCGATCTATTGTGTGTGTGCATTTCGGCACATTTCACCTTGGCGAAGTGATGCACCTTAAGGATCCTTAATTAAATACCGAGGTAAAAACCCCTTTTTTCCCTTAACTGTGTCTGGCTCTTAATTTTAAGACCAGGGAAAGGCAACAGACAAGCTTGAAAGAATTCAAGTGCTTCCTGAGTTTTCTCCAGCCATGACTCCACAATCTCCATGAAAGTGGATGTTTGTTGTCAATTATTTGGCCGCAATTTTTGTTGAATACAGGACGTGGGTCCTGCTGAGCTCTGGAGTCTTTTCACTCATCCATGTAGCATCTTTTGTTATCTGGCTTTAGTTTTTGGAGTCTGTATGGTATAACCTCCTTCATTAATCAAGTGAATGGATGCTCTCCCACGTAGTTCACTTCCATGCAAAGGGAATGGGGGACATAGGGAGACATTTTCCTTAGTGCAGGTAGTTCAGCATGATCCCACTGCAGCACAGAGATGCCTGCTAGGAGAAACACCTGTCACCACTGAAATCAATGGCAGTTTTGGCTTTTACTTCAGTGGCGGTGGTGTTGGTTTCATTGGGGTTTGATCCAAAAGTTAATTGGAATCCCTAGCCATTAAGCTGATTAATTTGTGTGACTCACATAAATGCCGGTGCCAGTAAGAGACAGAATCCCGTTTGTAACCAATCCAATGAGAAAACTCTAAATGTTCCTCATAAACACATTTGCTGGTACTCACAGAGACATCATCCTTGTACTGGAGGGGAAATCCGCATCCTTTTACTATGCGCAACTGGAGACAGGGCCAGAGTTTACCCCTGAGGTGCCTTTGGTGACCTTATTGCTGCCTCCCTTATGCCACTTTGCTATGTGGTCCGAGTCCCTGTGCAGCCTTTCAGATATTCAGCGCTCACTGTTACACAAACTGCTTAATCTCCCTGCAATTTAGCTGTTTGCATCATCAGCCTCTCACCTCTGTGCACATCACTCGTTTCAATTTCCCAGTGTGCTCTTAGCAATCAGGTATACATTAGTTTCATCTACTTCTTACCAAAGCATTAATGCATCTGTCTCTCAATCTGTACAAGACCTCTCGGGGGATTTCAATTTATTTATTTGGTGAGTGTAAGCTCTTTTTTAAAGGCACTGAAATGGAAGAACGAGGAAGACAAGACTTCCAGCATTACACCTGGCAGGTGACAGACACTTCCCAGTCAGTATTGCAGATATATTTCTGTTTTAAACTGAGCTTATTAGAGCTGGATAATACGGTAGCTGGCTGCTACACATGGGCTTCTGCTAAGAAACTGCTGGAAAGAGTCTTCTTCAGACTCCTTCTCTCTGAGTGTTCGCTGTGATTCACTGCAAGGCCATAAATTGCCTGTACCAGCATGAAATTTGTATTGTCTGTTACCCACATCAGAACCCTGGCAGGCACAATTGTAACCTGCCAAAGGAAGCATTTTATTTGCTCCTCTTTTAAAGGTCTTGCATTGAATTTCCAGGTTAGCCAACAGATGGAAGCAAAAGGGAATTCCTTGTGAGAAGTGTGGGAAGGATGGTGCTAACCAGTAAGACGCATCATGCTTCTACTACACCTCCTTATGACTGAAGTGTAGCAGAGCTTGTGTTGGCTTAACTGACCCCTGGGAATTGGCACAGAAGCTGCAGATAACACAGAATTTTTAAACATTTGTATGAGAAATAATACAATGGAGAACAGTTTTAAATGTAGGCAGTCCAGAGAGAGAAATGTGTCATTTATGCATGGGACATAAATTACTATTTAGCAAGAAATATCAGAAAACAACAACAACAAAAAAAACCAGCTTGCAAATGGAAGTCATTTGAGACATGACTTTGCTGTTAATTTTGTTGTTTTTAACATCATTTCTCTAATACACAGTCACTTCTGGCCAACTAAAAATTAACTGAACTCTCCTTTATCTACATTTATGAGTTCTGTTACTTTTCATGGATGCTTTCTTCATGTATGCTAATGATGTTTAGTGCATGCTACTGATCCTCGCAATGTAGCGTGGACCTTCTAAATATCTTTTCTATAAATGCCTAAAAATCCCTTGGCGTGTATTTTCTGCAAGGTCTCAGCAGATGGGGATTTTGGGAGACTTTGAGGTTCATGCATTTTTGTAGTACAGCCACGAATCTAAATAATCACTGTCTTTCCACATACATTATGTTTAGGTGTATGGGCATGGTTAGAAAGGGAAGTAAAACTTGCTCGCATTCCTATTTGCAAATAACATCTGTGCAAACCCTATTAATATAAAGTGGAAGGGGCTAAACACGGAGGTGAACTGTTTGTTATTGTGAGAGCATCTATGTATCAGATAACAACGAAGTATGGTTCTGCTAACGTCGGTTTCCATACCACTTCCTTTATTACAGCTATTATTTCCTCAGAAAATAAACTGAGGCAATTTGTAAAGAAGGGAGTTTTTAATGATGTTCTGAGAGTAGCACTCAACACGCCCCTTCAATATGTGTTTGACACTTGTTTGGGTTCTGCATGACTGTATTTATCTTTTGAGTTATAAGCAGAAGCAGAAGAAAGAAACAATCAAAGTTTAAATTGGATTGGGTACTTGAAAGACACTATTTATGAAGAAAGAATATATTTGCACTGTGTTAATCTTCCTAAGACAAACACATCTAAGAAAAATGTAAACTTTATTGTTTTAGGTAGTTCTTTAGGCTGTAATGGACTTTTCCCTCTTTGTCATGGAAGAGGACAGGCTGGCATCCTCCCAAGCAGCTCTGGTGAGATAGAAGGTAAAGTCCTACTTCCCTTCAGGGATAAGTTTTGTCTTCTCTGATACATCTTTAAATAATAAACTTGCTTATAGAAAGCATGATGCCAGCAGGAGCTCCTTGTCAGCACCAGTGCCACACACCAGTTGCCTGTTAACAATGTAGATATACTTTTGTTTTCTCCTGATAAGCACACTGAAATCTGTCAGAATACATTCTGTCGTCTCCTTTTAATTCAAGTTCTAGCACTGTATGTTAGTGAAACTGAGCCTGATTACCTTGCCTGAGAAACTGAGCTATTGCCACACTGAGGACTAGGAAATGTTTATCAAAGTGAGCAGAACTGAAATTCCAACAAAATCTCTGGATGTTGTTTGAACAAGAGCTCCTTTTCCTTCAAATCTCAGGACAAAGTTAATTTCTAATAAACATTTTTCCCCTACCAATTTTATTCATGCCTTAAAGGTTTTTTTCTTAGCTTGTTTCTTGCTGAATGCCTAAAACTGCAAAACTTCCAGGGTAAATACTTCCCCACAACAATAACTCTTCATGGATCACTATGGGCTTTTATGCTGGTGTTTGAAAATCTAATCATGAGAAAATTACTCTCTGTCTGCTATTTCCCTTCTCCCTTCACAGCCCTTTCAACTGTCATTCAAAAACCAAACCATGATTCATAAAATCCAGACAAAACTGCATTCAACATCAAAGCACTAAATGTCTTCTCATTTGACATACAATCTCATCATAGAACAAGCTTGCAAAATGTGCTTTCTTCATTCTTATTTATGTATCCATGAAATGTCAGAGGCATGCAGAAGGAACCCACAGATAGGTCTTTTATATAGCCTTATTAATTCTCACTTGAAAGAAGAATATTCCGTATTATTTCAAAAGGTAAAATTCAAAATGAAAGCAAAAGATGACTTCTAGGCTGCAGGCAAATAGTTTGCAAAGTTCAGTTGCCAAGGTTTGCTTGCTAAGTTCCATTTCCAATTCCTGCAAATGTGTGTGAAGCAAGGACTTCTATATCCATAGTCTGAAATCTAGCATAGTTTAAGGGAATATCGAAATTTTAAAATATCCGTGTAATTTTTTAGCCAATAATATTTTGCCTTTGCAAGTGATTCATGTTCACAAGAAGGAACCATCTCAATGGATTCACAGTCAGTCAGAATCTAGGGAGTTTCTGCAGAAAAGGGCCTCAGTCTGGAAAGTAGAGGCCTATTATATAAAATAACAGTAACTTTATGAAGGTCAAAGACTGACAGCTGGGTTTCTGAACTTGAATTTAGTTATGTAAATATGACTAAATCAGGGATTTAAACAAAATTTAAATGTTATTCAAGTTTCCAAACCCAGAAATTTGCTTTGAGCTTTTTTTTTTTTTTTTTTAACATCTGGAATGCAAGGAATAATTATCTTAATTAAGACATATAAAGAGACATTGTCTATTTGGCATTTGTATATTTAGCAATTTAAAAAGTGCCCACTTCATTAGCAGGTGCATACCTCAATTACCTTTCTTTTTAGCTTTTTTCCATTGTGATACAGAACTTTTTTTCTGAGCATCTTTTAAAATGCAGAAGAAATGGCCTAAGATTAAGTTAAGATGAAAGACATATCTTGTCAAATTCTATGGTGAAAAACAGGGATAAAAAAAGAGGCTCAAGGAGAAGAAAAGAAAATAAAGTGCACCTTGGTGAAAAATCTCCTTGATGACTGCTGTCAGCAGCAGGATAGAGTCATGACTTTTCCTTCAGGAGAGCAGGGCTTCATCTCCTATGGGTCATGCTAGAAGGCTCAATTAAAGGTTGTTTTCTCTGTTTCTCGTGGACAGGAACGAACAATTGGATATTGTGCGGGGTTTCCTGTTAAATCAGCTTTCACCTCTGTGTCTGGCATATTTGTCACCATTGCCAGCAGTGTGAGAGGGAAAATGCTGAAACCCTTCCCAGCTACTGTAAAAAATTAACCCTGTCCTGGCCAAAATGAGGACAAGGTGGTAGACTCTGGTTACAAGGAGTTAATTTTTGATTTGTCTATTATTATATGATTATGCAGAAAACCAAAGATGTTCTAGTGTCTTGTATTTATTTTTTTATTTCTAGAGACAGTGGTGTTAGGCTAAATCTTTCAAAAATCAATAAAGAAAAAAGGTTTCCTTTTGTTTCAATTAAACTAATCAAATGCACTTCATCAGGAGTTTTAAGGGACAAATCAGGGCACATTTTAAAGCCTTCTACAATATAGTCTCAAATAAACCATAGTTTAAATACTTGTTGAAGCTTTAAAATATCCCTGCAATTTTGTAGACAATAACGTTTTGCATTTGCAAGTGATTTATAGTCAAAAGAAGAAACCGATGTATTCATAAGCTGTCAGAAATCAGGGAATTTCTGGAGAAAAGGGCCTCAGTTTGGAAAGCTGTGACCTACTATAGTATAATTTTCAATATAAGAATATAAAACTTTAAAAAGACCCAGCTCCATGGCATCTTACTCTTATAAGTAAAACTTTTATCAGACTGTATTTTATATTTGCACTACACAAAGCTCAAGTAAGATATGTGGCATTGACCAGGAAAGACACCATACGTACCTTCATTAAGCTTTCTTTAAATAAACAATGATGTTTGGCCGTGAGGCCTTTATTTTCAAGCAATCTGTGAAACAAAACATCCGTCTACTTTCACTCATAATTGCTAATTATGTTTATTACTAATAAACCTTTCCTTTACAGATGGCTTGTGAGGGAGAACTTCAGGTCCAAACACATTTCCAAGTGTTATTTTTCGCTGACCTGTCCTTAACTAACTCCTTCTCCCATCTGCAATCCAAATAAATATGTTTGCCTTGCCATTTGTTTAGGAATATTCACTCTTAATCTCAATTATATCTCAATGTAATATGTATCACCATAGGCACCAAGCATGTCATGATCTTTAATGTAACTTCCAGTCAAGTAGGAACAGTAAAGGATATTTCTACTTTATTATCAGTAGCTGACACGCAAAGAGGCTCAGGATTTATTTTAGAAAAAGATTTGGGATCAGATATTTAGAGTTTTTTGCTTCTGAAGAAAAACCAAGCCCCAAAAGCATCAGTGTCCCAGGCTTCATACATCAAGCATAAGGACTTCTGTGGGTTTTAGATACTTCTAAAACTCTAAATAGAAAAGAAAAAAAAAAAAAAAAAAAAGAAAAAAGCAGCAGAAAGGCAATTCAGCTTGGGACTTAGAAAACTAAAGCCATCTAAGTTCTGACTCAGCAGCAAAAACCTTTATAACATCTAGTTTTAAGCTAACATTTTGTCTACTTTCTGTGTGTGACTAGAGATTGTGCAGCAGTCCACATCATCACACTGACCATTAGCTGTCAAATACTGTGTGAGTGGGTCCTTGCAAGGCTACTAATTGAAGCTCAAGATATAATTCATATACAGTCATTATTTGATATGTTGGCTGCTCTGCAGTGGATAACGCAACATTGTATTTTATAAAATATCTTTCTGAAAATTCATGTAAACCTTAATTTAGTCTCCAGGGGAATACAGATGAAAAAAATAAAGCAAAATAAAATGAGGCACCATGCTTTGAAATGAGTTAAATTCTATGATAACAAAACACAGCTGTTCTCTTGAATAACAGTGAATTTTTGTGGTACATGACTGTTAAACTGCATGATAGAATTTTTTAATGTTTCAGAGTAAAAAGCATTCTGGATTGCTATCTTTCTGTTATCCTTGAAAATATACATTTTAGTTCCGGATGTCAAGGCAAGGCTATCCAATTATCAGAAGACTTCAGCCAAGACAAAATCGTTAAAAAGGCTTTCCAGATATGGTAAAAATCTTCCCTGAAGTGGGAACAGTTTCCTGTGGTCTTCCATCAGTCAAACTGCATATGGAAGGCCCCTCCACTTACTTCCTTGGGAATTGTGCAGAGGGAGCTCCAGTGGTCCCATGGGCACCGGATTTTTGGAGGCAGCTCTTAGAGTGTTGTAAAGAAAAGGTTCCTCATCCTTGAGAAATATTTCCCTGGGGCTAAAGATTATGTAAGTGAAATAAAACAAAGCAGAAATAGTCAGACTGGGGTGATATTTCGCTCTTTTCCTCTGCAGTTGATGGCAACACCATCTGCTCAAGGATTTTCTGCAAGCAGGCTGAATTCATTGAATAAACTGTTCACTCCAGATTGTTTGCTCCGCTCTATATAGCAATCTACAATTGTTGATTAATTAAAGTGCATAGTTCCCCAGTGAGAAAGGTATGCACTGCTATTCCAGATGGGGAAGCCAAGGAACAGAACATTTATCTGATCTATGAAAATTAGCTGGAGAATTCAGTTTTAAACAGTAGATCACTGGAGGAACCTTTCCCCATCATTACATAGCAGCTTGAAATATTCTCTCATATGGTTTCTATTTGCTTTTATTTTGAGCACCAAGAGTTTGGGGAAGGGACTGTCCTAAAAGGCTGTTTCACATCCCTTCATAGAATCACAGAAGATGCTGAGTTAGAAGGGACCCATCAGGATCTTTGAGTCCAGCTCCTGGCCCTGCACAGGACACCCCAGGAGTCACTCCATGTGCTGAGAGCATTGCCCAAAAGCTTCTTGAACTCTGTCAGGCTGGTGCTGTGACCACTGCCCTGGGGAAGCATCTGCAACTGCAAGTGGTAATTAATGAAAAATATACATTGCCATCTGATGTCAAACTGCCTTGCTCAGTTTATACCCTGAATTTTCCTAAGTCAGGGGATTCTCTGACTGGATGAGTTTGAAGAAAATCCAGAAGACTCTCAAAATTAAGACAATTACACCTTCTTGCCACAGAAGAGCTACAAAATACCTGCAGACTTTTTATTTACAGATTATTTGTATAGAAATATTAGTTTCATGCTCTGTGAGCAGTTTGGGTATGTACAGCTCTGTAAACCGTACTTGTATTAACATGGATAAATTAGTATATATAGAATTAAAAAACCATAAAAGTTAGAATCACTGCACCCCTAGGCTTACACTGCTCAACATCCTGAACAAGGATGGTTGTATTTCAATATTTCAGGGAGGAAAAGGTATTACTTTTATAAGAAGCTTGGGGCATTGAGAGTTAAGGAAAAGAGTGCAGGTTCTTGGCAGTGAAAAGGCAAGTCCCACAACATGGCTGAGCTTTGCAGAGCTCCTGCAATCAGCAAAAGATGCAGACAGCTTAAAGCATGTGCTGACTTCTCTTGTGTTTGCCAGGGATGTTGCTGTCACACTGGACCATGGGTTGCCATTAATATGAAAGCACTCAGCAGGACCCGAAATACCAGTGTAGGAAATAGAAACTCAAATGATCTGTCTCATGCATTAGAAACAAAATTAAATTAAGAGGACATACTGTGTAGGGTTAGAGATGAATGGTTTAAAGGGAGAAATGAAATATGTGCAAAGTAGAGCTGTGGTGCCAGGGCAAGACGAGATGATGGTTGGGTGAGATGGCAGCAAAGCAACATCTCCATGCAGAAGCTATCATTTGGTCCTCATTCCTTCAGCTTTATATAGACAAACATAGAGATCAACCAACAAACTACTCAGGCAATGGGTGTGTTTGAATTGTGATTGGAAATTCAAGACAATCACCGTCAAATTAAGAAGAAAACTGCAAAACACACCTGGACAAAGACATCAGAAAGGGAAGAAGATTATTTTGTAAGCTTGCCACAGGCCTTTGCAGGAATGTTATTTTTCAATTGCTTCATCTGCCCATGACATATGATATTAATTGATATTAATTGATCATATTCCCTTTTCATGATTCATAGGCAGTTACAGCTCTGACAAGTTAATTCTTCATTAACTGGGGTTTTTTTCACTTTATTTTAACATTTTCTTCCATAACAGATACTAAATCATTCCCTACTTTAGTGCTAAATTTAACATGTCCTATTCATCCCACATCAAGAA
The DNA here is from genome assembly GCA_013397055.1 of Pachycephala philippinensis. Classification (NCBI taxonomy): domain Eukaryota; kingdom Metazoa; phylum Chordata; class Aves; order Passeriformes; genus Pachycephala; species Pachycephala philippinensis. The sequence continues at coordinate 167,141 of VWZT01013293.1, forward strand.
AATTATCACTTCTTGCATCAGCAATTTCAACTGGCCACTGCTGCATGAAAATCAATGCTAACTGGGAAAATGCCAAGTAAACCAAATGGTATTGGCTTTGTTGTTTTCGCATTGTAATAGCCTGTCCCCAAATGTACAATACCCTTGACAAATAAGTATATCAGTCTAAATTCTGATCATACTCATTCTGGTGTAGATCCAAACTAAATTACTTTAATGAGCTGAAGAACAAATTTTCCTTTTACCAAACATGTAGGTTACTGGCTTCATTCCATGTAAGATGCTAATGCTGGTTGGTGAGGCTATCAGTTGTGGGGAAAAATGTGGGAAGAGCTAAGTTAAAATAATTCACGGTTGTACTGAGATGCTGGAAAGAAAATAATATTTATGAGAATACATTTTATGTTAAAGCCTAGGACTTGATGAAGACATGAGTTACCTAAAATATAGAAGAGCCTTAATGATACCAGTATGTTTTGTGCAGTGTAATATTTCAGAGCTGGAGTCTTGCTGGCTTTGGCAGCAGTTTAATAAAGAAACTCAAGTTTCTGTCCCTAAGATCTTGTACTCCAAGTAGTTGCAGAAGGGATGAATACATTGATGAAAGAGATGAAGGAAAATAACAATTAATGTTTCATTTATAAGTAATAACATCAACAATATATTCTAACGAACAGGTGGTGTTTAAGAATGTCTTCATGTTAGATTTCTATTTTTCGTGCAGCAAGTGATATATGGGTTTTTTTTGGTTTTTTTTCTTTTTGGTAAGAGAATGGACACCCTTGCATAGTATTTTTCCCCTGTACTAAGACCATTAAGTCCAGAAATTCAGAACAAAGTAATATATCTAGCTTATTTTGCAAGACACAGTAATGGACATTTGAAAATTCTATCACTCAGAAATTGATGAGCACACACACACCCCCACACACCCACACCCACATACCACACACCACACACGGAGTCTTTCTTCAGGGAACACATCTTCATTTTCCACACTATCTGGTACTTCAACAGCATTTTATTTTTCCCTTTGTGCTGCCTCGTCAATCCAGGATTTGAGTGTTTTTCTTCTAAATAGTCCCATTATTTTTTGCTTATGAAGTGTTACAATTTCCATGCAGCAAAATGTTTTGTACAGCTCTGTGTTGTCACCACACTGCTTCACTGTAAGCTGTTTGACTTATCACTGTTGACAAAAGCACCCAGCTTCTTGTACACACATAATGAAAGCCTTAAATGTTTCCTGAATATCTATCTGAAATATATTACTTCTAATAAAAAAATATCCTGCATATTTATTGCTGAGACTAATGGTGTAAAAAAGCACCGAATTATTTTTCTTAGTGCTTTGGTAGTTTAGGCAGTGGACCAGTCTGATATTGTATCTACTCTATGTTTTTTTAAACTGTGGGACAGCTTTTAGAATTATGGCTGTAACTTCAGTCTAGTGCTGGACTAAACCACCCTGTCTCATGATATATGCAATGGAGTGTAGTTCCTCCTTGGATCTTTCAGAGTTGCAAAGACTTAATGATGGTTTTACAGCAGAACAACCACCCTCTTTGTATTCCTATTATCTGCTGTGGACTGCGATGTAAATCTGGAGAAAAGACTTAATTGCCCACATTGTGCCATTTAGTGGTGTCAATACACTAAAAAAAAGCAGGGTACGGGAGAGGAGTTTAGATACTAAATGCTAGCAAACATTCAGAGAAGGGAGAAACTGTTTGGGAGGATTAGACCCATTCCCTGCTCTTGCTTTATGATAGAAACCCTAAAGAGCAAAAGTGGTTGGGTAATTCACGGCCTTTCTGATTTACAGCTGTGCTGTATTCGTGGGTGGTTTGCACACTTTTCGTTGCATGCCAACATTGTACAGTGGTTCAGAATTAGTTTTTGTTTTTTTTTCTTTGTTGCTTTCCTTCCACAGGCATCCTTGGAGAACTGACTTGTCTCCTCTGCCAGCACTGGTCTCAGCTGCCCAAGCCTGGCTCCCTTGCACTCCTCTAACAAAACCATCTCCATTCCTTGAACCTTTCTTATGGTTCATTTCTGGACCTGATCCTGTCTGAATTTACTTCCTGGTGTGTAATATCTCGAGTCATTTGCAATGTCACTGTTCTGTAACAGCTATTTCAGCTCTTGGGCTCCCTGGCAGTCATTCTCAGTCTTCCACACACTGATACTGTACTGCAAGGCAACAAATGTTCAGTGCCTCCTTTACATTATCAGAACAGGGTTTTTTTTCTCATTCCTGTCTGAAACAAAACCTTCTTTGGGTTTTTTATGAATTCTTTTAAGTTCCTCTTTCTCTACAATTTTATGGTGATTAAAAATGGGAAGTAAAAAGTCAGAAAAGTGTGAGATTTGATTAAAGCAATCTGCATCACACCTTAAAATCTTGTGGTAAAATACAGTGTACTTGCGCCTGATGTAATTTCAAATTGCCACACTTATGCACTGTTCAGAATACAGATAACATGGATCACTGTTTTGAATTTTGAATACTATGGAGCCCCCTCTGAAGGCTTCAGAAAAGCATCCATTGCTCAACTCATATACATATGATATCTCTTCTGTCCCAACAGGTGAACTCTATTACAGCAGTGATTTCTAGAAAAAAGTTACTTTCTCAGCTATTTGGTTCTAGAGTCCATTCTTCCAAATAGTTTCCATTAATGTCCTGGTTATGTGCATCTCACAAAAAAATGCAAGTTTGTGTGCTTAGACCATGTGCGAACATTTTTGTTCTTCCATTTTTCTTATCTTTCAGTAACTTTTTGTCTTCCATCAGAGTTCTGCCATGCTACCAATTATAGAAATAAGAGTGACTGACTCTGACTGTTACCAATGTATTCAAGCTAGTTCAGTAATAAAACACATCCAGTAGCATTGTCCTCCAAAGCAGGGAATGCTTTATTCATCCAGACCAGCAAAAGAGGGCTGAACATGGCAAACTGAGCACAGTGCTGGAGAGGAGACATAAAAAGATGATATTTGCTCATTAAGAGTTAAGCTCACCTGTCTCAATGTGAGAATCCAGTTTTTAGAAAAGTTATGGTATATATTTATATGATATATGAAAACCTTCACTGGATGTATATTTTAACATATATATTTCAATAACTATATATAAAAAGGTGTACAGAGAGGTGAGGTTGTAAAACCATTTCTCAAAGGGTATAAATTGCTCATTTCATTAATATTGTGTTAATATCAAGGCAACACCATCCTTGAGTTTAGACAATCAGCGAGGCGTTTACTTCTTATAACCCTTGAGGAAATAGTTCTGTACCCCTTTTCACATAATGCTTCACCCTGTTCCCAAAGAATTCAACTGGGTACAGCTGGGCTGAAAGGTGGTTTGAGTGGGACATGGAGCAAGTGATAATGCTCCCCAGAAAACAGTCATCTGAAAAAACCATTGTCAGCTTCAGCGCTACTTGCTCTGTTTTTTTCTGCTTCTTTGAAGGTGAAGGCATATAAAACTTCCTAAATTTGAGAAACGCAAGAGACCTCAGTTGAGAATATTTAAGTGGTGCCATTGTTTTCTTTCTTTTATGATTGTGAGTTCAGATGAAACTACCGTGTGTAACCATGGAATCATAGAATATCCTGAGTTGGAAGGGACCTACCAGGATCGTTGAAGTCCAGCTCATGGCCTGTCGCAGGATATCCCAGGAGTCACATTGTGTGCCTGAGGGCATTGTCCAAACTCTTCTTGAACTCTGTCACGCTTGGTGTTGTGAACGGGGGAGCCTGTTCAAGTGCCCAACCACCCTCTGGGTGAAGAACTATTTCCTAATATCCAACCTAAACCTCTGCTGACACAACTTCCTGCTGTTCTGTTGGCTTGTCTCCCTGGTCACCACAGAGAAGACCTGATCTTCTACTTCCCCTCATGAGGAAGGTGCAGACCGCTATAAGGTCTCCCCTCAATCTCCTGTTCTCCAGGCTGGACAAGCCACGTGACCCCAGCTGCTCCTCATATGGCTTCCCCTCCAGACCCTTCATCTTCAGTGTTCTTTGAACTCTCTTTAATGGCATAATGTCTTTTTTATATTGCGGTGCCCAAAGCTGCCCCCAGCACTCAAGGCGAGGCTGCCCCAGTGCAGAGCAGAGTGGGACAATTCCCTCTCTTGCCCATTTGGTGATGCTGTGCCTGATGCCTCCCAGGACAGGCTTTCTGGCTGCCAGGACACTGTTGGGTGGTATCCAATGTTCCATTGACCAGGACCCCCCAGGACCCCTTCCACAGCACTGCTTTCCAGCATTTCATTCTCCAGTCTGTCTGTACATCCAGAGTTGCCCCATCCCAGATGCAGAATACAGTACTTGTCTTTGTTAAACTTAATATGACTGATGTTTGCCCAGTCCTCTGAGTTGTTTAGGTCTCTCTGTAGGGTCTTTCTGCCTTCAAGGGAGTCAACGCCCCCTCTCAATTCAATATCGTCACACAGGATTTTCTTCCTGCTACTTGAAGTTCACATTAAACTCAGGCCACTTATACAAAAAAATTGTCCTCACTGGCCCTGCCATTCCTAGAGTTCCTTTTTCTTTATTCTTAAAGTAATGCTGAAATATTCCTAATAAAGTCCTTGCAAGTCATATATATAAAATATTTCAGTTGCTGTCAAGAGCAGGCTTAAGTGTCCCCATGCAGGTGCACATATTTAAGGTGCATGGGGAACATCAGTCAGGCAGAAAAACAAACTAAACACGGTGTTTGATTTTATATGCCGTAAACTCAAATCTATTGAAGGAAATGACCTGTTGACAATAACAGATTATCAGTTGCATAACCATTTAAAGGACTGCAATGAAATTATAACAAAATCTGCCTTCTAAAGTGCTGGTTATGACTGAAAACTTTCCTTGTAATAAGTCATCCTGGGAGGGGATCATGCAGAACATTTGTGCTTTTAAGTGCATTTGTGCTTTCAAAATGTCTCAGGTGTGATAGAAAATTAAGCAATAAAATACACAAAGGGCTGGAGTCTGCCTACTAACAATAAACAAAACAGAGTTGTGTGTAAAAGTAGACACAACAGCTAAGTTAGTGATATTCATAAAAAGTTCCACAAAAGGCTCCCCAGAGCAGAACACTGATATGTAAGCCAATGTGGGAACGCATGAGAGTTTTTAAAATGTATGATAAAAAACAATAAAGGTTTGTATCGAGAGGAAGCAGCTGACATGCTGAAAAAGTCTTTTCTGAGGAGAAGCTTATGCAGTACGTTCATCCCTGCATTTATTTTGGCATTCAGTCACCAAAAATTAGATACGTAGTAAACATATTATACACGTACAAAACAGTGGCTGTGAAACAAGATACAAAGCGTGGGAGTTAAATAATCTGAGAAATTAAGGAGACTCTAGATGGAGCAGAGAACCTGAGCAAGGGCTGAGCAAGGAGCTCAGGGAGAGCTGGACTTGCAGGGGAGCTGATGAGTGGCTGCCTGGCCCTAGCACTTACCCTGGATGGGGACAGATTCTTATCCCAGACCCCCAGCTCTGTCACAAATGAGGATATTTTCAAAGAACAAATATTTTTTCAGATCATCCCTTCCTTTATGACACTCGAGGAGCTCGCTCCCGGTGGGACTCTTACCTTTGCCTCCCTCCCAACCCCATCCACTATAACCTTTACACCTTATAAGATTGCTGGCACATAACTCTTGGTCTGGCCTTGCTAAACACCAAGCATGGCATTCAACAGTCAGTGTACGAATATGCAGTCAGATTTATCTTTGGGTTGCCATGAAATGTTGCCTTACCTTCTCATTACTGGGGCTCTACTGCCTGTAATCTGCTGGAGCTGATTTTGTAAACTGGATCTTGGGTACTGAAAACAATAATTAGAGCAGCAGGCCTGTGGCTACTGAATATAAGGCATTTCTAGACTCAGGTTCCTTTTTCCTAGGTCTGATGGTTTGCAAGCATCAAAGATTGAAGGGGGTCAAGAAACTGTGAAGACTCCACTCTGGGTGTTTTTCTCAAATATTTAGGCAAAGAAAAATTCTTCCTCTGTACAGAAATGACAGACAATAGTGGCATTATTCTCAGACACCTTAAGACAAAATGGAACAGAGACACAGGTAATTTCTGTTAATGAACAGTTTGTTTGCATCCACAGTGCAGTGCAGTTGCTAACATTAATAGTGTGGATGTTAGGAACTGTGGGAAAATTGAGGTTATCCATTCCTAATTTTAGCACTATAATGAATACCTAACTCCTCAAATGCACTGAACAAATGAAATTACCCACTCTGTATTTATCATTACACCACTCATTAACATGGTGATAATTAATTCTATGTAAAGTTTCACAGTCTAAGGCACTGTAATAATTAATATATTAAGAGGTTTTATATGTCATCATTCATGCTAATGCATTTGACTTAGGACTGTTCCCTAATTGTTTTATAAAACTGAACATGCCACTGCACTGATCAACAGTCAAAATTAAAGTTGTTTAGTCATATAACTTTCAGGATAGCTGGGAAATGTCTCTTAAAAATATAAGTACTTCAAAATAGGCGTAGGAGTTTATTTCTTCATTCTTTGACCTGAGTTTCTCCTTCTGTTGGCCTCTTTATTTATTTCTGTTCCCACAACAGCCTCAACTTTCTTATCGATGTCATATTTATTAATTGTATTGGAGAATGGATTTTTCTGCACCTTTCTTCTTCAAAAATCTTTGATTTAAACAAATAAAATATGTTAATTACTTATAATAGTTGCTATTTTCTCTGGCCAGAAACTGTTGGGCTGGAATTTTTCTTGAGAACTTTAAAACTATGTTGAGAAAAACGTCATATGTGGATTCACGACTGGCTCTGTCTAAGGTCCACTGGATTTTGACATTCCTCAAGGGATATCAGAGCTATGCAGGAATGACAAACTGCAGTGGAGAGACATCAAGAAGATTCAGAAGATGAGCTAATTCAACTGTCAGACCTCAAGTAAGTTACCCTGCTGGCAACTAGCAAAGGTCAGAGACAGATGTAATTCTGATTTGTGGAGATCAAATGCAAATTTTGGTGCCCAGACTTTTTATTCAGACTCTTGAAAGAAAGCGGTTGCAAGGTCTGGTTTTATACTGTAAGTCCCCTGCTGTAGATGAGGAATACATTTGCATAACTTCCAGGGATACCTAAGTCCTAATGAGATAGCAGGTAATTTCACTTTTGAGGGAAAATGATGACACTCCTTCTAGAACAAGAAAATATTCTTTTTAGACTTGCTGGAATTCTTCAGCTTTTGAGAAAAAAAACCCCAAACCAGTTCTCCAAATGTTCAGTCATAAACTGTACAATTTAACTGTGTTAGAAACAGTTTGGCTAAGCCTCACAGGGGCATCCTTTCAGGTAACTAATGTCATAACTCTCTTTACAGGCCAAAAAATGCCAAGTCCCCTCTTGACAGAGCCACCTGGGATTCCCAGTCCTCATCCTTCACACTATTCAACTCGGGCCCCTAAAAGATAGTTCAGTCATAAGGCACCTACTTATACTTTGAATACTGGATCCCTGACATCTTTTCCAAAACTTTTATGTTTCTGAATCTTTGTGGTGGCTTGGCTAAAGGAGTAATTTTAGGTATTTACTCTCTGATGAATTTTCAACAAATCTAACCATAAAATTTAGGTAAGGTCACAAACTATTCCTGTGATGGGATATTCTACCATCCTCCTATATTTCTGTGTTCTGCAGAAAAGCTGGCATTTCCTGATGTGCAGTACAACTATCTCCATCCTCTCCATCGCCTTCTCCCTGCATCTGACTCTTCCCAGAGCATCTACAGAGTTTAAACTGTTTACTGTGTGAACAGAAACATACATACATTCAGAAAGAGGTGTAAAAAAAAGGTGTCTAGATTTTCATCGGCCTTAGAATGGGGTAAATGCCATTCTTGATTTTTTGAAGCCTCACTCCACTAAATAAAAATGTGGGAAGTGAAGAAAGGTTTAAAATAAGCCTCGGGGATACAGAAGGGTAAATGGTGTAACCACAAGTGAGATGATGATGATACTTAGTTATCTTGTCAGAAAATACATTCAACGTTTGGGATAATTTAATTAAAAAATTGGTTTTTAACCAGGTAGGATTTCAAAAGCTCTCCCCGTTCTCCCAGGAGAAGCAAGAAAGTAACTCATCTTTGAATCAGCCACTATCCCCAAATCCTGTTCTTACAAAGCTTGATAAATTTACCTTGATTCTTCACTAAGTGGAAATATCACAGAGCCATCTCTAGCAGTACTTTCAATTAATAATTCCAGTGACAGGGGCTCTTAAAAAAAAACCCAAAAAACCAACAAAACAAAATAACACAAACAAAACCAAAAAACACAAGCAAGAAATCAACAACACCTTCCACCGCAAAAAAACCCAAACAAAACCTAAACCCCAAAAGAACTGAACAGTTTGTTCATCAAACAGCATCTTTGTTATTTTTTCTTTTTTTGTCATGACCCAGCTGACCTGACTGAACATACTAAATACTATTTCTGCTAGCACTGAATAGACAAGGCATCTCTGGGAGAAAGCTACTTTGGTACCCAAATCATTAGTTTAATTATTACAGCCTGGTGGTTTTGAAATAGCCAAAATGAATTGGGCATACAAGTCCTGCAGAAGTTTAGAGGGGTGGATAACAAAGGACTGAGATGCTGTTTTAAGCTTCCATGGCAAAATGTCTTTTGTTCCTGAGCCTGGATTTAGACCTCAGGCCAATTTCCAGGCATCACATTTACAAGTAATAACTGAAACCTACTTCTCTGTAAACGGGGTAGATTTGCCCAGAAGTTGTTAAAAGGATAAACAGGGTATTTCTAATTCCACTTTTCAGGACAGAATATGTGTGAAATATAATTATTTGGGGGATCAGTACTTTTCTTTTTAAACTACCTAATGTTTCACAAAAGGAAAGTGAAAAACATGTTTACCAAGTTCCAGTCTGTTAGTGCCACAAAATTAGACACCTGAAAAAACCTTTGCCAATCAATAACTTCATCAAGGTCAACAGATTGAGGGTCATTAATAAAGAAATTGGTGCCAGTGGCACAGTAAATGAAACTGCACTAGGTGGGGAAAAAAATTAGTATCTTTTACAATAACTGTTTTCAATAATATAGTGCATTGCATTCATTTAAACAAAGAAAAGGAGAAAATAGAAGGGAAAGTCCCATCAGGACATGCTACAGATAGGATTTGTAGAATACAGATTATTTTCCCTGTGTGTTCATTGCCATCTGTAATATCAGATTTATTCATTTTTTAAATAAAGGTACATCGTTATCCAGTTCATGTTTCTGTGCTAAAAGGAATCTCGGCATTTTGATAATATATCTGAAAATCAATTTTCAATTTTATGCATATTTTGCAGATTCAGAGTAATGAACATTATTCAGTAATTAAAAATAAATAGTACATATCTAATAAATATTTGGATTTTTTTTTCCCCCAGAAACACTGAAATCTGGCAGGAATCAATTTCAGACCCACTCCGAGCATAATGCTGAAGGAAGCAGGTGGAAGGACAAATCCCATGCATGCTCTGTAAATGTTTGTGGTGTGAATATATGAGGATTGGAATCGTGCCAATGCAGCTATGATTTCACCATGTTTTATAAGTTTGATCCATACACTGCCTGTATCACCACAACAATTTTGTCTTATTTTATTAAGTTAATCCCACTGCTGTGGGGTAAGAAGTGGCAGCCTATAGAGGGGGTGGCCTGAATGAGCCTTTATGGCCATATGCCCAACCCCTCAGACACGTGTGCAGCACAGGCTCCGTTAAATTCTGAGTTAAGATTTAGGCTATGGGGGGTTTAGAGTCGAAACAGTTAATTCAGTACCACAAAAAGTTGAAAAAACACAGAGAGTGGCATCTGTTATCAGAGATGAGGCCTGGCAAATGCACCTGGTAAAGAGAAAAGAGAGGCAATTAATCAGTATCAAGCACCAAATTAGAAGGTGACGGAGAGAAAACAATAACAGTATGTGGTGCAGTTCTTCATGAGGATCCTATACAAGTTTGAGTTTATTTTGTCTCAAGTTGAACCCAAAAGAAATCTTGACAAGGTCAGTAAATTTCCTCAAAGGCCACTTAAGCACAGATGATGTGATAAAGGTTACTCTGCTCTCTAGTAGGCTGTGATTTTACTGGACGTTCTCACTGGGTTCATAGAGGAAAATTGAAAGCTAACACAAAAAACATTCCTGTCAGGGTGACAGGATATAGCTGAATAACTGGGAACCATCTGTCAGACCTAACAATAAGTTACATATAACCACCCCACCTTTTTTTTTGAAAAACCAAAATAGTTTTCAGCTTTTATTTTAGGCCAAACTGAGAGCTGCTTATTCATAAAGTCAATCAGCTAAACAGTATAATAAGGATATTATGTGATTTATAACCTACTGTATGTAGTTTTAAAAATAATTTGGTTTCTCCATGGTCTTACAAAAGTGCATTTAAAAGCTAAAAGCAGGCCTGTGGGATATATACCTTTGTGTCCATTAACATCACGTTGCAAAAATCCCGTTCTAGAAGACATAGATAAAATTCCCCACTGTATGTGCCTTTTTGTTAATGGAATAGATTTTTAAAAACTTTTCCTGCTACAGAAATAATCCTACTTAGAGACAGGATTACCTTTCTATTAGGTGCTCAACATCCTCTTTCATGCTCTACTACTCCTGGCTGAGTTCATCAACATAAAGATTGCTTATTAGAGCTTGGTTCTGTTGCCTCGAATTTTTCAAGTTTGACTGGTTTTAAACTTTGTGGCAATTTAATCTTGTGTAGAGACACACCTAAATGCTAATTTCCCATAAGATGCAGAGAAATTAAATTTTTTCTCAAACCATGACTGACAAAGTGGAGAAAAGTTTCTCACTTTATTTTGCAATAGACTTATGGAGAATTCTTCAGTATCCAAAGCTTAATAGTTTTGGATCTGAACCTCTCTTACCATAGAGACGTGTCACAACATCCAAGCTGTAGGGGAAGGACATTTAAAATGATATTGAAGCTGGATAAAAATGCATAGAGACAAATGGAATCAGAAGAAAAGTTCGTCCTTCCTGTTCAAAGCCCTGCCCAAAAGAGAGATATACATCTTGTCTGGCTTCTTCTAGCCTTTTGAATCTTTGTCCTGGATAACCCACAAAAATTGTATATTTTCTTTCACATCTTCTCTGTGCCGACCTGCCCAAGATTATCACTGTCCCATCAAGACCCACGGTCTGGAAGCAGATCCAGGGTATTTCACATGGGGTGGTTCGGGGTCCATTTAAGGGACAGGGAACACTCACACAGAGCGCTCTTTTTGTTCCCTCCTGGCTTCGGAGCGGAGGCAAAGGCTCTTTAGATTCTCTCTGGGCTGCCAAGAGAGTTGCCTGGGGCAGGTTCTTCAAGCCCAGGCAGTGAGAGGCAGAGGCTCTCTCTTTTGGGCTTTGGAGAATTTCATAACACATTTTTGGCCGCTGTTGCCATGACAACCCCGTTCCTGGACTAGAGGAAGATGTTTTCTTTGGACCTTTTCACTACTGCCACTCGGGACAGCTATGCTGGGATGTCAGACTCTTCTCTCCACAAGTTTTTTAGCTGTTGCCCCAGTTCCAGACTCCATTGTCAATGAGACGACCCCTATCAGGTGGCATGGAGCAGGCAGCCCAGCAGCACTGACTCTTGTTTTTTGACCAAAAAATAGTTTTTTCCAGGTTTTCAGGTTTTTCCCTGTTGTTTTCTAGGTGAAGAGGGGGTTCTGTAATTGCAGAGGCTCGGTTGCTGTGTCGTTTTTCCTTTGACTTCTCTCTCCACCACATAGTTTGGAGAAGGCTTCTCCACCATCTTGTGTTTGGCTTCTGCAGAGGCCAACACCTCATTTTCTTTGTTCCCAGGGAGTCCACGGGTTCCAGCACCTTTTTATCAGGTGCTCACTACTGTTATCTTGGTTGTTGCTGTTTTTTAGTAAACTGGTTTCTTTTCACTTATGTTTTCTCTCAGTTGTGTCCTTATTGGTGAAAGGGGAGTGATTAAAACTGAAGGGGAGGTGGCCCATTTTGCAGTCTCTGACCCATATAATTGTCTTAAACTAAGACAATCTTGCTTGTTTGGGCCAGTCTGATACTTATGCTGCCTACTTAGGTATAGAAACTGGGATGAAGTCATGCTTTCCTATCCAGAGGCCACTTCAGAAACAGAACCTCCTGTTATGTGCCATCATACACTGGCCATTGCTTGACTATTAAAAAAAGAGATGCCAATTGCTGCCTTCTCCCTTGCTAAGCAGTTGGTTGCAGATCTCATCACTGAGCATCCAGGAGCACACAAAGGTACATAACTTTTAGCTTGGTGCTTCATGAATTTTTTGTAGACTTTGGCATTTCTTTGTCCAGATCTTGAGTTTCCTCAATCCCCCTGTAAGAAGGGCCTCATTTTTGCCACACACACAGGTATCTAATTCAGCTGGGCTGTGACACCCTGCTGCTGCAATAATTGTCTTATTTTTAAGTGTTGAATTCTGCCACAGGTGTCTGTCTTCACTAGTTGGAAATCAACCCAGAAATGTTTAATTTAAAGTGCTGACTGCTGGCAGGAAGAAAAGCCTTTCGGCTTTGGAACTTTAGGAACTCCTAATTCAGAGTAGTCAGGGAGAGCCTCCATGAAAATAAACCATGTTCCAAATATGGCTGCCACCATAAGCCAGGGGCATGACAGCCCAGATAAACAAAAGCAGAACTATTTCTGCATTGACTCTGTTATTAGGCTGAGCCTAAGTCAAAGACCACAGGGGAGTCTACAGATGAGAACTTTCTCAAGAGACAATACTTCTTCCAGCTCACAGTGTCCTCATGATGTCCATGTCCAGCAGAGTCAATCCCTGGTGGCTCCAATATGGATGTGATGGTCAAAGGTAGGCCAATTAGAAATGGTGGTAACACCTCTGTGATAACAGATTTAAGAAGAAAAAAACTGTTGCACAGTTGTAACTGTGGCCAGAGAAAAGCGGGGTGAGAACATGCAAGTGGAACAGCTCTGCAGACACCCAGGTCAGTGGAGAAGGTGGGGAAGGAGGTGTTTTGGGTGCCAGAGCTGAGATTCCTCTGCAGCTCGTGGTGCAGCCCATGGTGAGGCAGCTGTGCCCCTGCAGCCCATGAAGGACCACAGGGATGCAAAGATCCATCTGCAGCCCATGGAAGAGTCTCACACTGGAACAGGTGGATGCCTGGGAGGAGGCTGTGACCCTGTGGGAGACATGTGCTGGGACAGGCTCCTGACAGGACCTGCAGACCCATGGAGAGTGGAGCCTTGCTCTGGAGAAGGTTTCCTGGTAGGACTTGTGACCCCATGGGAGACTCACACTGGAGCAGCCTTTCCCTGGAGGACTGCACCCTGTGGAAGAGTGACCCAGATTGCAGCAGTTCATGGAGAACTGTCGCCCTGAGGACGAAATCAACAGTTTGCAGAGGACTGTTTCCCATGGGATGGACTCACGTTGTTCCTGGAGAAGTTCATGGAGAACTATCTCCCATGGGAGAGACCCTGTGCTGGAGAAGGTGAAGGAATCCTCTCCATGAGCAGGGGGAGAAACCAGGGGTGATGAACTGACCACAACATCCCTTCCACCTCCCTGCACCACTGGGGTAGGTAGGATGTAGAGCTGGGAAGGAGGGAGAGGTGGGGGAAAGATGTTTTTAAGGTCTGTTTTTACTTCTCCTTATTCTGCTCTGATTTTGTTAGCAATAAATTAAATTAATATCTGTAACTTGAGCCTGTTTTGACCATGATGGTATTTGGTGAACAATCTCTCTCTGTCCTTATCTCAACCCATGAACCTTTTGTTATATTTTCCCTCCCCTGTCCAGCTGTGGAGGGGAGTGATGGAGAGGCTTTGGTGCATGTCTGGCATCCAGTCAGGGTCAACCCACTACGATCTTTTATCTGATTTTCATGCAAACAAATGTTTTAGTGTATGAGAGATCTAATCAAGTCATAATACATGTAAAAACTTCATTAGTCCTTCAGTAAGAACCGATGAAATCTATTCAGTGTTGCTATGCAAACAATGCATTTTCAAATTGATTTTTCCATAATGATGCCCCCGAGTACTACAATAAACAAAGTTTTTCTAGGATCCCATAACTGAAATAAGAAATTTTAAAAAGTCAAACTTGTTCTACTTCTGCTGACTCCAGTGAAGTTCTACAAAGAAATGAATTTTCATTCTTCTTCTTGCTTAAATACTGCAACTGTTTCTGTAACAAAACCATAAAAAACATAAAACAAAGGTAAAATTATTACAATCATATGAATAATAGAAACAATGTTGAAGTTAACTCAATTTAATGAAGTTTTTATCAGTCACCGCAATATCTTATTCTCCCAGCCATCACTGAAATTTTTATCTGGAGAAGTATCATCATACTAGTAGACAAATAATTCCATGCAACATCTACTGTTCAGGAAAATTATCTGTATTGCAACATAATTATCTCAGATGACATACTGACTGACTCCTAATTACAACAGATAGAGCTAATTACTTTGGTTCATCCTGTAAATAGCTCAGCATGTATCTTTATGAGGATTCAGTAATGACACATTGCTCAGTGGGACGGTATATGGAAATTGATTCTCAAGTTTTTTATGCATAAAATTCTTATTTTTAATTGTGCATAAGTTTTCCTTATACACACATTAAAACCTTAAGTTTTCACAGAGACTCAAGTGGTACAAACTGGTATGTTTGGATTTTTTGGACACTGTTCCCAACACCTGGACAGGAACTTAACCCCAAAGTCAGATTTGCCAGCATACCCCCTTAAACATCTTTATTTCTCTGACAGGGGCAAGAAAAACGAGGATTCACCAGTCCACTGCAAATGGACCTATTATGTACAAACTGATTCATGCTTTTCCTTCTTGAGTTTTCACTGTGGAAAACCAGTGGCAGGCAAAAACTGTGTAGTGCTTCTGCTACCTGCCTGCAGAAATGAGACTTGGGCAGGAAACTGATCTCGTAGATACAGATCAAGTACCTAGAATGTAATCAAAATTCACTGGAAAGTGGTGGAAACCCAAGTTTACCTAAAAAAAATCCCACGTGCACCATTTAGATCCTACATCAAGCCATAGTTTGTCAGCAGGAAGATATGCAAATGAACACATCAAATGTGCAGCTTTCTATTCTGCTGATTTTTATATGATTTTGTACTAATTTGTCCTCGAAAGGTAGTTATGTAAAAAAAGTATCAGGAAATAATTTTACTTAAGTACATTTAAATAGTTTAATTAGAATATTTAATGTTGGTGATATTAATTATATGTTTTTATGTGTATTTATTCTGTATGTGATATTATATATTAAAATTATAACATACATAGTGGACAGAATAAGACAATAGAGTGACTTCAAAATAATACTTTTATTCGGAGTCTTCACAGGAATTTTAAAATCAGCTATTGAACTTCACACATTCATACTTTAGATAAAAGCCCTAAAAGTGTTCCTTGACCAGTTTAAAGTCTATAGCATTACATTTTTTTCTCTCCTAGTGTGTTTTCAATGAAGTAGTCCATCAGTCTAGTCTAGATTCCACTTTTTTTTTCCTTGAACCAACCATTTTTAAACAGTCTCACCTGATGTCAACAAAGAACCATAATAATAAAAAAGTATTTCTGACATATACAAATTTGCCTGTATCAATTCTAGGTTGAATACTTTATTTTGAAGTATAGTTTGGTTGTTTTTTTCTAAATTGAAAACAAACCAAATTTAGTCTCTTCTTGGAATTTGACTCAGGCCAGCAAAGATGATCCAAGCATGACTTTAGTATCTTCCTTTGTACTAAAAATTGACTGGCAAGAAAGCCAGCTGGTCTTTTCTGCAGAAGTATTTGTATGGAAAGTATTTGTAAGTAAGTGCTACTATCCACCTGGTCCCCCAAAAATTCAAAGCACTGTGCTTATTAATAGTACATTAGTCCAAATACCTTGACCAAATTGACATTCTAGTGCTTATTCTTCTTTTTTTATTCCCAACTGGACACAGTTCTTACTTCTTGTCCAAGTCCTGTTACCTGATGCCAAAGGAACTGTTTTACATCTCCAGAGCAAGCTGTGTTTCTGTGGAAAAAATAAAAAAAAGGCAGGGTAATTTGGAAAATTGTTTATATCCCATTAGGGCAAATAACAATATATAAATGGAACATATTTTGAAAGAGCTTCTCTGATGGTACACATGGTGAGGTTGCTTCAGAGAAATTATGGGGACAGGTGGTGTAAATCTGCAGGCACCTGCCTCAGTAGAATCTCTTGGGTTGAGGATTGATTCTGTTTCAGTGAAAAAGGGGGAAAAAACTACCTTTGATAGAGAACCTGGCAAAGAGGCTCTGACTCTGCCTAAATTAGAGTTCTATTTTTGTAATTGTCCCACTCCTCTCTGTCATTAATTAGACTATTAAAGATGTTGTCTCAGATTTAGATGCACACAGCTGTGGCTTCAAAGCATTTATAAAACTAGAAGTGGTGTAAGCTTTTAAATCTCACTTTATGTTTAATGTGCCTTCATATAGACATATGTAAAACCTTCTTTACACAGCCATTAAAAAAAATACCACTTCTTGCTCAGGAAGTTCTTGATCAAGGATTTCTTGATGTTGGAGAATATTCTGAGAAAGAGTAATGAATGGATGTGTGGATGCACATTCTTACCGTACTTTTCCTGTCAGGGACGTCATCAAAATCCAGCAATTGCAATGTGATTTGCATTTGGATGATGGTGTTTTGACACAGGCATTCCAAATCAGAGCAAAAAATGTTTCCTGAAATACTTTTGAGGTATCAAAGGACAGTAGTATGTCTCAGTGTTACTTCAGTGAACACTAAACCTCTGTCAATTAAAACACCAATCGCCACAGGTGGCATCTGCCATAGCAGCTTTAAGCAGTGCTTCCCCAAATTTTTGATAATTGACCACCTTCAGAAATGTATCAAAATCCATTCTGTAGAACTCAATTAAAAGTTTAGGTAATGGTGGCTTGTTTTTGTCTTGGAGATTGTTTACCATCATTTTGGTTTAAATTTAGACAGCGTTCGAAATTTAACACATCATTTATAAACAGCAAATTGCCAAGGATCAAGGCTTGACAAACAGCAATGTAAAAAACAATCAGTATAATTGAATCATTGAATCATAGAATGGTTTGGGTTGGAAATGACCTTAAAGACCATCGAGTTCCAACAACCCTGCCATGGCCAGGCACACCATCCACTAGAATAGGTTGCTCAGAGCCCCATCCAACCTGGACAGCAAAATCCTGTAAGTGATAGATATTCTGACTTTAGAATAATAATTCCCAAATAAACTGTTAAAATCAACAGTCTGTAGTTTCTTTGAGATGTCACCTCACCTTTTATGACTCCACTTAGCAAATGATGACTCATTAAGATGACTATCTCTGAGTCTTACCTTACCTTACAAGGTATTTTTCATGTCTTGAGGTATTACTAAAAAAGAAAGCTTTTACAGTTTAAAAAAGTTAAAAGTCACAATGAAAAATTATGTTTACAAAAAGACTGTAATGCCACCACATAAGAAATATATTTTTTAAAGACAAAGAAAAGGGTTTAAAAAAGGGCTAAAATTTAATAAAATGCAGCACCATCATTCAAGCCTAGAAGCAAATACAAATGGAAATTAATATTGGACAGCCAGAGGTGAGTAAGAATTAAGATTAGGATATTTCCAGGTTTCTAATGGGAGTTTTTTACTAAAGAAATATTTTTTCCACTCAGGTTAGTGACATGATATTTTTGATCTTTGAAATGGTTTTACTTTAATATTTATGATGACATTTTGTTTTAATTTATACTTTCTAATTATTACAGAATGGCACACAAAAAGGAAAAAATAAAGCATCTACAACTTTTTTTTAGGAAGTAATCAATTCCTGACTGTTAGAAATTGACAGGCAGATTACTAGCAAATTATTTTAATTATCAATAATTATAACTATTTTTGAGACTTACATCACCAGAGGGCTGCCTGTGATTTTTATAATAGGAGAAACTGTTAGGATTTTCTATCTTTCCTCAATGTGGAAAAAAAGAAGTCATGAAAATTATATATGATAAAGACCACTTCAATTAGTCTCTATTTTGATATATTGTACTTGTTGACCAGGTGTTAGAATTCTTGCATGCTCTGTCAGCTTTGATGACCAGCCTAACCCTTATTTATTTCTATTACCATTACCTCCATATGAGCTCTTGTGAAGTGTTAAGGTCTCTTTGTACAAAATAAGGAAGAAAAGAGGGAAAGGAACAAAACAACCTCGTTCAGGTTTGTAAAGATTTTTCTTCTATGATTGTAAGATTAAAAAGTGCTCATGACAGCTTTCAGATCTTTTGTGGAGACCCAGCCTCTGATTGTGATGATCTAGACGGAGTTCAGCGACTATTATTGATGCCAGTAAATCAATCAAGGATAGGATGTGCTGTATGACATGCTGGGAGAATTTTGTTTTACAATAATAATCTTATAGACAGCCAGATAAAGATGGGATATAAGCCATAATTTAACTTACATTAAATACAGTCTAGATTTCAAAAGTGTGATGTTCCTCCTGATGTGGCCTCCCAAGGGAAGATGTAAACAGGCATAAGAAAGAGGCAGGCGAGTGATTTTCCAGTGTATCATTATGATGTCTCCTATGTTATCACAAAGGATTTACATGTGGTTTCCTCATTTTTCTTACAAGATCTACAAAGAAAATTTAATACCCCTGCTTCTACTCCGTTGTGCCATATTGTTTTTCAAGGGGGTCACCATCAGGTAGGAAATGATTACCAGGTGTGTAAGACCTTGTCTGGTGAGGCTGCCATCAAGTGAAGCACTGATATCCCTGCTGCAGACACTTCCAGCTAGGAAGCACATTAAGAACCTAAATTCCTTTCCCTCAACACACCAACAGCCAATATTAGAATAAGGTGCATAATTGGGCAAATTGCTGTCTTTCTCTCTGACTGAAGAAAGCCCCCAAAGAAGACCACACTTTCCCTAGCATATTTGTCACTTGAAGCTATTTTTATCATTAATTTCAACAGTTAACTCTGCAACTCACCCACGAAAATCTAACCTGAGCACGAAAATAAATGCAGTGTATATTCAAAATTCCATTTTCTTGCTTGTGTCAGTAAAAATTCGAATTCACATTAATATCTACAGTCATGAATTTGCATTTTACTTATGGCTATTCTCGGGTATCAAAGTGTTTGCAAAGTGGCAGAATAATCCTCTCTCATGTCAAAGTGCCTCCTATCATCAGTCTTGACCTTTCTCCTGGATATCTGACATTACAATAACGTGGTGTTTTCATTCATATCTATTTCTGCTGAGCACAAGGTTTTATTTTGCATTTGGTTTCAAGAAAAAAAAAGTGGGGCTTGGGGAATGGAGGGATGGAGATTAGTCATTAACTGCTGATCCCCAAGAACCTGCAGGAAAACTGTTTCATTCAAGATGCAATTGGGAGTAGTGATAAAGTACAAAATATAACAGTGTCCTCTGAGATGTAATATGGGACATTTATTTAGAGTAACTTAACAGAAAGCCTGACAAATATATATTGCTTTATGATTGCTTGTGCCTTTGTTCTTCATTTGTCCTTCTCTAATATTTCTTATCCTCTGTTGAGAATTTTTTCTAATATTCTGGTGCACACTAAGACCAGGAAGGTTCATAAACATCTAAGATTAATCTCAGCCATGCTTTTTGCTATCTTCTTTGGAAAAGCAAATGCAGATAAAGCCTTCAGCTGAAGTGACAGTAGTCTGGTGAAGAGTGGTTCCACAGGAAAACACGATCAACAATGAGTAATGGATATGTAATCATCAACCAGCCAGCCCATCAGTGGTAGTCACAAAAACACAGAGAATGGAGATAAAACACCAGAAAAGAGAACTTCTATCTTGAAGAGATGGCTTAATATCTCTGAGATAGACGACTTAAAAAAAAAAAAAAAAAAATGATAGTTAACCCAGTGAGAAATCCTAAGCAAATACTCTAAAGTCTTTTGACTTAATTCTTCAAGGTGTAATTTAGACCTGAATTTACTCTTCAAACAGGTTTTGCTTTTGTACTTTTCTATGAGTTCTGGTCCAAAGATGCTTCCATTTTACATTTCCTTTCTTCCTTGATACAGAAAACTCGTGTACATTTTCTTCTTTAGTCACCAATCTACAGAGGGTTGGCCCTGGACCAGAACACAGATTCTGCTACAAATTGTCAGGTAAGACTTCCAGATCAGGTGTCACTGACTCACACTGACCACACCTGACCAGACAAAATAACTTGTGTTTAAGGTGTCACGGGAGTAAAAATGGGCAAAATATCGAGCTGCTGAAAATGGCACTCGTGTAACTTACTGAAATGTAATCATACCTGTTGAATTGTTTGTCCAATAAGTCTTTGGATCTTTGTAAAATATATATTTTTCACCATTCCATCAAAAAGGGACATTGCCAAGCTTTTATACAAATAGCAGGCTGTGGCAAGAGGCCTCTTAGTAAGGTCTATGTTCCTGTAAATTCTTAGTGACATTCTCCCCCCAGTATTTCTGCTACATATTGGAGGAACTCCATGGTGTTGCTGAACTTTCCCTTTCTTTGGCTTTCTTTGGTGACAGAAGTCCTCCAAAATGCCTCACGAGGCAAACCATAAATAGCGAGAACACATTTGACCTGCACTGGATGTTCCTTTGACACTTTGGCAGGAAAAGGGCATTTTAAAAGGAAAATGATAAATAATCTCCTTTTTCAGGCAAAGCTTTCTTATGAGATGGAACTGTAATTTTCATAATTTTTTTATATGTAATTTTTGTAGGAGACCAAACTGTTTAATAAAAGGAGATGAATGGTAAGGAACAGAGGCATTGTTTCAGTTCAAGTCGTAACATTTTGTAAGAGAAAGGCTTCCTTTGGAGTTTTCTTCAAAATAGACTTTATAAAATTTCTAAATAACAGTAATGCAGTGCAGAAATAGACTCTTTTCTAAGCTTCCTAGAAAATTTGCTCTTTCAGGGACAAAAAAGATTTAATAGGATTTGAAGAAAAAAAAAAAATCAGCTGTCAGTTTTAATCATAAGTAAGGTTAGTAGGAAGTGCTATTGAGCAACAAAGTTCTGTTATACTGCACCTCAGCATTTTGAACTAAAATAATTCATTTTTCTCTTTAGGTATTTAAAACCACACTTTCCCTAGACATACAACTGATAATATGATTTATTTTAGACAACTCTAGTGTGTACTAAGAATATTTTGATTCACGTTCTCATACATTTAAGTGCCTGCAAGGCAGACAAAAACATGTTCATTATTTCCAGCAGAAATATATCACAGAAGGTAATTTAGGCTCCTCATTTTTGTTTCAGGATATGCTTAGGCCAGCTTTGAACAAGTTCTAACCATTAAATTACAACATTTTCAGGACACTTGGAAACAATACTAAATATAATATTTCTGATTAAAGACTATATGAGCTTCTCATCTCATATCACTTGATGTGAAGTGTATTACTGCAGATTTTTTGGTTTTACATTGCTCTTCCAGTACACCTTATTAATGGTTAAATGTTTAATAAGAACATCATATTTCATGAAGAATGGCAAAAGGATATTAAACAGATGTATTTTTCAGTGACGTATCCCTCCCAAAATCTTAAGTACAATTCCCTTCTGAAATGAAATGTAATTTAGCAATATTTACTATAATTTAGTATAATTTAAATCCTGAAAACAGAGAAACTCATTTGAAATTAGTGGAACCATGTTGTCAGAGAGAAAACTACTGTTCATAGGAGAAATATATGGTTTTTTTTAGGATACATGAGTGCAATTAGAAATCTTAGAAGAAGGGAATAATTAAATGATTCTACTGTTTCCCAGAACAGGTTATTCACAAAAATCTCAATTTATTGAAATATCTTACTGCTAACAAGGGGTTTTAGGTCCTAGTAGGGCATGCCAGTTGACCTCTACTACATTTTTAGGGGTATTTCTTGTCCAATATACATATGAATATGAAATTACTAATATTAGAGACCCAGTTAAAAAAAACCAAAAAAAAACCCCAAACAAACGAACAAACAAACAAACAAACAAACCCCACATATTGCTAAACCAATAAAATTCTCAGCAAGATTCATGAAGCAAATAAGAAAGTACCAACTGAAAACACAAACTATTCTCAATCCAAATTGAAGTGCAATCTGTTGTACTGAGAAACTAACCTCATTCCTCATCCCAGTTCTGCCCTTTGTTTACTGCCTTCTTTCAGTAAAATAATTTAATTTCTCTTTCTCAATTTCTTACAATCATTACTTATCTTTCTTTCTTTATCAGACCTGCAGGTGACTGCTTTGTAGATGTGAGCTATGAAAGTCCAGCTGAGATGAAAATTTCAATGCACAGAGTTTGAGCTATCTAAAATTGTTATTTTCATTAGCAGTCTCAGACCAGGTCTCATGGATCACCTCCCCTTTGAAAGTATATCTTTTGTTTTTCAGACTGAAGTGTAATGTTGGAGTCCCTTGATGTCAAGACCAAGGGAGAGAAATGAGGGTTCGATAGTCTTCTCTTGAAACTCAACATTTTATTATTACTGCAAGTTTGCAAGTTTTTAAAAGAGAGTTCATATGCTATTTTGAAATGCAGAATTGCTGTCTGAAGTAAGTCCTGATCCTGCAAAGACACATTACATGCTTAGCTCTTCATGTTTTGGGACATTTAGTTGAATTTGATAACATTATTCACTGGGCCAAAGTTGAATTTACGGGTAAGCCTTTGTAAATTTGGTTCTCGAAATAAATAGTTTCTTTGTGACCTTATTAATCTCTTATCCTTTTTCCAGTTCTGTTCTATTCAATAATTCCTAAATAGTCCTTTTCAGACCTGACTGGGTAGATTAGAATCCTATGGGACATGGTTCAAGTAAGGTTGACAGATTTCTCAATTAGTCAAACTCAAACAAGCGTATTTAGTCATCGAAACTGTTTTTACAAGACTGTAAATTTATTGCTGATTTTATATCTCCAATGCAAGTCCACCAGCCACTGAACAGGAACAAAACACAAGTAAAATCAGTCACCAAGGATTCAGTGCTTCTATATTCCTCTTCTGTTTCTCATGTGCTGTTGAGTGATGAACTACAACACAGTCAAAGAATATATCAGTGTAGTGGCTGGACAATGTTTTGGAACAGTTTTATAGCCAAATTCTGTCCTGGACATATGCAGACAGGAGTCTCCCACTGAGGTGCATCCTATACAGACAGAGAATTCAATTTTCTTGTGCTCACGTCGTGCTAAAATTCCTGTTACAAACCACAAATCGGCACCCACAAGTTAAATCTGTTGGTCACAAACCTTAAAAGCATTATGTTTTTAGTCAAACAAATACTTTACATCAAATTCCACTCACAGAATTTACTTTATTACCCTGATCCAGACTGGATGATGAGGATAAACCCAATGGTAACTGAAATAATTTAAATGTCTCTGTCTCTTAAGTTGTAAACATAGTTTTAAAACATGCATTTTGTTAGTTAAAAGCTAAAATGGTCTTTTGACTTGCGTTCCTATAAGCTGTTCCTCTTGAATTAAGAAACCCAGAAGATTTAGCGGGGCACAGACCTGTTCGATGAACTTATTTGATAAGCTCCTACTCTCCAAAAATCTTCTCTTTTTTCTGAATGCAAATATGATCATTTTTCCTCGAGCACCAGTCAGATAATTGCTATCTCTGGGGCAGCAGCAAGGACAGGCTGTTCCTGAGGGGAAGATGACTCCAGCTATGGCAATCCCTACTAACAGAGTGCAGACCCCAGTTCCTGAGCCAGGTGGTCTGGGATAGATGATGCCAGCAAATGCCACTGGCAGCCCCAGGCATTCCAAAAGGAACTGTGGCCAAGGTCTAGCCAAGAACAAAAGGTTATTAAGCCAGTGACAAAAAGTTACTGAAACAAAAGTTGGAGACAAGGCTAAACCAGACATTTAATGGCTCTATCCAGGTGAGAAGCTACTTAGAGCATGCAGCTAGAGGGAAAAACAAGCACTAACACTAAAACAAGCACTAACACTCCTGTAACACAGATTGGGGAAGGAACAGGTCCCAAGCCTGGGCTTAACTGGAGCCCTGGGGCAGTAGGTGTGGGTGGCAGTCCCAGGTGAAGCCAGACAGGGTCATAAAGGCCAACCAATGTCCTGATGGTGTTATTCTTTCCTGGATTCAACTGCATAATAATCACCCCAATGGGCTCAAACTGATTTAGCACATTTAAAGAATGTATCTCATTGATTTCATTCTCACTGTTCCAATATCACCCAAAAAAAGTGACTCTACAGCAAAATATGGACATAAATGGTTTCTGGCGACAAGTTTGTTCCAAGTAGGTTTTATTAATTTTATATGCTTGCTTTTTGCAAATATTAGGAGACTGAAATTTTTTTTTACCGGGAAAATTTCCAGTAAGCATATTTCATTGTAGTACACAAAAAGCTAGAAAAAATATTTGAAAAAAATGAAATAGAACAAGAAAATATTCTGTTTAAGCTGTTAACTAGCTACATATAAAAAACCCCCAAATTTTACTTCTATTTTTGCAGAAAAGTCTGAGTTGGTCCATAACCAATTAGAGATGTAAGTAAGAATGTTTCTTAATTTTGCTACCAACACTTAACTGATTAATACTCTCACTTAATTTGATCCACAGGCATTCCGATGGCACGTACAAAAATGACACAAAATGCTTAGTTAGTTCTTTATTAATGTAAGCACTTCTTACGTTATTGCTGGAAGAACCAGGTCACTTCCAATAAAATTAATAGAAAATTTATATGAGTGATGGAAAATATTAATCTCCCAAACCTGTTGGCAGAAAGCAGGTCTGCAAAGATCTTCCTCTTCCCAGTTGTTTTTTGAGCTCAAAATCTGAAATAGTTCTGATGCTCTTTGTGCATACTCTGAGAAAGATGTGTAAGAACCCTCCCTACTACCTGGGAGTTATATAATTTTCAAACTGTTCCAGTGGTATCAGTAGTTTAGTAACACTTCTAGCTATTATACTGAGAATTATATATGTAATCAACACAAAGTAGATATTGATACGGCTTCTTATTGGGGAGAGAGCAGAAAGACTCACAAAATCTAAGTTGTGGTTAGAAGTGATTATTAAGTTAACAGGGAAAAAGAATATATTAAAAACAGTTTAGGCTGGATTTTCTTACTGAGATAGGTCCCTAAAATCTAACTGAGATGAAGTAGAAGTTTAGTCTATAACTAGCTAATGCTCAAATTGTTACTTTCTTGAGTTGCAGCAAAGCAAATCTTAGTTAGCTTCTAAAAATCTAAGAGCACTATGACACTAACATGGAAATAGCCAAGAAGAACTACAGGAATACTGCAAATCAAAATTCAGCTTTGTGCTACTGTAAGCTCAAAAGAGTTGTTTACAATGCCTGTATTGATTTTTTCCATTTTTTCCTTAACAGTGTTGTCAAACTTTTGGATCCATCACTGCAATATTGCAAAAATGACCAGCCCAAATTTCATATGTAAGGTTTTCCACTGTATTCTGCTCAAATCCTCCTATTAGTTGCTTGCCAAACTTTCTGGTAAAATTTCTTTGTTTCTTTGGGGCTATGTGGACTTTCTCATAGACTTTTTAATTAATTTGTTTAATCTAAAAATAATTTTGCCCATAAGCTCAAATTTTCTTGGTAGAATGTCCGATGACTAACAAAAAAACAACAAACAAACAAAATGAAACCACAGCACACACGCACACGCCACTCCATTTTTAATTTTTCTGATTTTTGGTTGCTATTTTACTTCAAAGAGGCAGCAATTTAGAATAACTCTTACAGCTGGCCTAGACATTTTTTCTCCTTTCTGCCTAGCCTGTTTACATGCTAGCCTGACTAGCTGTCACTTCAGTTTAACAAATACACCTGAACAAAGTGTGTTGTAACTAAGCTGAGCTTCTCTCCTTTGTCCAGCTGCTCTTGAGCTCCACAGCACGTTTTTCACTTAAGTCTCCTGCCTCAAAAGACAGTCCTATATTGGCATGTTGGAGATGCAGAAATAGAAAAAAGAATAGCAGCCAAGACAATATCTGGTATTTCTTTTTCTGTCTTATACATTAGGATAGAGTCAGCCTAATGTATTTAATATAGTTTTAACAAGAAGAAAACCTTAAAGAAATCAAAATAAATAATTCGTGGACGAAGGAGCAGAGGACAAAGCAGAGAGTGTTTTGCTTAAAAATCAACTTGTGAGACTTTAGTAAGAGACTTTGTTAATAAGTGATAGCATGAAGAGGGGAAGACTTCGAGGCTTTATCAAGAGGAACCAGTAAAGTCTCCCTGACATTGTGAATGGAGGGGAAATCTGTGTTGAAGAAAGTGTCAAAATGCCACAAACTCCTCCCGAAAACTAAGACAGCACCAACACAAATTATCTAGATGTGGTCCAATAACATTATGGTCTGATCTGGTCTTCTTTGTGCTTTGGACATGAAAGAAGGCCCTCACACTGCAGGTCACACAGCAAACACATTGGTATTATTATCTCTCCTTGTAGCAGCTGCAGCTCTTTCCACTGTCAGCAAAGCTTTGGCAAAAGCCAGAGCAGAAGTAGCTCTGCTCCTCTCCTGGCAGCTCCAGCTGTAAGGAATGGGCACTCTGGGAATCAAGGTTGCTTGAAGATGTTCTCACTGTCAGGAAGATTACTCTGCAGAGATATGCTGAGTAAGCACTGGAAACATGCACCAAGATTAACCTCCAAACCCTACACAGTTGCTTTATTCCTGAGTTGTCTGATAGAGGCCAAGAAGGGGGCACAGAGGATTGCCCTGCTTTTCATCCACCATGGAAAACATGGGCTTGATTCCTGACTGAAAACAAAGAGCCAGTGCTCTCTGGATGCACCCCTTTCTAAAAATGCTGTTGTATGAAGCAGGGTCTTTGTGAAAAAGGGTGCAGAACCACAATGATCAGCTGTAGCAATTCTTGTATGGAGCTTCTAGAAAGCAAAAAATCTCAGAGTCTGAAGCATCTTGCAGTGCCTGAAACAGTGCTGGGGAATAACACAGAAGAATGACTGCTGCTGACATCCTGGCTCCCAGGTGCCCTTTCAGTCCCTGCTAGCAAGGATATCCACAGTCCAGAGACACAGTGTTGTGGGGAATGGGGAAGTAGGGAATGCAGCCATAATGGTCTTTCTCCAGGTCTTTGAGCAGGAATAGAGAGAGAGGAGGCACAGCAGAGATGTATTACATCATATTGTTCCTCCAACTACACCCAGCTATTCAGCTAATTCCTTTTAGCTGATCTGACAGGAGATTATACCCTCAGGAGGTCTTGGTAATTACCTGAAACACCCTTTAGAAGTAGGTAAAGGGATCAGGGATTAGTTAAACTGCCTCATAGGAAAGTGCAACCAGTAAAGATATCAGTCCAAGTGGAATATCATTAGTGTCTGAAATAATTTTGGGCTATTGAGTTTTGAACCAGGCCTTGAAAATCCTAGTTAGGGATTCTTGGGATTCAAATAAAGGCTTAGAATGGAGAATTAAAAGGAAGGAAGTAAGCTAATCAAATTTATGAGTTATTTAAAGCCTGGGAAATGAAACATAAAATATATTTCAGGAAAAGAATAATAATAAGAGCTTGATAAATTGAAAAAATTAGACTGGCATCAATTACGTGGTTGAATAAAGATATATACAGACACTTAAATAGAGACAAATAATGAATACTGAAGAAACAGTAGAAAATAGAGGATAACTATCTCAATGCCAATATCTTGGATAACAGATTATACTTCAAAACTGGCAACAAGAAAGCAAATGGGAGATTTGAATTACATTATTGGGAGCATTATGTGTAAAATCAGCAATTAGTATACTTCCCTTTATTATATACTGTTAAAGGCCCAGCCTCAACTGTTTTGTCTCAGTTCCAAAAGAGAAAAAAGAAAGAAGAGAGTTCACAACCTTGAATAACAGAGAGTGATTAAAAGTTAGGAAAGTGCAGCTGATGATAAAAGAGCATGCTTAAACTCAAGAAAAGGTAACTCAGGGAAGAATAAATTGCCACGAAATAACAATAAGGATGTTATAAAAGGACAGGCTTCAATTATTCTGACTTCTCAGAGTACAAGAAAAAAATAAAATGTGCTTAACTTAAATTACAGCATACATATTTGGTTTAAGCATTAGGGAAGGCAATTCTCAAATGCCAAAAAGTTAGCATAGTGCTAGTTATAATTGTGAAAAGGTCAGGTATCTACCCAGAGACTTAGAAAAGAATATAAATATCAAACAAATGCTATGTGAGCATTCTCACATGAGGTTGCTGTTACATGTCCCTTGCTATAAGATCCTAAAGGAAAGAGGAAGGTACGTCTTGTTCTTAGCAGAATGAGTAATTCATCACTTAATGAGGTAACTTTTTAAGAAAAAGCTAAGACTAGAAACAAATACTCTCAATAATATGATTCACTCAGAAACAATTTTATAATTAGTCGGGGTGAATGTTACATAGATTTTGATTTGAACAATTCAGTATTGTGGTACAGTCTGTTCTAGTTATCTTGGAGAGCTGGTAAGGCAAATCTCATGAAGTTCATGAGCTTGATGTAAAAAAATCTAAGTAAGCAATTTCCTAACATGAGACAAGTTTGAATTCAAGAGTAATTTACATATTTTTCAATTGTTCTGGAAAAAAAGAATTGTGATTAACTGTATTTATTTTAAGGGTGACCACACGGCCGTTAGTAACTACACATAATTTCTGAAGGATATGTATTTATTGTTTTGACATAAACTATAACAGCCTTTGCTCCAAAAGAACCCTCTCAAGGAATATTTTGAAGGCAAGCAGACCACAGATCCTTGACCATAATTAACAAGTAAGCCTGCATGATTCCTTAAAAATTTAAAAAACCGTATTAATTGCTTTTTAATGGACCAAATAGCAATGCTCATATTTCCTGACATTTAGACAACTCTGTCTTCATATCACCTTGCTTTGCTCCCTCTAAAACCTGCAACCGTGAGTGTTTTAAGCTTAAATCCTATTTAGTGTTTGACATCCAGGATACCATTACTGAGTGCATTGTACAGTAAAAAAATGCATGAAGCTCTAGGAGGATGAGAGGGTCTATGAAGGCAAGTGAACCAGACAGGGAGTAGGAAAGTTATGATCTGACATCATTTTGTAGAATATTTATAGGGAGGGACAGTTCTCTAAATTGAAATGGACTAGTCACTTAAATCTACACACTACTCACCTGTGCCTTTTAATTTTAACTAAAACCCCCAACAAATTCTCAGAATTCCAGACAATCCCATCCTGAAACGGAATTTAGAAGTCCTAAAAACAACCAGTTTTAATACCCAAAAATATATGCAGGGGGGAAAAAACCAACCATGACATCCCTCTCAGTAAAAATCACTGCAAGCAGAGACTCTTAATCAAATCATCCACAATTGTTTAAAAATTGTTTTTACTGTAAGACTGAAAAAGAGGAATCTCATGAATAATTGCAACTATAATTTATGACTCAGCAGATGCACCGTGCAGCTCAGGTACCACAACTGCACACAAAACTATAACCTCCAAAATCTTGCTGCCTGGGTTCTGCAATGAAGAATGAAGAATTCTGTGTGGTAAAGTTGTACAACTGCAATACCTACTGAGTTGTCCATATATTGTACCAGGCTTAGAAATTCATCAGGCATGAAAGCAGAACAGAAAATAAGGACGTATGACACACGTCAGCTATTTAATAATGTACTTTATCCTAATAAGTGCATATTCTAAAGATAGTGACATCCCAGCAATACATGAATCATTCTCTCAGCACTTTTTCCTAATCTTAAATCTTTGCTCAGTGGAAGTGAAAACACTGCCAATTTTTTTGTGCAGATTCATAAAGAATGAGGATTAGCAAAGTGTCAGTTGAGAAGGTTATGCTGTGCTCTGTGAGATCATGTGAAATCAGAAAGGATCATCTGCTGCACTTTGCACAGTTGCAAAATGGGTTTGGCCACAATCACCTGTATGTCTGTTAAAAGACCAATTATAATCCCAGACGTTATTTTCTTTTGTCTCAAAATTATGACTTCCACATAATAATATGTCTCTTCACTGTTTGTTTGTTTTTTGTTTGTTTTTTTTTTTTTTCCCATAACTGCAAAAATGCTTAATTGAAATTCTGGTTTAAGCATTCATATCAATATTAATAATAATAAAAAAATATAGGTAAATATTCAAAAGCAATAGAATGTCACCCTAGATATTGAAGTTCAGTTTACTTATTACTATTTAAACAACTTTATGGGGGGGCAAGCACCTATTTATTATTAAAAGAGGATTTTAGGCCCACATATTCTGCAGCTGAGACCAAGGGGATTGTTGCAGTTAGTCAGAAATTGTTACACTTATGAATATTTTACGAGGTTTTAGCAGGTTTTTTTGCCAACTCTGACATGGTGAACAGCAGATAAAACTCAGCCAGTCATATGAGTTTCAGGTACAAGTCCTATGAAATATATAAGTGCCAGCAAAAGTACACAATGTAAGGACCAAACAAGGTAAAATACTCAGAACAAGTTAGGCAGTTGAAGACCTGCAGAACTATTAACTATGTTCTTTAACTTTTTGGTGGAATCAAAGATTTAATTAATCTTGTGTAAATTTGAATTGGTTTAGTCATCAACGAGGCACTTTTCTCTTTAACAGCTCACACTGCCATGTCTTAATTTACTACAGGAAAGAAAGAGCTTCTGATGAACACATCTGTTGTACCTGCCAGACTAATTTAGGCAGCATTTCATACTACAGAACTCGCAGACTCAGCCAAGATTTGTCGAAATGTAACAGAGAATCTGTAAAGATGACAAGTTGCCAAGAGCAAGATTTCTTCTTTGTCCAGAAGCTGACAAATTTGCTTCTGTCATCACCATGCAATGACATTGTCTCAGGTCAAAGGGGAGGGAGAGGAGACTTTGCTTCTGCACAAGCTCCAGCCTGGACATAAATGTACAAGTTATAGCTCTAGTAAGAACTGTGGCCAAAAGAGTATACAGAAAATATTGTGTGTGTGTGTGTGTCTCTGTGTCTGTGTTTGTGTGTGTGTTTTTGTATTTGCAGAAGCAGGACCTGAGGAAGAACAATATTTTTCATGAATCTGAGTAATTAAAACAAACACTTTTCCATTTGAAATTCTTCACCCAAACAGTTTGGAAAAAAATTTCTTAAAAGATCTGGGAAATTAACACTCAGAAGGTAAAAATACAGGTTAAGACATTATTAAACAAAAGAGTGCAGGGATAACATAATACTGGGAGGGCATTTTGTCTTTTTTTCTTGCTTTATGAGCACCCAAGAA
Organism: Pachycephala philippinensis; assembly: GCA_013397055.1. Taxonomy (NCBI): domain Eukaryota; kingdom Metazoa; phylum Chordata; class Aves; order Passeriformes; genus Pachycephala; species Pachycephala philippinensis. The sequence continues at coordinate 198,610 of VWZT01013293.1, forward strand.
GAGTGGTTCACAGCATGAAGCAGCAGAATGAAAAATGAAGAAATTTGAAGTGGTTCAATATATGTTACTGAAGAAAAAGAAATATTCCTGGTGAAGATATAATGCAAATACAGGCTAAGAGGTCAATATGAAAAGAAGCACATTAATGAACTCATTGACATAAATAGTTCTGGTCATGGAGGTAAGCCATTCTCTCTGACCTAGTATTCCAAGTAGTCCATCTGGGTCTTCTGTGATTAGGTATTTACAGGCATGCTTGAATC
>VWZT01013293.1:198911-263319 GCA_013397055.1 Pachycephala philippinensis
TTTTTAAGAAGTATTATTCTCAAACAATCCTGGTGGACTTTACCCAAAATTTTGCTTTATTCAGATCATTTAGCAGGTTGACAAAGATGGCTTTTCTTAGGCAAATAAGATATAGCCAAGTGTCCTCTTTATTATTCACTATAGTTGTGGGGGGGAAAAAAAGAGTTGCATTTATTTTCTCTGTCTCTTTATTACCAAAACTTGGTGCCTTAAGGTGAATGGTGTGGTCCTGAAATATCCTCACATCTTTAAAGAATTTACTTCAAAAGACCACATTTCCCAGAATGCAACAAAGAAAAGTTTGTAAAATACTAGGAACTTCTCCTCTAAAAGCATAGAGAATTGTCTGCTTGTGGAGTAAATCTGAAAAATAGCAGATGCTGACTGAAGTTTTCCAAATATTGCCCTGTCTGATTTTCTGAACAGAAGTTCCACAGTGTGGTCTTATTTGGAAAGGTTAAAATAATTTATAAGGTTGTTTACCAATACTGTAATTAATGCTTTATATATAATAGTCCACATATGAGCTATGTATATTGTTTCACCTAGATGACCTGTCCACTTTTTTTTTTTTTTTTTAATGATACAATGAAATCAGTCAGGCAAAAAAGGTTGAATTAACACTGAAGCTGCAGATGCGTGACAGAACATGTATTATTCTGATGAAAAAAATGGAGTTCACTGGCAGGGTGTCACAGCTAAATTTGCTTTCCTTGCTCGCCTCTGTTTAGTCCTATCACCACTAAATGACAGGCTGGGAACATGAAAAACAAACAAACAATGAAAAGAACAAACAGCTGAAGAACTTTTTTTTTTTCAATTTTATGAACGGTGATGGGTTCTTGTTTACCCTAGAATTAGGTATTACCTTCATAAAATGTATCTCCTGAGTGAAATAAAGATCCTGTCAGTGACTATAATGTTTTAATTCTTTCAAATGAGTGAAAAAGGAAGAAGACTTCTGATGCTGCTAGAATCCCATTCCCTGCAAATACTAAATAAAACAGTGGCAGACAGACACATTACTGACAGGAATTTTTTAAAAGTAAAAATTAATAAATTATGAAGCATTGATTAACATCATACACCAAACATATAAAATCAGTCTCTTTCATCTTATGATCCACACTCTTTCCTCAGTGAGGAACTGACCTTTTAAAAACGCTGCCTTTTAGTCAGGATTTCAGAGACCACACAAATTGGCAATCGCAGCAACAGCTATTTTGATTCATGGTAGAAATCACTACTGTGTCTGCTTGAGGCACAACTGTTACCAGCACTGTTAAAGCCAAAAAAATGGAAAAAAAGAAAGAAAAAGGTCATTGCTGGCAGGTAGGCACACTGTCCTGGTGGCTGCTGAGTCAGGGGCAGGGCTGCTGTCCCCAGGCCACCTCTCAGCCATCCCTGTGAAATCACCATCTCAGATGGCCAGAGCCTGAAATGCAGTCACTGCCTTATCTGCGCCTGTCAAAACACTCTGGGTAGGCACAAACCCTGTCAATATTAACCTTTGGGTTGGCTTTTGTGAAAACTGAGACTGTTTGTGTAGAGCAGAGGAGCTATAGCACATGAAAGTCTGCCAGCAGACCAGGGATGAGGGCTGGGGGGAGGATTGGCAGCCTGAGGGACAAAAATCTCTTCGCCTGACTCAGCTGCAACTGCACATTTGACCACATCATCTCCCAAGTCTGTTAATATTTCAGCCCCATAATCTTGCTTTTCTAAAAGCTCATATAGATGGGGTGGCTGAAGAGCTGTGAGCTTAAAAACAATATTTAAATCAAAATAAGTGCCCAAAACCTTAAATTACCATTAAGTGTATAGGCATGCACTTGGCACTTTCTGATGATTTTTCTATTTCTTTCTCCCCCTGCCCTTTTTTATTTTCCTGGCTTTTTTCAGTTTTTTAGGTCCAAGGGCAGAAAAGTGAAAAAATCTTCACCCTTCCTGAGATGGGGAACCAGTTAAAAATCTTTTTCCATCTCAGCAGCACATTCTTAAAAAGCAGACAGAAGAAAATTCCCTTCCAGTGTAACCCATCAAACCTAGGGTTGGGCAGAGAGAGGAGATGCAGATTTGAACCACTTAAGGCTAATGGGGATATAAAACTAGAGTTGCCTTTCCTTTGAGAGAGCTCTAAAAATGCCCTCAGATATTTTTCAAGAGAAAATTGAAAAAGGCAACCAAAATCTCAATTTTCAACCAAAATTGAGAAAGGCAACCAAAGCTATTGCAACCATAGCTGTTGCAATCTGCCAGTTCAGATCTTGTGCACAGTCAGACCTGTGCCAGAGGTAGAATTCCAGATCTGTTACTTACATGTTGGAGAAATCCCTGCTTTTGGTGTATCATTCTCATGACCACTATTCACAAGTGACTGATCTTCCAGCATGTATGTAGTACAGGAAATCCTATGCTGTGATCTTTTGAATTCTGCTGCAGAAGGTCAGCATGGCTGTGTTAAAACAGCCCCTACAGAAATTATCTGACAACCGTGCAATTAACGAAGTGTGCAAAATCTACAAAACTTAGTATTTTAAAGCGAAAATGGAAGTGTGGCCTTGATGAAACAGTTCTTTTCTCACATAAAATTCCACTGGGAATTTTCAAATTCCATATGAAGATCATAATTCTGCAACCAGCTTCATAACCTTCTGCTCCTACCTTAAAAATATTCCTTATAGCCTTTAAACTTGAAATATAATTCAACAAAGGACCTTACATAAGGCTGGTGCTGAGTAATAAAGGACTTTTTGTTCTGTTTTCCATGACCATCTTCCTCTTTTCCTTCTCTCATATAGTACATCAATTCTTAATTCAAGCTCCCTTTAAATGTGTAGGCAGATTAAGAATAAATACATTATTCTTTTCTTCAGGTTGTTATGAATGAATCTGAATGTGCTATCAGCTAAATCTGATGAGAAACACAGATGTTCTGAACTATCAATGAATATCTCAGGTGACTGCTGAACTGCAAACAAATTCATTTGATGAACAATAACCCCAGTGGAATAAAATCTTCCCTGATAAATACATTATTCAAAGTCAAACCCTAACTTTCTAATTTCATCTCAGGACAGTATAAAATGCCTCTGACAATGAGCTGAAAATTAATAAAATATCTCTTGCAGATTCATTTCTGTTTTCTGAATTTGGAGGTTGCTAGGTGATGAAAAATAAATTGATTGAATCAAAAGAAAATGCTTATGGGAAACTATGAAACAGATTGCAGGGTACAATACTTTGAACATGAATTAGCATATTGTTATGAAAAAGAAGGCATTTTATAGAATTATGGGGCTTAAGATTTGATAAGAAATTACTGACAGAAGACATGAGTATGACAATAATTCTGGAGGCACTTAGCGGTTAGTAATGAAAAGCAATAAATAACTGAGAGTAAGAGAAAGGAGAATGCTGGAGAAGATGCAAGAAATCGAACAGCCTGGCTGCTTCTTAGATCTAGAAAAACTGTAACTGAAACCTGCTTTGACATAAAGTAAAATGCTGTTGACAATATGTATTCATGCAGGCATAGTCAAAGGCAAGACAATATGCCTACAATTCCTTTGTTTAAAGCTTTGTCAGCTTCCCTATCTAATTAGAGAATCCTTGGAACACTTCTTGAGAACAAGGATACAGTCCCAATGGCAGAGATCAAAATAAAACACCATCATTAATTGAAGCAGAGAACTCTGTATCATTTGTTTAATTTTATGTATATAAAAAGCTAAATAAGTGCAACAATCCAGCTGTACTTCTAACTGCACGAGTTAGTGGCATATTTGATGAAACCTTTCTAAAGCAATATTGCCTTGGATGTATTGGTTTTGTCTTCAAGGTTTCATTCCTTCAAAGCGAAGAGTGGTCATACAAAGGGATTAAGGAAAATCAAGCTGCATGGGAGAGCACTGGAGAAAGCAGAAGAACAATAAGTGTAAATGAAATGCAAAACTATTTACAGTAATTTACCTTTAACCTTGGGCACCATTATGGGAAACTCTATGGAGGCCTGAGGGAAGAAATAAAATACAGGGCTGAAAACAATGGACAAATGTGAATTTTACTTTAGCAAAATCTGCCAGTAAATGCAATATGTATATGGAAAACTTGTAAGCAGATGTCAGCTGTTAAATAAAGAACATTATTGAGACAGACAATATTGAAACTCAGACACTGTGACAAGCAGTATTCTTATTCCCCATTTACTCGAGTGCTGTAATAGTGACAAGGACCGTGGACATGTGTCACCTGTAAAGTTTCTACCAAGGAGACAGCCAGCACAGCCCAAGGCTTCTCAGTGGTAGTCCCTTGAAGGAAAATGTGGCTCAGCCTGTGCCTTTGCCTTGTTAAGGTCTAGTTGGAGTCTTGACTTTCTTTGGGGATTCTTTATGCCACAGTTTAACTTCATAGCAGCACTGGGACCCTTCCAGGAACGTGCTTTTGTCTTTGTTCATTCTCAGCCTTTGGCAGGTTTTTGGACATCCCACTGGCTGCAAGATCAGACTGAAATAGCTCCTGCGTTTCAGATGTTCTTTTCTTCTTGCATAGATTCTTTCAGATTATTTGTGTGCACTTTCAAAGTAGCTTATGCCAATAGGCTTAAAAGACTTGTCTTGTAGTCATGGACCAAGTACTTGTTAACCCTGGGGAAATTTCACACCAGCACTTAAGAGCAATTCCATTACACTGGCATCAGGAACAATGAGAATTCAGCAGTTGGGCTCTTTTTGAGAGTCTGGGTCATGGTGCAAAGCAAACAGGAAGCTGTGTGAATGCAGTTTGCATGTCAACAAACCCAGACAAGCAGTCCCAGGTCTGAGACAATATTTTCTGTCTCTCTGCAGGACTTAGTAGCCTGGGGCAAGCCCAGTGCTAATCTGCCTCTACCCAATCTTCAGAGAGCTTGTAAGGAAGAGTCTGCAGCTTTCAGAAAAACATCAGCTTTCAGAAAAACACCAGGTGAATTCTCTGTTGAATAAATTCTATATTATTAGAAATGCCTAGCTTAGCTCAGAGTTCCCAACACTGAACTTGCTCTGCACCTCTGGCAGTGAAGGGGATTTTCTTGGAAACTTTTTATAGACTGAACATGACTTAGGACTGGAGGCTGAATCGGCTTTCCCACAATGACGAAAACCTGGTTATGGAGAAAAGGGGGTGAAGTTCTTATCACTTTTCAGTTCCATACCACCCACATCATTGCTGGGGGCATGATTTCTTCAGGAAGAGCTGAGTGCTGGAAACTGGAAATTCCCCATCTTGCCTGTCTCTCTCTGGAGAAAAGCGGTTGGGATCAGCACTCCGCCATCGCCAGTCACTTTCCCATTTTCTATTCCTTCAATTAATTACTTCAGTATTGCCTTTGTCTTGAGAACATGTGGGCAGCACTAATTTTGGGAAGTTTCTTTGTTTGTTCTTGGAGGTAAATATCCTTTTGTGGGTAAAACACTCTATCTCTGGTATATTCTTTGTTTTTAATATTGCTGTAGTTATTGTGATTTTAATAAATTGTTATTCCAATTTATATTCTCTCCTTATTGTTCTTCAATTATCGGAAGGAGTGGAGGGAAAGGGAGTAGATTTATTTCTCCGTAGTTGTTAAAACCAGCACAGGAGAGAAATGAGAAGGATTGCCCAGTCCTCACAGACTTTAGAGAAGAGTTTGCTAGTTCAGTGAAGATAATAATTTATAATAAAGCAGGACCACAAAGCGAAACAGATCTAAACTAATTTATCTAGAGGCAGTCTTGCCACTTTTAAAATTTTTATACAAAATCACAAATGGATTGTATTTGTTTATAATGGCACTCCTGGCCAGCTGATTCACACCATCAAAAGCGGCCAGATCTTCCCTGATAAATGAAACCCAATTCTGAACCAAAAAACTGATGACATTATCTCTGGACCAGTTATCCTCCCACTATCACCAGTTAAAGGTCTCTCACAGACATAGGCTCAGATAAAAAGGATAACATTTAAGATTCTCACTGGAAGAGCAAGGTCCTTTGTTGCGGGCACGCCTAAAGCCCCGGATAGCGGCGGCCCGGACAAAACCCTCTCAGCTATCTCTGGGCGCACCAGACTTTTCACGGGAGAGTGTCGTCGGAAGAAGGAGCAAGGGAGCCAAGAATTGTCTCTTCTGCACCAGACAACTTTATTATCTCAACCGGGTCTAGCCACAGAAGAACCAGGAGCCCAGTAGAACAGCAGCTTAAAAAGGGGGGTGGGAACAGGGGCGGACTGATTCGTCCACCAGTCACCGAAGGAGACCCAGGGTATTGACAGAAAGGGGGGAACCAATACAGTAACGGGGGGGGTACATGCAACCTAAACAACCAATCTGGGGGTTAACAGGGGGGAATCTTCCAGAAGGTGGGCGGGGTCATCCCCTAGGTTCTACCCCTGGGGGCGTGGCTTATATCACCCCTCTGCTCCTCGGGGGGCATGGCCCAGTAGGGAGGCGGAGCCTCCCAGGGGGCGTGGCCTTCCCCCAAGGGGGTGGAGCCAGCCTCTAGCTCTATCTCCCATCTACCTTGGGGGTAGATGTCCCAGAGCCTAAGTTTTGGGGATAACCTGCTACAGTCCTTGGCATTAGCTTGCAATCCCTTGTGTCTGAAAGGTAGAAACAATATCAGATTAAAAACATGCAATGTAAAACAGAAGACCAAGGTTTGGACCACCTGAGATGCAACAAATATTGTTTTAATATCTACTTCAGAGAGTAGTTAGTTCAACATTGTTTTGATCTTTTGAAGGTCTTGGCTTTTTAATGTAATTTCATTCTGAAGTAAAGAGTTAAACTTACGTTTAGAAATGTGCAGCATCACAGTGTTTGAGCCTGGAATACACATTTGAAGATTGTCTAGACCAAACTTCTGGATCAGAGCAGGGTCAGCTATAAAGAGGTGCTCAGAACTGCATCCAGTTAAATATCTCAACAGATAGAGATTCTACAACCATCCTGGGTAATCTTTTCTAGCTGGAGTCTCACACCATTTTTTTTTTCCTTAGTCTTGAATGGAATTTCGACTGTGTTTTGATTTGTCCCTGTTGCCTTTTGTATTTTCACTGGACACCGCTGGGAAAAGTCTGGCTCCATTCTTCCCTCTCCCATCAAGGAATTTATACCCACCATCAAGATTACCCCATGAACCTTCTCTTTTTCAGTCTGAATAGTCCTAACTCTCTCATCCTCTCCTCCCATGAGAGAAGCTCCAATGTTTAATTGTCTTTTTCCAGTATGTCCATGTCTCTTTTGTACTGGGGAGCCCAGAACTGGACTCAACACTCCAGACATGTATGAGTAGTGCTGAGTAGAAGAGAAAGATCATCCCCCTTGAACTGCTGGAAATGCTCTGCCAGCTCAAAGGCTCATTACTTGCTTCTGCTCACCTCAAAGTCCTTCTCTTTCTAGGCAGTTCAGCCAATTTTAATCCAACTTTCACTCACCTAGCCTGTATTTCATCATCAAAGCCCTTGCTGCAGTCAGGATGAGCGGTATTCAAGGTTCTCCCCCTCATCCACTGAACCAGTCTTCTTGTTGTAGAAGTCTATCAGGTTGGTCAAGCATGACTGACCTAAAATAGCTGTATGTCATGAAAAAATACCAGAATAGCAAATATAATTTGCATTACTATCATGCACTGCCATCAATCTGACTGCTTTAGGGTGAGATGAGTTTCTGACTCATCATTATCCTGCTCTATCCAGTACTACTCAGTAAAAAAGCTTCAAATTTTGGACCAAAAAACCCAAACCCAAATGTGAATAGTAAAGTCGAAACTCAGCTGAAATTAAACTCTATGCTCATTTAACACAAAGCTTCATATTAATGTCTCTTTCAAGAGAGTTGCTTTCCTAGCACTTCTCTCCTAGATTTTATTTGAGCCATGATCAAAAGAGTGAATAATGGTTCACATCAGATACCATGTAAGCGCAAATAAGGAAAGATAGTATATGGTCACATGGGAGTAGAAATTGTAGCCACAGATTCATTTCTTCTTAATAATTCCTTAGAATTAGGTAAAATTAAATTCCAGATATCACTATAAAGCAGTGATACTGTTTCTTAACAGGTTATACCTGTAAAACCTTGAATAATTTTGTTTTTAATTCAGTGGACATTCTGTTCCATAAAATTCACTGTTTTGAATAAGAAATTTGTGTGACATTTTCAGAGGGGTCTTGGCTGGCCTTTGGCATGCAGGAAAGCTAGCAGCACTTTCATAGCACCATGTCTTTTCTTGTGGTACTGTTCTAAAGGGTGATAGCAACGTTTACTTCTCCCTGGTTTATAGTTCTGTCAAATAATTTCATGTCTTGTGAATGGGATAATAAAATCAATCGATAGCACTAAAACATTTTATTTTCTCTCACACAGATGCTTATTTAGTGACAGTTTAAAAAAGATAAAAAAAGTCTTCAACCACCTATGATACATAGAGCTGATATCACAGTGGTACTCTTAAAACACCCTGGTCAAGGATCTGTAGCAGAAAGTTGACTGTGTCAGAGAGTTAATCCAGCCTAGCAAATTTGCTCTCAGCTGTACAGGTTTGTACTTCTTTGCTTTTGTAAAATTATACTTCAAATATTAGAAGCTTGGGTATGGTAATATTTTTAAAATGAGTTCAGTGCTTAAGACAATGAGTGCACTCATTTTAATAAAGCCACATCCCATACAAAATATTAGGAGATGGTTTTTAACTTACGATGACATGTTATTGTAGTAGGATGATATTCCTGTATTCTATTTGGTTAATTAATGCAGTCAAATGAAAAATATATATATTTTTAGCTTTGAACATACAAACATAACACCATATCACAATAATGACACACCTGAAGATGGGATCCCATCCAAAGGGACAAGCTTGAGCAGTGGGCCAATGGGAATCTTCATGAGGTTTAGTAGGACCATGTGCAAGGTGCTGCACCTGGGTCAGGGACTTTTTATAAGAGCATGTAGTATCAGGGAAAGGGGAAATGGGTTCAATCTGAAAGACCAGGGTTAAATTGGATATTAGGAAAAAATTCATTACTGTGAGGATGGTGAGGCACTGGCACAGGTTGCCCAGAGAAGCTGTGGCTGTCCCATCTCTGGAAATGTTCAAGGCCAGGTTGGATGGAGCTCTGAGCAACCTGGTCTGGAAAGCATCTCTGCCCATGACAGCAGAGTTGGAACAAGATGACCTTTAAGGTCCCTTCCAACCCAAGCCATGCTGTGACTCCATGGTAAGCACCAAAATCAGCAGTACACAAACACTGTGGGACTAAAAATACATAAAACAGTTCTGTAGTTAGATGAATTCATTGCTAAATATTTTTTGATTAGTAGTATTGACTTTGTCAAAATTGAAACTTAGGAAGTTCTGATATTTTGCATAGGAAGAATAAAACTCAAGCATTTCAGTAACAGCAAAAGTGTCAAAGGTTTAGTATTTTTAATATGTAAAGGCTGAAGCTGACTAATATTAGATTCAAAAAATTGTAGTAATATTTAAAATTCTACTTTGGGGGATTTTTTTTCAATATATTTTACAGTTCTTCACTAGAAACCCTTGCTCATTTTTTCCCCTAAGTACATGCTTTTTATGGAACTATAGTGCTTAATTAACAGTCTGTTAACCTGTAATTCCAGGCTTACATAACATTGAATTTTATTTTTATGTAATTAGACAGTTTAATATGTAATTGAATTTAACAAATAATGACATTTTGAAAAGAGAATAAGCTGTTCTCTAATGTAAATGAGTTATCAAACACGTAAAATATAATTTTCTGGAAATGCACACATATCACACCTAAACAGCTTATTCTAAGTATCATAAAGATGTCTGGAATATTAAAGTTGTCTAATTGTGAAGTTATAATTTTTATGAGTAAGCCATAAGTCACTGGTTTTTTTAACTTGTTTGCAGCACAATTAAATTCCGACATTCAGACTTATGTATAACTATCAAACCAATTAAGATGGTGGCCACTGTTACTTTACGAAACCTGTGAGAGTTTTGTTGTTGAGCTCAGTAGCTGCAAAGTCATAACTCTAGTAAAAGTTTAAAATTAAGATTCTGAAAGCAAATCCTGGGATGCCAATTTATAGCTGGAAGTCTTGTACACAAAGGAAATATCTTGTATTCTTCCAGACTTATGCTGTAATCCTATAGCAAATCCCAAAAAATATTTGTAGTTATCACATGAAACATATCAATCACATCAAAATTTAATTCAATATCTTTAATTACAAGACATCATCTTTCTTTTCTTTTTATGTGTTTATCCATAAGTAAATATTGCATGTGTTATTTAAGTCAATAGTTTTGAAATCAGATGGTCTAACTCTTCAATTCAAGGTAATAATGTGGTTAAATAAAACCATTGTTTTTCTAACATAAAACACCAGACTATGTTTTTAATAGTTATGCACTTAGGAATGAGATTCACAAGCTGTAAATATTTTGACAGTTACTGGACTTTAATAGCAACAACTAAAATTTTTGCTCTAATTATCCAGAATTCTTTCACAGTCCTCTTGCCTGACACATCTGTTACCTCCTTGCTAAACCAATATTAACATGGATTCAGTGATCATAAACAAAGCACAACAGACAGAAAGTACTCAGCAAAGGGTTTACAGGCAACTAACAGTCTGAACATATTCTACCAAAATATTGCTCAAATAACTAAATAATAAATACACCCACAGAACCCAAAAGAGACCATTCAGAGATTGCTAAGTGGAATAATACAAAATACTTGTAATTTGATTTCTCAACTGAACTTTGAAATATTGGCATTGAAATTAAAATGTAGAAAAGAGAATAATCTTTTAAAAAGCTTTTAGCCCTGCTGTCATTGCAATAACATTGATCCTGTCAGTAGTGAGGACACATGTGACATAAACCACTGCATTCAAGTGCTCTCTCTTATCAGGGACTTATCGCAAGTTGTATGTGTCAATGACCAGGGTTCCTATGTATCCACTTTCCCAGCTCAGTTCTGGGATGACTGGAAGGAGAAAAAATGTCAAATGAAACTTTGAAAATTCTTCTTTCTTTGGTACTGCAGGAGTAAAAAGGCCAAGGCAAGGACCTGAGTTTGAACATCAGTATGAGCAATGTTTCTGCTGGTTCAGATTTTGTCCTTGCAGCTTCTCAGTCAGGGATAACTCACTCCTACAGAGCAGGCATCAGTACTTCAACGGATTGATGGTTTTGATCAAGCTAACAAACTTCTTAATTTGCTTAATGTTTCCTACACTGAATAATGCAGTGGAAATAAGAAGCTGTAGGTGCAAATTTACCGCCTTGGCAATCGGAACACGGCTTTTACTCAAAATCAGAGTGAACTATAACCATGACATTTAGACAATGTTCCTCAACGCCAGATTTTTTACCACATAAAGTGGCAAAATTCAGATTTTCAGCCAAGGCAAAACCCAGGAAACCTTTGGGTACCACCACAAACCATTATGTGAGGCCTAGTTTCCAGTGGGTAAATGGCACTGGGAGTCACATGCATAAGTCATTAAATGCAAATCTGAAACTTATCAGAGAACTTAACTGGATCTATATGATAATGTAAATATATACGAACTTGAGGCCTCAAACTTACTTTTTATATGACTTTGATGAAATGATTCAGTGGAGTAACAGGTATGGATTAAGATACGGATTAAGCCTTAAATGTACAAGAATTTACTATTTTAAAAATCAAAGGAATAACACAACCTCCAACCCTATGCCTCATAATTGTTAGATGAGCTCTAGACAGCTGAGGGTCTTAAAATATACTTCAGTGCTTGCTTTTTGATTTGATAACTTTGGTATTTAGACAATAGAAAACACATTGCCTTTACAAACATTTCATAAGCTCTTCTAAATAGATAATAGAGTTCACCTTGAACTTTTCAGTCACTATTGAAGTAAGTTCAACCCTAGACAAAACGAATTCACTCATCTCTTCCTTTATAATATCTGGTAAATATAGATTCCAGCACCACAACAATTGTAAGTTTATACCTGTGTACTCACATGTGAAGTCTCTGTTCAGCACTAAATAATACATAACTTGACAATATATTATTTACTTCAGGAGTAACAATGTGATTGATGCAATCAGACAATATGCTGCAGCACATATCAGAGAAGATGGAAATTCAGGAGAAAGAAAAAAAAAATCCACAAAACCCCAAACAAACCATTTCTATTCCCGAAACAGGAAGAAAAATAAAGGAATTAGAGTTTCATGAGAGGCACCAAGAAGTGAGGAAAATATTAATTCCATCTTTAGTTTGGTATAAATTCTCATTGGCTTTAGTTTTTCAAGTTTACCTAGATTCAGTTTCAAATTACAAACTTTTTTTCTTTTTCTTTTTTTTTCTTTTTTTCTGTAGCATAGCTGACGTTTGCTCCCTATGAAAGCGAAGTGTCAATACAGTGCAATCACATCTGTATTTATTTAAGAGTATAATTTTGTGCATTTCTCCAAGCCCTCAATGTTGCTTATAGGTCCCATATTTTTGAAATTTAATTTTTCTCCATAATCATGGGAATCTAGGTCCCAAAACCAGGCACATATTCCAATATTATATTAAAATCCAATCATAGATCACATTAAACCCTCATTTACCACAACACACACAGAGATTGTGCTGCATTATTTTTCAGTTCTGATCACACTCGTTTCCATATTGTCTCCACAATGTATCTTCTTTCTTCTCCTACACCTTCATGTAGGCACTACCTGGATTATTTGCTACTCAGTATGGAATTTAAAATAACTTTTTTTTCTTTCAGTGATCTAATTTGCCTGTCAATCCAAATGGTTCCTTGACCCTGATAATTTAGCTGTGCAGCAACATTTATAAGGGACTTTTAAGTAATTTGGCCTATTGAAGGAATACTAAATAATAGACCTATTATTTATCTCTTCAAGATTCTGCTAGAAAACATCAGCAGTGAAAACTGCTTTTGAGATCTGTCAACTACCTACCACTTAATTCATTTCACATGGCCTTTTTATGAATAGCACTATTTTTCTATCAAATGTTGAAAACAACTATATTATATATCCAGTGTTACCTTTAGCCATCAAAACAACATTCTCAAATACTGAAAATATCTTTATGTTGCAGGGCACATTTTGCATATAGTGTATGGAATATTTTTTACATTCTTCCGTGTTTTATTGGCTTGGGATATTTTTTTGGTTTTTTTGGGCTTTGGGGTTTTTTTGTTTTCCTTGCTAATTTCAGGTGTTCTACTAAAAGCCTGTCAGATTAACCAGTTTATAGGAGTCTATCTTGCTTGCTTTTCGTTAAAAAGGCACATCACCTTTGTAGGGCTACCTCAGAAGGTCTATTTCAGCAGATATATTAAAAACTCAAAAAATTAAATATATTTTCAGCCAAGCCTATTTGGGAAAGTGCGTAGTGTTCAGGATTTACTGAGTATTTAAACTTGTTTTAAGAGATCTCATTTACTTCCTGTCCTATCCCAAATGGAGAAAGAGGAGTTCCAGTGCAGCTTGAGAAACATCATCCCTGAAAGCACAAGTTCTTTAGCCCTAGTGACATAAAAAATTAGATCTCTAGCCGGTGCTTTCTAGTGTCTGCTATTGCTAATGCACAAGAAAGTGCTTTATTGCTGTCAATAACATTACCAGACACACCCACATAATTTCACATCTTCCCAAATAGAAAACAAGTTTTCTCATTAGTGAATACTTGTGCCTTTTCTACTTTGTTGTTCACTGGTTTATCATCTCCATCTGGTGTCTGACTTATGACCCAATGGCATTTATTATGTTCCAAATAAAGTCCAAAGAACCCCCACGCAATCCACTCTTTTATTTCTTTGCATTAAGAGTCAGGGATTTCTTTCCTGACGTCTCTTGTTTCTACAGCTTCAAACTTCTAATTTTTACTGACTGTTCGTTTCTTATCTCCTTTTTCTTTTGACTATATGATACTTTTTTAATAGCTCTTTGTTGACTTAATTTAACCACCTGTGCTCTTCAGTGGATTGAGCTGTACAAAGAAGAAATAGGCAGACTTCTCCCAGGCCACAGAAAAGAAAAATTCCCATACAAGTGGAAAGGGAACACAAATCTTGAACCCGAAACTGGTACTTCAGAGAAAAGCCTTCACCTCTGTATGAAGATATTTGACATCTACTAGTGCTAAGCATGATGTAAGAATGAAGCATTCTTACTCTAGTTTATCTAAGCATTTATCCTGGGCTGTGGAGTTGTGGTGCACCAAGCATTCCCAATATTTATTCACATTCCCATGGAATTTTTCCCACTCTCTCAATGACTGTCTCAAAAGTTTTCTTAGCTTTGAAATACTGCAATTCTTGAAACTTAGTCCTCTTACAATAGCTATTATAGGCATTCTCCAGCTTATATCTGTAAATAGTCCCTATTAATATTACATAGGATGTTTTAAAAAGGTAGCTTATCCTTTTTTCTAATTTGATATGACCAGTATAGAACAGACTCCTTTCTGCATTTCTCATTGAACTTTGCTCATTAATAAATTGATTTGCAGGTATTCAAGATCTAGTACTTCTGAGCTCTCAGTAGCCTTAAATCAGGTAATGATTTCTCTAATAGAGAGGGTATCTTTCTCAGACACTCACAAACAAGTATTTTAAATTCCAGATTGAGGTAAAACAGTTTAAATTATTCTAGTCATATGAATCACTCCAACCACTATCTTTGATAATACTACCTATATAAAATATATCATATAATTGCTTCTACCCTTTTTTTTAACATTTAGCATTGATAGGGCAAATTAGAAACTGCCATTTTTCACAATTTTGTGAGCCTGCATTTATACAGGATTTGTTTATTTAATGTGCTTAAGGATAGTTCTGCTTGCCTGTCACTGAGATCAGTGTTCCCCTATGAGAACAGGCTGACATGCACTCTCAGCTTTTTTTTTTCTCTTTCTTGAGAAAAGACAGTGCTTCCAAAACATACACAGACCGTACATACAGTAGTTCAACTCATGTGTTTTCTGCCATCTGTTTCATCTTTATGAAACCATAAGGACTTCTGCAAGGACAGTTCATATTTTTATTCCACACAATTGCAACTTCCAAAGAGGTTTTTTAACTGTGCAGTTTCATATGATTCCATAACTTACTTAGAATTGATATCCCATATAAAGTTCTGCAAAATGGCTTTATACTTTGGACAAAAATTGCTTTTATGATTTCCACTACATAAGTGTAGACCACTCTCTATTTTGTTTTTAAAAAGAAGACTTCTTTTCACTATTTGTAACACAGAACTCTTGATGACTTCTTCCTTCTATAGCATGCTTGAATAACTTCCCTTAATACCTTCTTCTTCATGCCAAATAATGTTCACTAAATATATTCCTTGTAACTCTGTCTTTTGTCCTTCCAAAACAGCTATCTCACTATATGATTCATCAAATCTATGACAAAAATGTAAAATTCCTAGCTAGAGAGAAGGCCTCCTACCTCTCCTTAGCAGTTGGTTATCAAATCACCAATCTGTTTCTTTTTCTTTGTAGTGTTTCTGGCAGGGATGTCAAACTATGTCATCTCAGGAAAACTTGGTTTTCTCAAATAGTGTCTTAATGCTTTCACTCCAGATTACCAACCTTCTTCACAATTAACACATACTTATGCTGCTGCAACCTCTTTTTTCACTTGGAATTGTTTTAAGGATGAGGGCTTCACCAATATGTAGGTTAGTGCTTGAATCCCTACATGCAGGGAGAAGGAGAGATGAAGTGGGAAGCAGAATAGAAAACACAACCTGTCCAAGACAGCTTAGTCATTGCACTTGATTACTCATTATCTTCTTCTGCTACCTGCTGCAAAGCCATCTGTTAGTGGGAGAAACTCCACTCTGCTGCTCCAAATTTGCTCAAAATCCCTTGTTTACCATTCTGTTCAAGTGGTTTCCTTGGACTGCTTGTACACGTAAAGTTAATCATGTTCTTTCAAGTTCTCAGGAACAAGGTCAAATGTCTGCCAGGAAAGATTAAGAAGCTACTGGTGTTTTCATTCTGGAATGAACAGAAATATTATCAAACTCACACGAATAAAACAACATTAAAAAATCACCTTCTTCCTCCATTATATCTCCAGTCACTGAGGTATTTTTCACTGAACATATTTCATGAAAGAGAAGAGCTACAACTTTTAGTCACTTCAGCAAATAATTCAGGACATGAATTTCTTACATACTCACCTGGGCCATGTAGAGACAGATGGTGTTCAAGGTTTACAGTATTGCACATTTCAACTTTGCAATACATTGAACCAAACTTCTCTTAATGTTGAAGTAATGAGTTAACTCCTAATCCAATATTTTCATTTTCATGAATAATACTGCTCAGTATTTACAAGTCTGTTGGTCAAAATCCAAATAATACAGATAATTTCCCCCATAAAACTCAGCACAGTAAAGCATTATTACAACAGCTATAACCTTATATAACTTTCCTGACTTTCAAAATTCATATTTCGTTAGACAAAACTTTACCCCTCACAGCTATCCTAATATCTTCATTGTTTTTATCCTTGAAACTAACATCATTAATATTCAGACTTTAATATCTTCTAGTAGAAAGTACCAACTTGATTTATAGTTAAATACATAATTTTCTGTATCTGATCACCTAAAAATAATGGGTTTATAAAAAGAAACGCAGTCAATTTGTTTGATTGGGGTTTTTTAATTACATAGGAGGGAGGATATTTTTCTTATTCAGAATTTTCTGTCTATAAATATTGTTAATAAATGGGTAGATAAATAGAGGAAAAAGTAGCCAAATTTAATCTTCCTTTGCAGGCACATATTTTTTTTTCCTTGAAATTACTAGGAACAGGAAAGCAATCAAACACATTAGATTAAATGTTGCACTGTAAAGCAAGTTTTTTGACTTTACATACCATATGTGCTAAAATGTAAATTTAAAAAAAATTGAATTTGATAATTTTGTTCTGTTAAAAGAATATTTTTGATTGACAGCTTGATTTTATCTGACATTTTATTGAACCAAATAAGCATCCTGTAAATACATTGAACTTATGAACCATTTTTAATGAACACACTGTGTTGGATTTATCCTCCTCTTCACCACCTCTGAAAAGAATATCTCCCAATTTTGTCTTTTTGTAATACATTTTATGTGACAAAATGCTTATTTAATACCCTCTAATGAGTAAATTGTTGTAAAACCCCAAATTTTTAATGATAAGGTCCACCTCCTGCTATTTTTCACACCAATCTTCAAAGTAACTTATCCTCTGCTGTTCAGCTCCCCAAATCAGTCCATTTTAAGTGAGAAACTGCAGTATTTCTTTTAAGAAAACAGTGTCTGTTCATTTCTTATTTGTCCTACAGCCTATTTTTTATAGTATCCATGACATGTAAATTGTTGAAGCAATTATTTGAAAAATTAATTTCTAGCTAATAATGAGGCATGAATTAATAATAACAAGGATTACAGAGGATCATCTGAATGTCCTGGAAAGGGAATATTTTAATGTAGCTACAGAGGTAAAAGAATGGCATGTGAAGCAATTCCTCATTATTCTTATTAACCAACCAGAGCATTTGGATGCATCAAGGCACCATCCCGTAAAATCAAGGGAATGCTAAAACCTGGACTACAAAAAAGATTTACTCAAGAGGCAGTTCAGCTGAACATTTAACCACTTCCAACTGAAAGACAGGACAGATATAATCATCTGCTTCTACATATGTGCAGGGGTTTGGGTATTCACAAGGGTTTTTGATTCTCATCTCTGTTGTCTAGTTTACAGGCTATGTTTGATTTTCTAAACTTCTGTTGCATTGTGATTCTTCAACACCCTAAAGAAATGCAGCCCAGGGAAACTCCTCAATATTTTAGAGTAGCAATATCACTGAAGACTTTTGCTTAGCACGTTTACATCCAGAATCTGCTTGGAGTGTTCAAAGTCCAACAGTTATTTTGGGTCTACAATTTAATTTGGCTTCTTTTTGTTGAGGGGGGGAAAGTCTATTCCAATTGTCATTGTTCACTAACAGCAGAGGTAAATTTGTTTCTGTCTGATAAATCTGATGTTTCATTAAATGAAAGTGGTAGATTGATTCACTTCTAAAAGCACACAGACATTTCACTATGTCTTCATATTAGGAAGAGTGTTAGCTGAATTAAAAAAAAAATAAATTGCAAAGTGTTTACATTTCTAATTTATACTAGTGATTTGGGCTTAAATTAAAAAAGGCTTCCAAGAGTCAACTTTCATTTAAGATCATTTCAGAGATGATCAAGTAATTTTAAAATAGTAATACTAAAATGCAGCTCATCAGAGCTGTAACGACTTAGAAAACATTGACCAAAAGCAGAGCATCAGTGGTACAGTTCAGGTTTTGAACTTGCCGTTAGATTCCAAGCAGACACAGAGAGGGATCCATTGGCACGGCAAACCAAAGGTCATGATTTGATCATTAGATCACTATTTCTCTGTTCACTAGATTAGAGGGATCACTTTCATTAGAATATGACTTTAATTGTAACCATAAAATAAATCAGAAACTATTATAGTGTAGTTGGTGACTATTATCCTTTCTAAACTGGCTGAAGTTTTCCTTTAATATTAGCATCTTCTGTCATTTTTTCTTTCCTCTGTGCTTTATTTCATACTTCCTTTCACTCCAACCCTCTGACCAAGGAGGGTTGAAGAACACAGGTTTTATAGAACATAACTTCGCTTAAAAAACTTGCTTTAGACTCCCCTTGCCAATGCACAGTTTTTCTGCTTTCTCACATCAATGTACCTGAAAAATTTGTTCCAACTGTCTGAAAAAATTCTTTTTTGAAACTGGGAATCCATTATTAGGTCTAACGAGCAAGAAGGAAGGAAAACTTTTTTTACTTTTTGCTCACTCTGTCTGCTCTACTCTCTTCAACTGTCTTTGCTTTCACAATTCTGCATTGACTGGTTTGTCTGTGTTTTTGCTGAACTTTATTCTCCCCTGTCCCAGAGTCATTCAGTGGCTTTTCGTATTCCATCTTTAGGACAGTGCAGGCCAAGTTGTTCCTAAAACTTTTTACCAAAACCTCCAAAATTTTCTTATCTACCAACTCAGTCTTTCTTCCTGTCAGCCTTACATCTGTTCCTTACATCTAGCCACCAGCCCAGCATGAAACAACAGTTCTTATCCTTAAACTCTGACATCTGTCTCTGTTTCTCCATCATGTTCATTTTTCTTTCATGAGCATGAAAATCTTATACTAAGATGTTCTTTTATTATTATTTTTTTTTTAATTAGCCACAATCCTTAGATCCATAACGTCGACATTGTGGATAACATGACCAGCTTAGGTTCTAAACCTAAGTAAAAGTATTATAGAGATGTTATCAGTTGTAAATATTGGCTCCTATCAAAATTGGTGTCACTGGATGAATGACAGACAAGTAGGCAGAAACAATATGGAGCAAACAAGCTTGGAAAAGGTTAAAAAGAAATAGGAATGCAGAGAAAAATAAAGAATGATAAAGGTGTGCTGGATTGTATTAATTGCATTGTATCTTATATTAAATTTGAAATACAAAGCAGGAATTTTTTTTGCATATTCTATGACCTACATGGTTCACCCAAACTCTCCTACCAAAATAAATTCTGAATAATTTGAAATTTTTGTGATTCTGAAAAGACTCCTTTTTTGCCCCGCTATTTCATTACTGCCAACACAAACTGTTCAATTCAAATCTTCCTGTGGGTTTTATTATGATGGGCTTCTGTAGGGTGTGAAAGGTACCACCTCCAAAAGTTTCCCCAAGCAGACTGTTATTCCACCTCTTCTTTGTACATGACATTAATTTCTTCTCTTATATTTATGGAATTTTCATTAGCAGGATGAGTACAATGTTTTTGCAAGATAGTAAGTGACTGACCCCAACTTCTAGCAGGAGTCATTAATCAAGACCTGATTAAGTCTTTCTCTCTTTTTTCCTTTAAAGGGTATTGAAATATCAATAAACAATTTCTTTATGTGTACAATAGATATACATGAGATGGAGCCCAAGGAGGGGACAAAGAATGCCTCAAGTGGCATTTTTAGCTGGGGCAGTAGTACCATGGCAGCCCCAGGAGAGGATGGAGCTGTTGAGGCATTTTGGGCAGGGTTGCTATTTCAGTTTTATTTAGTATACTGTTATNTTTAGTATACTGTTATTTTTTCTCTTATATCTACTCGTATTCACTTCTCCTTATTAGTGGAAAGGAATTGGTTTAAATAAAAAGGCAGAACTAATTTTGGAGTGTTTCCTTTAAATTGTCTTAAACCAAGACAGTTTGTTTCAGATCAGAGATGTATACAGGGTGTTATACCAGGTAGGAAGGGTGTAGTTTATCACACATACATGCCTGGATGCAGACCTGACACAATCATCCATGGAAACACAGGGCAAATACTCTAGTCTGGTAGGACAGATATCATTCACTGTCTCAAGGCAAAAACATGGGAGTTTTATTTATTTATTTAGATATATTCTGTTTTTTAAATTTGGAATATACGTAGCTCTATAATGAGTTCAGACCCTCAATGTTGTCGTGTGTGTCTATTTTATCCAAAGCTGTTCATTTGAAATTCTCTTCCTTTAAAGCTGTGTGAGGTTATATTCATTCCTCTAAAGCAGTAACATGTATTATGTAACTTTAATCCTTCTCACCTATGTATATCTTGTGTATATCTATACCTTATCCCTATATACCACTACTCAGTCACCTTGAGCTTCTTTATAGTGGATTTATTTAACCAAACCAAAGTTATTTCAATGTATTTTTGTATGAATGTTTTTATTGTTTACTCCCTGAAAGATATATTCCTTCTGGCTTCCCGAATTTTGAAACCCTGACCCAGCAGCAGCCAACAAACCTATGATCATTTACATTTAGCTGGCTTCTTTCTAATTATTTTTAGAGTTTTATTAGATTTAATTTTATGGATCCTAGTTCAATCCCTACAATTAAAACATTAATAACTGTCTCTGAGTGTTTAACCACATGAACTCTTTTTTTAAATGAAGCTGTTCATTAAACCAAGTGATTTGCATATTGCATGGCATGCTACTGTGAAAGAGAGAAAGGCTCATTCATATATGATAGTGCTCATCCTACTTATGCCTGAGACTTGTGTCAGCACTTCATTTGCAAATTCTATTTTTACTAGTTCAGAGCTCAGCTGTATAATCTTTCTGTGGGCTGAAACTTGACAAAGAATAGCTCCACTCCAGAGTCCATTTGAGCTTCAAATTTCAAATAAATCAGGTTCACCATTTCCATAATTTTTTTACACATGTATGACAGTTCAGGCTGCATTCCTGTCAGCTCGCATGAGTTAAGCAGGGTTGGGTCTTTGAAGATAATACCTCCTGGAAAATCCATGAGGATCCTATATCTTTTCTGTGAGAGTGGTGGAACTGGCTGCCCAAGGAAGTTGTGGATGCCCCATCCTTGGAAGTGTTCAAGCTCTGAGTAGCCTGATCTAGTTGAAGATGTCCCTGCTCATGGCAGTGGGATTGAACTAGAGGGTCTTTAAGGTCCCTTTCAACCCAAGCCATTCTCTGTTTCTATAATTCCATGATCACACATGCACTGCACTCAGTGCTCAAGTAATGCATGCATCTGGAGTTATATTCATCATTTAGGTGAGAAAAGACCTTTAAGATCACAGAGACAGAGGACCAAAGGACCTTGCTAGCAAATTATCCCACAAACACTGGCATGCTGCCCCCAGGTTTGTCTCTAGTGAGCCTGATTTTACCCCTTTCCCCTCTAAAGCTCTGTCAATGAGCCCTGCTAATACCTGTTCAAAGATCCTTTTTCCATCTTTGAGATGGGTGTCCCCCACCAGCTGACAGCAGGCCTGTGGTGTCATGTAACCTGAGCCATGATCAAAACCCCACAAATTTCTGCCTACCTGAGAAATTCGTAACGGAAAATAATCTGAGGGCCTGAAAAGGACAGGAAGCTTTTTCTTCACATCCTTCACCCACGCCCCAGGAAGGCAGCAGAGTTCCCTAAAGAATGGGTCTGGTCTGCATACTGGACAATATGGACATAATTTTATTTATGTAGGTTCAGCTATTCCTGCACTGAAATGGCAGATTAGGTTCATCACCATCACTTAATAATAAAGATCTTTCTGCAAGACTTTATTAATAATCAGTTTTGATTTTTTTCTACCTAGAATATTATCTTTATCAAATAATGTCATTTCACTATTCTAATCCAGTTTCAAATTACTAAGGAAGATATGGAAGAGTAAAGAATTATGAAATGATCCATCATTGGTGCTTTCAGACCTCATTGGTTACTTGAGCCCACCATATGTTACTCAACTTTTCCCCCCTCTCTTTTATTTGGTTATTAATTCTTGATTTGATCTTTACTTCTATTAATTTAGCTTGGTTGAGAGCTTTGGGGAGGCTCTCATGTCAAAACCATTTTTGAATATCCTAATTCCTGAGAACAGCCTGGTCACCTTTATTCCCTTCTCCAACAGCCTAATAAAATTTCACAGACATGACTTCATTCTTGCAAAAGCTTTGCTGACTGTACAGCCATTGAATCATATTTGTCCATATTTCTTATATCCGTGGTTTTCATTACATTTTCTTCCAGTTTATCCAGTAGATAAACCAGATTTTCTGGTCTATTGCTCTTCAATAGTCTCTCTTACCCCCAAAACATCAAAAAAAAGTTACACTGTATCTACAATTGTCTGATCTTCAGGTCCTGAGGCTGATTTGAAAGCCATAGAAACCACACAAAATTTATAGGTCAAGGAAAATTTTGTTAGTTTTGTGCATACACTATCAAGGATGGTCAGTAGTTATTACTCTCAAACTTTTTCCATTAATGCCTAAATTTAAAACAATTTGTCGGATTCAATTCCACAGAAAATATCAATGGTAACTTTCCTAGAATAAACTAGTAACCACCAGTTTCCAATAATAACCCTCTAATTTCTTGACCATTTTTTAACCATATCAATTGTGTCATGGTCAATATATTTGAAAAAAGAAGTTTTATTCATAGGGTTTAGTGGGATTTCATTTCCTTTAGTAAGTTTTTCCTTACCTTGTTAAAGAATTGCCAGGTCAAAGTTTTAACTTCCTGATATGCCTTTTGCTTTCAGTTGGGCACATCTCTTATCATAAGATCTTTTATTTCCAGTATCTTTCTCTTCCACCCTGTTAAAGATACAAGTTTTTTCCTCTACTTCCTTTCCCTTCTTCTGTTTGTGTGGGGAATACATCTATTCTAAAAATTCACTCCCATCTTTGAATGAATGTCCTGCTGCAGCTCTTCCAGCCTTTTGAACAGATATTTCACCGACCGCTCCATTTTCCTCTCTGAAGTGAAACATTGTCGTAGTGGATTCTTTCCTACAGTGATTTTAAGTGTGAGTACCATCCGGTCACTTCCAGAAAGAAGCAATGTCTTTCTAAACACTGCTTATGTATTTTCATTTTGGCCTGTTTCTCTGAGAAGCCATCTTTTAAAATGTAGCTAATTTATGTGGAAATGGTCAAAATCTCTTGTTACCAGCATAGATTTGATTTTTGAGAATTCTGCCTGCTCTGCTCCTAATAGGGTGGCTGGTAACTCTAAACATTCTTGTATTACTGCTGTTACACTCCTCTGAGCTATCCCTGGATCTTCAAACTCATCTAAACACTATGGTGCTTGTTGATATTCTTCAAGTATTTGCATTCACTCCACGGTTTCTTCATTTCATCCTCTTTTGGAACCACTCCTTATGGTTAATTTCAGTATTTCTAAGTTCTTTACTCCCCAATATTTAAGTTATTCCATAGATTATAATGTATTTTTCACAAAATTCTTTATTTTGGTGTCCAAAGTAGCATCAGGCTTATCTAAAATCAGGCTTTTCAGTTAATTCCATTATTCTGGAGTCTGATATTTGTACAGAGGTATATGTACACTTGATGTTTTATTTTCATTTTGCTGTTGGATGTTAGTATTTCCTACATTAAATTTATTGATTTTGGCTCTATCTAATATTGCTAAGCATTTTTTTTTTTTTTTTTTTTTTTTTTTATCAGGCTTTCCATGATACCTTNAATGTATCTGTGGAGAATGAAGCACTTCCTGACTTTCAAGCAGTTTTTATTTCAATGGTTCGATCCAAAGGTTTCCTAATTTGATGTGCCAGAAGCCTTATCCCATTTTGGATTTAGTGAAGCTAATCAATCCTTCAAAGGTTCTCTATTTTTCTCCAGTTCTTTTTCTCCTGCGTATTTTTCTCAGCTATGGACCAACATTTTTCTCCTCTTGGAAAACTTCCAGAGAAATGGTGCAGTACTTCATGGAAATCCTGATCTTAGTTTGCACTTGACAGTTTAATTTTTTTTTTTTTTTTTAACAAATGGAAGCTCCAATTTCAGATGGAGGACTGATACAGCCATCTGTGAGAAAGGACCTCTTTCTCTCATTAGCTATTTACGAGAACCCTAATAAAAAAATTTTTCTCTTTCTGAGATTAAACCAAAATCTGCACATTACTGCAAAAGTTATGCCTCCATCAGAAGGTCTTAATTTGCTGAAATTTTTAGTAGAAAAATTCATGACAAGCTACAGAGGTATTATCACACCCTCAGTTATGAATGTAAGAAGAGGCAAAGCAAAGTCACAGAAAATGAGGAAATTTGATTTAAAAAAAGAGATTATAGTAGTTGAACTACTATAGTCACAAGCTTATCTGAGTTTGCCCATAAATGGTCTTAAATATCAGTCTGACTAATGGAGGTGTGGAACTACTGACACAAGAAAAAATAAATATTTGATGTAAAATTAGAAATTATATTGCAAATACCAGAAATTCTTCAAATTTAAGAGTATGGCATATGCTGCTATTTTATAAACTATAATATCTCCCCTTATTATTTTATCTCCCCTAGTAGAGCTCAATTTTAAATTCTAAAGCCATTGCAATTTTTCAAGAATTACTATTTTTTAAAAATAAATTGAGGTTAAATTATTTAAAGAAATCATCATAAAGCCCTCTAGGGTTTGGTTTTCAGTCTAAGTAGACTTTTACAAAGTGTACTTTAACAAGGCCTCCACAGAGGGTTCCAAGAAACTTGCAGACAGGCTACAAAATTTAAGGACTCCATATGGAAATAAAGCCTGCTGAGTCCTTGAACACCACCTGGTCATAATGTCTGACTATTTAACATAACCTGATTAACCGTGCTCCTGTTTTGACACTGCCAAGGTAGAAACCCTCAAACCCACAGATCTCAGAAATTCTTAATAGAGGCCTCCCAAAATACAAGAATGGGATGGCACCAGAGTCCCTACATAAAGACAAATGATAAAAGCCTGTCACTATCAGCTACACCACCAGGTTGTATTTGGTTTAGAGAGAAGTGATAATTGAAAAAAAAAACTGCATAACAACCTTTTGGTGGAGATTGTGATTGATGTCATCAGCAGAGACATCTTTGGGATGAAGCTGGGAGGGGAGAAAGAGGAGGAAGGAGAAGGACAGGAAGAAAAGAAGAGGCAAGGGGGAAGAGAGGGCAGAAAGGAAGAAAGATTGAATTATAATTTGCAATGGCAGGGCTCATTTCTGAATTCTACAATGTATTTCTAAAACTCCTCTCAGGCTTTAAGACAATTTGGTGTAAGTCATTTGGATGTACTGATGGTGGTGCCAGTTTTGCACTATACGTTTCTTTGCAGTCAGAATATGCAACAAAGAGAGCAGATTTGTGTCAGATTTCTGGCCTTGGTATTCACTGCACAATGATAGAGCATAGAACTCACTGCATTACATGCATGGATGTATGCGAGTCAGAGGGGGACCATGGAAACAAAGTGGAACCTGTATTTTTTGAACTGCAAAATCAGAATTTGTGGTGGCACAAATTCTTGGAATAAAAACTTTCAAAATTCTTACAATGTTTTTAGTACTAAATATTTTCAGATTGAGATTTACCTTACTATAAATTAACATAGTTGTTCCTGTCTCAGTTTTCAAACTATAATGACTATATGAAAAATATGCATAAACTTTGCACCTTTCTAGTTTTACACAGGCATTTAAAAAGCAAGTGTTTTCAGAAATGCAGTTATCTACTTAAAAGGAAGACAATACCAAAATCTTTAGAAAATCCTTCCTGTACTCTAATTTTTAGGGGAAAAAAAGGTCAGAAAATCTAAATAACTTTATGGTTCAGGCAATAATTTAGTGGCAAAGGGGAGAAGAGAATTTCGGTCTCCAGTGACTCACCATAGTCTTCCTCAGAAAGAGTGCATGGATCAACACTGAAAAGTAAATGTATTATACCTGTTATTTTTTAACATATTTTAAATCTGATAACCAGAGTGCTCTTAGTCTATTCCACATGAAAGCCATTCCCCCAGATCAGCTTTAACATCTTTCAAGCCTACTCATAATATGAACTCCACAGTCTAATGAGTTGGATGCTTTGCAATTGGATAGACTAAATCTGCACATGATCAGTTTCCACAGCTTCTACTAATGAGTGGTAACTTGTTAAAGTGTGGGAACTCACTCACTTCCAACATATGCTGAAATGCTAAGAAAATATTCAGAACTACCCCGAATTTTTTCTAGGTAAGTTTTCCAGACTGCCACCCATCTGCTGCTACCAAAAATATGAACTCGGTGATAAATTTGATTAAATGGATCCTGCTGCCACCGTTTCATTTGAAGTTTTGGTGAAAACAACAGATAACAGCTTCATACTTCTGTAACACTCCAGATGGTGATAATTCTTTTCTAAGCATACTAGGACTGCAGGTAGAAGTATGTTGACAAAACACATCACTGAAATTTTAATACGTCTTGACATCCAAAGTTAAAGCAAGTATTTTTATCTGCTTTCAATATTTATTACTGTCATACACTCTTTGTTGGTTGGAAGACACTTGGCATTATCTGCTATCTAGTGAGGAGACTATCAGTTATTTTTTACACTATAATTGTCCTATCAAAACCAAAGGATGTTCAGTAAATCTGAGTATTTTGTTCAAATATGAGCAATGTGACCTGAAATCTCTTCTGCCATTAGCAACTGGACAGCAGATCACAAATTCTATTCAAGGCAGTAGCTACTGAACAGACTTTTGGACTTATATACCATGTCTAAGGTATATGACCTTTACTGGGTGATTGCCTGTAACATACTGACCTGATGAGTTTTTCAAGATTTGATGGATCCTATGAACAGTGTAGCATGAATGAATTTAAGAATCTGTCCAATTCTATTGAAAACTCAGTCATTAAAAGCCCCTGCCATTACACTACAGCAGCAGTTGAGTGGTCCATAGTACAGGAGGGTTTGATTAAGCTCTACCTCGCACTTCTGTTAAAACACATCCACGTTCTCAATTTGTCTGGGTCTGTTTGAAGTGATCAGCAACATGGTTTATGTTTGAGTTACCCTAAGATGTTTTTATAATAAATTAAAGGAAGAAGCATACAGTGGATGAAGGTCAGAAAAATGTTTCTAAAAGTGGTCCTTTTGTAAATTAAGCATCTTACTTTTCTTACTAACCTTTTCATTTTGTCATTTAAAATAAAATTTACACTTAATTATCCTGATTCTTTCATATTATATTAAGGTTAGAAAACATATTGTTTTCAAATCCTGGTGGCTTTGAAACCCTTTACAAACA
This sequence comes from Pachycephala philippinensis, assembly GCA_013397055.1. Lineage (NCBI taxonomy): Eukaryota > Metazoa > Chordata > Aves > Passeriformes > Pachycephala > Pachycephala philippinensis. Next base: position 226,635 of record VWZT01013293.1, read on the forward strand.
ATCTGCTCCACTCTTTCGACTTCCAATCTGTTGCTGAAGTCTCTTCACGCCCGGTAATTGAACACAGTCTTGCAGCTCAGAGGCTCTGCTCACTGGCTCTGATGTGGCAATTTCCTCTAAATGTAAGTACTGCTAACCTTCCCGCACTCACACAAATATCCCTGGGCATCTGTTCTGCAGATGAGAGACATTCTCCTGAAAAGCTGGAACATACGTGCATTGAAAATGTGCAGTCCACGCTGAAAAAGCACTGTCTACAGCTCTGCCAAAGCTGGCAGAACCAACAACAGCAGGTCCAACTTGTCTGGTGTCAAACCTACTACACACAACATCCGTTTGTCCAGTTCTTCCAAATATCTCCAGCCCGGCTTGCCAGACTCTCTCAAAGGCAACAGCTCTTTGCCAGAAGTGGCAGGACTGTAGATTAGCTCTCAGATTGGTTGTTTGAACCCCCAAAGCCACAGCTTTCTGCTCATATTGGCAGAGCTGGCAGGCCTGAGTGCAGCACGTGTTTCAGCACTGACAGCCCTTCAAAAAACATTTTACAGGCAGTTCTTTCGTGAGTGGCTGCGTTACCCAGAGTTATATTTTTAGAGAACTCACAGGCTGCTCTGCTGGCACAGCACATCCACATGTATAGGAGCCCTAGGCCTCTGGAGGGAAGGAAAGAAGTCCTTTCAGCCAGCAACTGGTATTGGCCATTGCTCAGCATAAACAAATCCCAGTGGGACTGTGTTCACAAGAAAGAGTCATTAATAATGCAAAGGCTTTGACACTGGCAAATTTTCACTGATGCTGATGAGTTCTTGAAGTTGGGTTTTTGATAAAAAGATATGGTTTTCACTTCAACACATCAGTTGAATTTTTCCCAGACTCTAGCTGAATTTTCAAGTTAAAAGTTGAGAAACCTCTCCTAAATAAACCAGGGTTTAGGGGCACTTGACAGAAGAGGTGAGGACTAGAAAATACGTCTCGACTCTGTGGTTGGCAGATGAGTTGTCAGCCATCAGCTGGTGGATACCTCCCTTTGGTTTTTCTTAAAAGATACCATTTCAACAGTCTCCATGTCCATCTGATTGAAGGTGGAAAATTTTCAACTTCAAAATTAACTGGAAGATCCATCAGACAAGGAAAACTGCTTTGGAAGATGACCAAGCCTTTTCCTGAAATGGTTGGCCACATGGCTTTGGTGTGCTCAGCAAACTCAGAGCGTTCCAGCATTCCCTGAGATCTGGAACAAGTTTCATAGCACCTCTGAGAGGAATTATGTGTGATCATGGACCCTGCAGAATGCAGGGGACAGTTGCTTCGACTGAAGGAATAAAACAAACTTTAAAGTATAATTTTGCATGCAGCAGGATGCAGTATGATTTTTACAGGCAAAATTTGAAGAAAGTAGTGAAAGAAAGCTATCTAATGCTATCAGCTCTGCTACACTTTTTCCCAAAACACTTTTAAAGCAGCTTTACTAAGAGGCTAAGGAGTGTGGAGTCTTTGGTAAGCTTTTGCAGGCATTCTGATATAAAATTCAGCTGAATTAGGTATTTAATGGGTTAAGACTTAAATAGGATAGTGAGGATATGCATCTTTTATCGATTTAAATCCATATCACATTTTACTTTATATATATTGCACGTATACAATACATATATTGATCACTCCTTACTGAGCTCTAATTATCCAGAAGATTTGGCAGTTGAAGGAGAAATTGAAAGGCAATGATTCCTTGACAAACTAATAGAGGTAGCTGTTGTTTTAAAACACATTGAAGACATATAAACCCTCAATACTATACGCAAAGGAGAGACCAGTTTTCAGCTGTTAGAAAACAGTGCTCCATTAATAAAATGCTTCCCTAAATTTATGAGAGGGAACACTAAATTTTAGCTCCATTTCAGAGCTTTTGCAACTTCCTAATTCTACAAATGTGACTAATCCAGTTGACTTAATTTGGTCTACTCATGTACTTGGAATTATGTATACTTAAGGGTTGGTATGGTTAGCTTCTTGATGAATGTATGGAGGAATCATGTCCCATTCATCTTATGCCACATTCATTTTGCAAATTACTTTGATGCTAAGTATTTTTGATGCTAAATATTTATATTGATTCTGAATTTTTCTTTTTTTTTTTTTAATATTATGTCAAATTTGAAAAAGGAATTAATAGTTTATTAGCTTGTTGCCATCACTGCTTAGACAGTTGCAGAGCACTTTTTAGGGCTATCATCAATATTTACTGTGGGAAGCTAATTTTCTTATATAAAACTGATTCATTCTGTTAATAAGATGGGGTTTATTTTAGAACTCTCTCTGTGAAAGTAGCCATTTACCTCTTGACACTTACCTCATAACAAGTTTTGGTTTTTTTTTATATAAAGTGGAATATAGTATTACCAATGACTGTCACAAGCTGTATCAAAATATTTTTGAATGTACCTAAAATAATCAACTAACATTTTTTCTTTTATTTTCTCTTACCCCTTAAATGTTTACTCCAAACCACATTCTAACCCATATATCTGATATACCTTGACACATTTCATATTCCCTAGATTCTTTTCATCAGAATTATTGACAGTTTCTCCACCTTAACAAAGCTGACCTACTGATACTGAGCATGCATCTGCAACTCATTCATGCCATGGAAACAGTCTTAGGAATGTCAAATTAATCTATACACAGATAATAAGAAATTGGTAGTGTAAAATCTATTAATACTCCTTCAATTCTAAAACTGGAGCAACTATCTACTGTGCCTTGTAACAAAAGGAAAGGAACCATTTATTCCCCAAAATTAAGTACATGGGGAAAGGTGGTGGATAACTGTTCATCATTGCAGAAATGTGAAATTTTCTAATATTAGCAGAACCACTATTATACTAAACCATGAAAAATATTATTCAGAATAAAATAGTCTATGCCACATGCTGACATCCTTTGAAAGCAGAGGTGCTGACTCCAGCAAAAACTGGTTTAAGACCTAAAATGTTTTGTTATCAAGACCGAAAGTGCAAGAGACTCTTCAAACATTTAGCACTTGTATTCAATTATTAAAAAATAAAAGTGTTACTGTGTATTTGTTAACTGTATTTTATGTAAACTAGTCTCAGTGAAGCATCTCATCCACCTGAGAAAATTGTACAGCCGTATTCTTGAAACACATTTAAAGAAGTTTAAATTTCTCCTTCGAACTTGACTTTGTATAAATGAGAATGAGACTCATATATGAGTGCGTGTATCCTCTGCATATATACATACACCTGTGTATGCTGTTGTTAACTTGATTGTATCACAATTATATTTGCAAAATAACCTAATTTCAATGTTTTTTATGGAATGCTGCTCAGGTCATTTCACCATGGAATGGTAAATCCATTGTAAATCATGTAACCTTGGTAAAATATAAATAAAAACCTAAGTAAAGCTGAAAGTAATTTACCATAGGAGCTTCCAAAGGTGTATATATATATACATTTTTACATTAAAAATACATAGAACAGAGAATACATAAAAGCTAACACACAATTATTTTTACAACAGTATTTCAACCAGTATGTAATTACTATTTATATGAAGAGGCATGGACTGAAATAATGTCAGCTAATTGATATCCCTCTCTTTCACTACTGTCTCACAATGAGCCCCATCACAGCTCATTATTTTCTTCCTAATTGCCAGATAGTGGAGAGTAAAGGCTCTCCATCCTTTTGTCACTTTATTGCTGGTTACTGGGGCACTGCTTAGGAACAGGAACATCAAGTTCAAGATGCTGTCCTAACTTAGGCACAGGTGAGGTTAGAGTTGCACCCAAAAGTAGGCCATGGGAGACAGGGACCTTTTGCAAATTATAAAGATAAAATTCTATCAGAGCACAGAGGGCCTGATATTCCATTTAAAACACTGAGACTCAGGATCCCTGCTGTAATGAATAATAACTGAAGTTAAGGGGGGGAAATGGATACCCATACTTTAGGTTACCTACAAGTTTGGCAGTTAAGTTACTTGTTTTAAAGATAAGAGATGTACTCATCAAGGTTTTTTTCCTGACTCATATAGCAAGTGCTTAAGTTAAGTCTTCAGTAAAAAGCATGATTAATATTTGAAGACCTTTCTGACAAAATATAATGATGTGAGTTACAAAGTATACAGTTTAGGATCTGACATTTGATTCAGAGTTTTAAATTGCCTTGTCAGGAACAGAATGTTTATAAAATACTATCAACAACATCCCTTAAGAGTTCCTTTGAAATGTTACAATAGGAACATTATTTTAAAACTTTGCTTACATAACAGCATGGCATGGAAGACTGAATCTGGCCTGAGAATATGCTCCCAAATGAATAAAAGAACACGTCCTTAAGCTTCAAACTTAATAAATTCCCCTCTAGCAATGCAGTGGGTAAAAGCACTTTGCATGGAAGGAGTCATTCCACTTATCATTCTGAAACCCTTCTCCCAAGGTTGCAACCTTTGTCATTGCTAAATGCTGAGGGGAAATTTTTAACTTTAATGATACACCAGAATGGGGATCACAGCAGACATTCTCTTTTCCAGCTTGCCCTGTTGAAAGATTTCTAGTATTGCTATGGAAATCACTTATAACTGCACGATATTGCACATCATTAAATGCATTGAGTGGGCTGTAATGCAAGATCTACTGAATTAAATGCTACTCTGTCATGTTGATAAAGATCAGCATGGTTTAATACCGGTGTCTTTTCAAACCATTTTTATGCACGTTTTAGTCACATTAGAAACTACGTTTTGGAAATGGTACTTGTAATCTGTAAAATTTACCGGTAGCCAGTTCACCTAATAATTACCTACTTTTTTTCTTTCGTGTTGTTTCCTCTTGGTTCACCAACTGCTGCTTTTTATTATGTGCCATTAATGTCACTTTAATTTCCACCACAGGTTGTCATTACTATTTACTGGGTAACCCAAGCCAGCAGTTGCCAACCTTTTCATTAAAAAATCACAGGCTAACCAGACATACATCAAACCAGAATAGCAATTATGTACATCTATGCACCAGTAATCTCAAAAATTATGAGATCTTTTCCTTTAATGCTTGTCATTTCAGAGCAGTTGTTGAAACCTTAAAGATTTTTCTGTGACATTATATGAGGCAATTCATAATATTTCTGTTCTTTCCTATCTTTCTGGTTATTAACAAAGCAGTGGGAAATAAACTGATTTGGCAACTTTTGACTCATAAGACACTTATATCAATATCAAGGAGACAACAGAGTGTTTTCCTAATACTTCATCTTATTTCACAAAAACTTGTGTCAGAATACCAGTGGGGCTAAGTTTCTAAACCTAAGTTTGGACTGTATATAAAAGTAGTAGTTTGCTCAGAAGAGTCAGGCCTAAAAATTTGTTTTTAACAGATGAAGACCTGCCTTTAAAAATGACATCTGTGCTTCCTGTTGATGCATTTTGCTGAACTGAAGCTAATCTCAACATCTAGAAGAAAGGTGAGGGAACAAACACACACATCAGGGATGGGTTCAGTGTTTTACCCTAGGATACACATTCATTGAGTATTTCTACAAAAAAATCTAGTGCAGTCACCACAGAGCTTGGCTTCTGGGCAGCCTGTGAAACCTGAAGGGCTTCTCAGCATGGAACAGTGAAAGAAAAACATTGCTTGTCTGTAAAATTAAAATAAAGCACTTTCTTTGCAGCAAGAATTTGTGAATTTTAGAATAAAGCATGGAAGACAGTTGTAGAGCACCTGCATTGCAAAAATAAGAAGGAAGGTAATTTCTGAGAACAGAGGATCAAAAATTCACCTGCCATAGTCCTTGTGATTTTGTCAGAGCAAGATTACTCCATTTACTACAAAGAGTTGGCCAAACAAACTACATGTAGATTTCTGTAGGGAACAAAAAAATAACTAAAAATTAGTGATTCTCAGATGAGCTTTGAGTTGGGGAAGAAAAAACTGCTCATATGAGGGAGTGTATAAGAGCTGAACTTCTACCTAGCTTCCCCCCCACCCCCTCCTAATGTCAGCATATGTTCCCCTGTTTTGAGAATGAGAGTAGCAGTTCCCATGAAATGTTCACAGAGCCCAAGCATCTTTCTTGTAATCAGAATCAGAATACTCATAATGTAATGTAAAAGAATGTAACCTTGTAACCTTGTAAATCAGAATACCTCTATGATCTGGCTAAAACATATACCCTGGTGGTAAAAGATATTTTACCTTATATCTAGAAAGTTGATCTTCCCAGTGTGTGAATGTAAGCAGAGAGAAGAAGTCAGCAGGAATGAAGGATGGAAACATGGAAGAAGAGTGTAGAGAGATGGAATTCCAACCTAAACTTGATAGGGGCAGCAAGTTTTCCCTGTTGCTGAAAGGTTTGAATGGCTTTCAGACAGAATTTCTAAACTGCTTCTCTGTTCCAAGAGCACCTTTTCTTTAGGGTAATGTCCTAAATCCTGTCTGCGTCTCCCTCTGGGGACATCCTTCCTAATTTGTACTCTTTAGAGGGTCTAATGAGCCATCTCTGCCCTCAGATTATGCCATAGCTGCCTACAGACTTCGGGAATTTTATACAAAGGGTGGTTTAAGAAGGGCTTCTATGCACATGGGTGTCCAAAAGGATACAGGAGGAAGATGTCTTTTGAAAGACATCTTTACAAGCCCCCTGGCCTTGATTCTGCCATTTCCAGTGAAAGATGTGATGGGATTACTGACTTCACTACCAAATCCCTCTTGAGGTCAGCACACCACTGGAGCAGACTTGGTTGTACAGGAAAATAAACTAATATTATTAAAAGAGTTCAATTAATCTGCCTGATCTTTGTAACATTGGTGAAATCTAGAACATGGTGAAATGTGTGGCTCTCTTCAAACATTTCACTGCAACCAACCATGGCAAAGTTTACCTTCTTGTGCTTTACTTCACCTGTCATTCCCACTCTGTCCATGTCCCGATGCACCGGAAACCTTGTCCTCCTTCACCATCCTGAACAGTTTCAACTCATTCCAGTCCTGTCACAACTCATTTTTTTTTTCACCCACACACTGCAGATTTCTAGAGCAATCTCTTTATGGGGAAGCTGCTGAGCACTTTTGGCAGGCTTTTCCCCAGATTCTCTGAAAATCTCAGCCTCCTGGACTAGTTCCATACTTTGAATGCTCATGTCTGGCCCCGGCCCAAAGAGAGCACATTTGTCAGCTCAACCAGGACATTAATATTCACATTGTGTCCCATCCTTTACAGCTAGCATTTAAGCCTTGAGAATACTGGAAAGATGCCTTGGAGGATGTGAAAGGATATTATTTCCTTCTTTAAATAGAAGGAAAAAAAATATATGGTATCAGAGCTACTAGCACACTCCATTAATTTTTAAAAGCAGAAATCTCTAGGTTATATTAAGACCCACAACAGCAAATATTGCATATGCAGTTGAGAATATTTAATACAAGTTTAAGTTATGTAACTCCTAAATTATTTGAAATAGACATTTGTGCTGTTCTAAGCATAGGCAGACACACATAGACTCATGAATAATTGTCTTTCCTTTCAGAATGATCCGTCCCGTTTCTTCTGATGCCTGTCTCTGAATTGATTAAGTTTGATGAGTAGGTAAATAGAAATTAATCTCCAGGTTTTGTCTTAGTAACTTAGATTTATTTTTTGGTTTTAAATGGGGAAGTCAAAATAGTTTCTCCAGAATTGTAATACGTCCACAATTAAATTCATACTTGAATTATCTCAAGTTCTCAGTGTTACATTTAATTCCTTTTATAGATTTCTCTTTTCTGCTTGCTTAAAATGAGTTTTTCTTACATGAAAATGCTGTAAAAACAGTTGTATGATGCATTACATATTTATGGGACAAGGAAACACTCCTACAAAGTGTGAAATGCAGCATTAACACCTTTAAGCCAATATTACCTCTGCCAGTCTCTATTTTTTCCAAAAATATAAATTTCTTGCATATGTATAACCTTTTATTTTCTGAGATATTTTAGAAATATTTTAATATTTTCATTCTTCACACTTTAAATATCAGTAACCTGACAAAATTTGCGGTAAAATAATTGAAAACCTTTTCATTAACTCCATCAGAAATTGATCAATCGGGATTAACTATAGAGTGCATTTACAACGTGCATCAGTGAAATGCTGAAATATTGCAAAATACATTACTGTAGTTATAAAGAAAATTTTTGTCATATCCAGCCACACAATTTGACTATTATTCTAGGAAATGGGGCAAATTATTCTGAAAACTCAAAGTAGATTGAATTTTGCTTTTAGATAATTGTAAAAGGTACAAGATTGATTTTTTTTTTTTTTAAATGTATATATCAATAGTTAACATTATAAATGAATATGAAACTAGGGAATGAACCAGGACATCTGAATCTGGTACATTTTTTTCAGTCTTCTAGGACAAATATGGTTGTTGCTGAAGGAGTAACTCATTGTTTAGATGGCAAAGTGTTTTGCAGAATAAGGGTACCCAATTATGGCTTCCAATTGCAATGAGAAGGCTCTGTTATTATTACTGGAAGTTAGACTGGATCACGAATCATTCCAGCACTTGGTAATTGTAGCCTTTCTTCCCTAATAAAAATCAGTGATCTGTTAGAGTGTAACAAGGAAGAAATGTAATTCATTTTATACAAAAATGGATTGTGTTAAAATGCTACAGACTTACAGGGCTTTCTTATTTATAGATTTTTTTCTCTGAAAAGGGATATTCATCACTTAATATCTTGCAACTTTACATGAATATGTAGATTTATTCTCAGAAGACTTCTAAAATATGGAACAAATTAATTCAGTGTTACAAGGTGACAAACTGTGGTTGGGGAAGTCACACGGGAAGCCTGTGGAAGAATAAGAAACTGACTTTACAGGAGAATCAAATTCCATTTAAAAAAAAAAGCTTCAATATGTTCCACATTATTTAGAATAGGGGAAAAAACCACTCTGCTAAATACTCAACATAAAATCATAAATCACATTTTAACCGCAAAGGGTAATTTATGATCTGTTGCTTACAAAAACCAGAAAGTTTTCAAGTTGGTATATTTTTTCCTACATTGAGGGAAAAACAAAAACAAAAATAACAACAACAACAAAACCAACCCAAAACCCAATCAGGATTCCTTTAAAAATCAAAGCAGCAAGAACAGTCACAGTAGTTTTCAATCCTCAGCCTGCAAGTAATAGATTTTCCCCTTCTCTCCTAGTTTTATTAGAGTTGATTCCATTTTCTTGTCAAAATGGATATCCACTTTTGAAAAAGCAGGCTTTGTTTGCTTTAGGCTCTCTGCAAGGAAAGTAACATCCCACAAGAAGCTTTATCATACAGTCAAAGCTGATGACCTACTACAGTAATCTTGAGATGAAAATGAAATATCATCCCTGTGAAGTCTTGTGGGACTCCACTTTTCTTGGAGTGTAATAACTCTCTGAATGAGATGGATCCCCTGAATATGAGCACATCTCCCCCGAGTTCCAAGGACCTGTGTCAGTTTACAGAAAATACAAATTCAGTCCCTTTGACTTTTTATATCAATGAAAAATTTAATGGCTTTTCTAATGAAAACCCTTCTTGGCCATTGTTTATCTGCATGTGGTTTTCTTTGTCAAAAATGTATATTTAACTAAAAAAACTGTCTCTTTGAATGTTGATGCTCTGCTTGTGGTTACAAAGCATTTAAAGTCAGGAACACCTAGATGTTCTTCAGTAACCAATCTCCATTGCTGCAAAATTATATCTGCAGATATTCAGTTTCATATTTCATCAGTGCAAGCACTTTCAAATGCACCCCAAGAAGTCCAGTGCCTTCATATATTGAGTTTTGATATAAATCAGAATACTACACTGTTCTTAGACATGAGTAAAGCAGGTAGAATCCAGGCACACAAAATGAGGGGAAGTCACTGACCAGAGACTAACCTCATAAACATGGGCCTGTGGCAGTTTTCAAAGTATTTCTCACTCTAGACACAGGCTGCTATCAGAATAAGATCTTAGTTTCTTTTAAAGACTTTCTACTTGGTGGCTTTGGAGGAATCTGCAAGTTCGTCAAAGGTAAGAGAAAGCACAGCATTTACCCTATGAACCACTAGCCCCTCACTCCTCTCCAAAAGTAAACATTTTGCATATTGGGAAACAAAGACACAGCATTCTGCTCAGTCAGGGTGTCAGGCATGATTTCAGTGAAGGAAAATTAAGCTATACAAAGTTATATAGATGGCTTACTTGAATTTCAGAAACAGACAACCAATTGCTCTGACTCCATTACGAAAACATCTCTCTTGCTTCTAAACAGGCCGATTTTGCTACAAATAATGCAACAAATGACAAACGTGGATGATGGAGCAAGGACAAATTTTTTGTCTTTAACTGCCTTCCTGCCAAATACTGGATGGCACTAATCAGTAGGTGCTTTTGCCCGGTAACTACATAATGTCCTGGTTATTCCACTTGTTTGTGCTTGGCTGGAAAAGTGGGACACTGAAGCCTTTGACCCAGGGACTAGCAAGCACACATATAACAAGGGAGGCAATTACAGATGTTCTATCATTGCACTTCCAGTGAACTCCCAGAACATTTGTAAACGATTCTGTGAGAGGCAACCGAGGGCCTTTGGAAACTAAAAATTATAGACCAGTTTAACAATTCATTTAGCAGTAGAGTGAGTAGTTTAATTGCATGTGAATCCTCCAATTCAAATGTAAATTAACATACAGATAGCATATTTCAGAGACACAGATGCAAGTGATTTGCTTGTTCTTTTCTGTTTATACCATAGTTAAATATAACACAAGTTTAACAAAATAAATAATCTCCCTGGCTAAGAAACTAAATGTTGATTAATCCAAAATTCCTGAAAATGTATGTGTCTAATAAAAATTAAATCCTAACTCACAGAAAAAAAAAAAAAAAGGAACTGAAATCTACCAATACTTTGTCTCAGAAATATCAGAAACTTCATAAAATAAGCTTGGAATCATTATTTTCCCACCTGCCAGGCAGAAGCGTGGGGCATATCTGGAGGCTGTATGAGCTGCTGACAACCTGATATGGTCCCAAACTTTCACTGTTATCTCACACTAAACAAAGCTAAGAGAATTGCTAAGCAGTTTTACCAGTGATGAAGTCTGTTCTGAGATCAGAGTAAATATTTTACATTATAGAATTTAAAAGTACATCTATGGAGATGATATTTTGCTGTTGTTGTTAATGCTCAAGAAAGTATAAACCTCTCATCCTTGGAAAAATCCCGTTATGACGTTATCCCAACCTGTTACTAATACAACCAAAAAAGTATTTAGAATGCAGCTTCTCCTTCCAGTTAGAAAGTTGATGATGCTACAAAAATTACAGTCAGCAAAACAACTCTAGTGAGGGAGTGACCTCTTATGAGTGATGAACATTCACAGCAGATCACTGCCACTTCCCAGGCAGAGCCTTCACTGACTGAAAAACTCAATACAAGAACACTGAGTTTGCTCGAAAGACAGGTAGAGAACTTTATCATGAGAAATGAAAAGGCTGCAACTCTAATCAAGGGATTTTTTTCTCAGCCCTCAAAATTTTGTTGAAGTTTCTTCACGCTAAAGAGGGAGGCGCACTAATAAGGTATATTTCTGCATTCAAAATGTGTCTTTTGTAGATGACTATTGCTTTCCAAAGAAAACATATTAATACAAACAGAACATTGACATTGATTTTTATAACTCAGAATAAACATTGCTGATCCCAGAGATGAACATTATTTTTAAATTCTTCATTATTTCATGTTAATGTGTTATGATCTCAGGAAAAAAAAAAAACACCCTATAAATAATCTATAAATAATCTAAACTGTGCTTATTATTCTTTTGATAACTATTTTTAATGATCCTGTGCACTTAAATTAAAAAAAAAAAATTGTATTTACACTATGAAACTCAGTGACATAAGAAAGTTCAAATCATACATGCTATTCAAAATCAATGCATATAACAATTTTTCCTGCAGTTTGGTGCCTGATTCATATCAAGCAGCTTGTCTGTATGTGAAAAGACTGACCTTTGAGAAAAGGAAGAGAGATTCAAATATTAAAAAAACATTTTTTTATCCTACATGATGGTTCTTGCAATAGAAGTTGCTTATAAAAATCTAATTTAATATTTGAAAGGTAAGATTTCTCAGGAAGAAGTTCCAGGAAAATAATTACATTTTTTCACTGTTCTTTGGTAAGGCAGAAATACTTTTCTCTCTTTCCTTGCTACATCAAAAACCTTGGATAAGCTTCGTTTCCACTCTGAAATAAAACAAAACAGAACAGAAGTGATTCCTCCATGGTTTTTGACAAGTACCAGCTTCCAAGGACTGTGGACATTTACCAAGAAACCTTTATTTTCATGTGTTCAACATAATCATAAAGATATTAAAGAGACACAACCTGCTGAGTTTTTCAGAGGATCATGAAGAATTATCCAGTACAGAACCACAAGAACTTAATAAAAATAAGACTCTCCTATGAATAAATCACAATTTTTTTAAAAATTTATTTACTCTGAGATTAGTTGAAGATATTGAGATGTACATCAACTTATGTAATAAAATATTTTGTAAGGAAATATCAAACAACATAGGCTACTTTAGCACTCCTGGTATTGAAACAAAGTCTATTGGGTTCGGTTTTTTTTACTTTTGGACAGAATGCTTATATGAAAATTTGGGTAAATTGGCTTTTAAACTTTTTAAAACAAGGTGAAAAGGACAGCAAAACTGATTAACTTCCTGAAATGTGAGTGCATGTGATGGAGCACAATTGAAAATAAAAACATCTGTTTTATTTTCCCTTTGAAATAACCATTTGCTACTAATAGGTGTCATCTTGGATGACACAGTGAAGAAGCTGACTTTTAAATAATTCTCTTTTTTTCATGTTCTTCTTGCATTTATTTTGAATCACAGCTTTAGTAACACACTTTGCCTGCATCTCCTTTTCCTAATCAGCCAATGATGCCCACGCACATCTCAGTTCTCATTCCACTGCTGCTGTCTTTGTAACAGTTTATGGATCCCTCCTCTCAGACCCTTTCTCACAAGAGATTTGTAGTTCCTCATTTCGTACATTGGCCATGGGACACGGAGGAGATGGATCAAAAGAACTTCAGCTACTTCATAACACAAACACAAGCTTGTAGAAGGAATTCTCTCATAGTAAAATCCTTATTGACAGAAGCAGCAGAAGATGAGCCCCAGTCCTTGATATTCAATGGTTTTAGAGCAGAAGGAGCCAATGTATTTGCTGTGTAACAAACCTGCTCCTTTTGCAAAAGTATCTTTAATAAAAAGAAAAGCTGCTTCAAAATTCAAAGAAGAAAAGAAGTCAGAAAAGGACGGTGATCAACCTTACTTTTATTATTTTAGTGAAAAACAAAGAGCATATGAGCTATCACTGAGCTCATTACACTCACAAGTCTCACATTCAGGCACAGACACAGAGATGACAAATTATTTCACCTCGGATGAACGGCTGTATCCTCCCTGCAGATAAAGAGCCAAACTTTGGACAACAGCCCGAGCTCCTGTTGAATAAATGAAAGAAAATCTGCTCAGTCAAAGTGAAAAGGATCCTCTCTTGTATGAAATGGTGAAACTAATCAAGGATGATGTTTGAGCTGCGACAACCTTCTCAGGATTAGCCTCTACTGAGGTTTTCATTATTTTAGCAGAAAAGAATAAATGCAAGTAGTCACTGTAAAAGAACATTGCACAAAATCTTCCTCAATGAGATGTGTTCCTGTTGTTTCTGTTCTGTAGAGTGTTTTTAATCTTCAAATTTAACTATTTGGCATATTTCATAATAACAATTTATTTAAAATGGCTACACAAGTATGTACAATACTCTGTTATTTGCAGAACTGTCTGTTTTTGCAAATTGTCGCTATTGCATTCAGGATTGATTTATAGACATAGGAAGACTGCCAAAACAGACTTTGTACCACTCTGCTGATTTCAGTTACTCTGTTTCAACTGGAGCATTCATAAACAGAAACAAATTATGTAGATAGAAAATTACAATTCTTTTAGACAAGAAGAGGCTTGCAAACTCAAAATTTATTTGTGTTTGAAAAGGTATTTGTGAAGGAATGAAATTTTATGCTCAGCAAAAAACTACACAACAAGAAAATTAGGAATATAACACAAAAAACAAAAGCCAACAAATAATTTTAAGTGCAAAACTCTCTATCATTTACTTCACAACATACAACTTGAATAGTTTTGTATGTTACTAATAGAGCAATTGATGTAAATATGTGAAAAGAGCTCAGTTTTAAGATAGGTGTGAAATGCATTTCAAGATAAGAAAATAAGCCCTAGAGAGATTGCTTGTTTCTGTTATTTGTCACCAGATTTCCCACTAAGAAAATTTCTATTTCTGCTTTGAAAAGAAAAATATCCTGAATGCAGGCAGTGCAATTTGACTTCTTCTTTATTTCAAGACCTAAATTCAATTTGGTTTTGCATCCCCTTCTTCAAGGGCGGGTTGGCAAGCCAGCATTGAAAACTCTCCGCAGTTTTATCCTTCTGTTGAGCCCATGCAAGCATGTCAGAAAGTAGGTGTGAATTTCCCAACACACAGAGTTTGGGAATAGCCAGGAAATAATTCAGTTAGAATATTGCTTGCAGTAGCAGAGGCACAGCAAGTAAGGACTGAGTTCAGGGTAAGTGAATGGTAAAACTGAGAGGATCTGGCTGTTACTAACAAGGGCTACTGAAGCCCCACTGATTTCACTGGGTTTTGAACTGACTGCACTAGAGGTAAGTCTGACTCTTCAGCAAAAGGGAATAGTTTGCAGCCTGTATCTCATGAAGCTGTTGGATGCTGCTTTCAAGCTCTTACAAATTATGCAAGTTAAATTGCGTTCCACCTGCATAATAGCACAGCAGTAACACCCTCCTTATCTCTTATGGTTTGTTTAATATGCAGGTAGGCAGAGCCAGCTTTTGAAGCCCATAATGTCAACAGAGCCATCCAAGGAAATGGATGAATAAATGTAAAATAGAATTTCTCTTCTTACTAAAATACCAATTAACTGTTATCACTTGTTTTGTTTTGAAGGACTTACAGGTAGGGAAAAAAAAACAAACAAAAAGACTTAAATATCTTCTACAGGGCTGAGAGTTTATCAGTGAACTTTCTTAAAGCTGCTTAGTCACTGTCACATGGAGCTGTCAGGACTGGTGGTGACAAACTCAATTTCAAGCTCTTTCCAGCCAGCACTAATGGCAACAGACCTTACATTCAGCATGGCTCCCATTACCGAGCTTCAAAACACCACACAGGAGAGCAGAGGCGTCTTCAGGAGAGAAAGCACTTTTGCTTCCCCTAAAAAATCATTTGGAATCTGGAGAAACAGAAGTTTTCCAGGCAAAAATGAGTGAATTTGTGGAATGTAGGTGAAGCAGTCGAGACACCTCACAGCAGTAGACAAATAAATGCATTTCCCTCTTTGGTGGTCAATTTTTCTCCATACTGAGTGTCTGGAAAACCTTTTTCATAACATCAAGTGGCACAAAAAACCCAAAATTAGCAGTTAATTGAATGTATTTTCAGAACGAAAAGAAAGATAAATGAGCAGGGAAAATACTTTCTTTTAGTAGATGCTTTGGAATTACCAGTAAGTTTATAAAAGTTGAAAGTTTGCTTTGAGGGATTTTTAGATTTTCTTTGATTTTTAGACATGATTATAAGACAATAATAATTAGAGGTGCTGCTTTACAAGGTGCTACAAACAGCTTCCTCCTGTACCCAACTGTCAGCATGAAGCAAATAATCGTATAAAGCACTGAACTGACATTCCAGAATATTTTCCTATCTCTCTACCACAGTAGAGAAGAAAAGTTGGCAGAACTTCAGCTGTGATAAAATGGAACAACCCCAGCACCAGTAAAAGTGATCCTTTGGACAATAAGGTTCATCCCAATATTTTCTAAGTCCATATGCAGAACTCAGTCCTCGAATTCTTGCTTAGACAGGGGTGGCTTATAAAAAATACTTTGGTCTTCTCTTTCTCCTTTATTATTGACACAAATTAAACCATTTAAAAAGGCTGGATACTAAAGAAACAGTTCTCCCTCATTTCAGGTACAGGATATAAAGGGAGGAATAGATTTGAGCATCTTGAAAGTAAAGAGGTTTGAGAAAATAGGGAAATTTCCAGCAGTCTACATCACTGCAATGATAAACTGTGATGTTTGGAAACAACACTGCCTGTGATTTTGCCTTCAGTAGACTTTTTCAACAACAAGCACGATTCTTTATACATTCAGAGTCATATATTCATGAAAAATTAAAAATAATATGTATTAATTTTGATATTTTTAATTTCATTTTTTTCTCCCAATACATTAATGACCACTCAGCAGCATCAAATAGAAAGAAAAGAAATAACACATTCAGTTACATAGAGACATTAACATCATGATACATTTGCTAAGCACATTACTATAACAGAAAAACAGCTGAACTTTCCCTTCCCCAGCTAAATCTTGCTTCAAATCCTTCTCTAGTACATGACTACAGCCTAAGAATGTCCCTAAACTTGTCTACTTTGAACCACCTGAATGCTGGAACAGCCTCAAGACCCTTTCATTCTATAAAGTCATCAGAGGTCTTTTTATTTTCACCTAGTCCAAACCAAAAAACTGGTATAAATCCCTTCACATTTTATATGCCACTATAGTATAAAGAATGAAGGAGGACCCTCAATCTATAGATTGATATTAACTGTGGTGGGTTTTAAATCATCTTTATGAATAAGGATATTATCAAATAGGTGTAGGGTTAAATGGAGTTCAGATTCAATAAGTAAATAACAGTCAGGTATTTATAAGGTCTCAACTAATGAGCAAACCTACTTTAAAAAATGCAACTTTCAAAGCCCACGCGTTTATGAGATTTTAATTAAAGTGTTCTGTTCTTAATTTAACATATACCCTTAGGTACCCAGGTAATGAATTAAACAGATTTGAGGATATGGGATGGGTTTTTTAATTTTTCACTACTATTTTAAGGCTATTTGCATTGTTGTACTAGATCTGCTTCACATGAAAAGTGTTCTTAAGAGAAACAGAAATAGATTTATCTCATTGCTCAAGGCATGGGCTCAAGTCACCCTTTTCTGATGTGCCTGTAATAAAATTCCCAATTGGAAGCATTGTTGGAGCACTTTGGTTAAAGTCTTATTTTTTAAAATGTCTCTGAAGAAGCATTGTTGGAGCACTTTGGTTAAAGTCTTATTTTTTAAAATGTCTCTGTAAAATTAAGATTTATGTTTTAGGTGTGTCAAAACCCCTTTTTGGATGTTGAGCAAAATAAGTAGAACTCAAAATGTTCAACTTGAGTAGAGTTTACAAAATGTTGTCTGATCATAAGTGCTGCAATGGGAATTGCTGGGTGTTGATAAAGTGGGAAAACCTGATCTCCATCAGCAAGTGCAGAGCACCTAAGGCCTCAGCTGACAAGGAAATAGAAGGTTTTTCTGCCTCTTGATATCTGCTCATGTTGAAAAAACCCTGCAGGAGTAGGATTTTCCATAAAACCTACCTTAATCAAAGACCAATCTAAATAGAAGAATGTAACTTTATTAAAAAAAAAAAAATTTAACTTTATAAAAAAAAAAAAAAAAAAAAAAAATTGGTATTACCTTCCATTTAATCTGTGTTCCCACTCTCATGTTTATTATTTCAACTTTTCTTCGTGTTAAAGATTTCATTTATTTGTAAATATGCCCTTGAGAGTATCATATGTGGCAAGAATTCCATATGAACCCTGGGAGGATGGCCCAGAGCATTTATGCAATAAACTTTCAGCAAAACAGAGCTTATGAGGAAATGCCTATCTCAATCTAAAGCGTGTCCTTCAAGTCACTTTAAGTAGCTTAAAGTACCCTTTTATCTCACCTGAGGTTATATATCCAAATGATAATTGTTTCCTACCTCTTTGTCTGGTGTATCAGCGTGTCCCTCATGTATATTCTCCACAGTCATTTCATGTTCAGACTGTTACTCGTTGGATTCTGCTTGAATTTTCCCTTTACCTTCAACCAATTACACCTTAAGTAAAAGTCATGATGTAAGTTCCCCAGCAGTTAATAATTTCTTCCTAAATCCCAGAGCCTACTCACTGGAAAAAACACACAGTCTTTTGGAATTGGAGATTCACATGCCTGATCACATCTTTGGTCTGTGAGATTTTATAGCTTCAGAGCAAGATTCTGCAGAAGACAGGAAAGGAGGGAAACGGCATGTATTTGTCTTGTCATTTGGTTTTTTATTAAACCTGGCAAAATTCTTGGAAAAATAGCTTGTGATGCCATTCTTTTTGATGCTCTTTCACTCAGAGGTATAGATAAAATGAGTTTCATAAAGAGTTTATCAACAACATTTTCTCCATGGCAAAATCCCTGGAGCAAACTGTCATACAGGTGTGACAATGTGTCACATTGAAACACCAGTGTCAGAGCAAAAAGTAAATATAGGCAAAGACAGAAGATAATTTATCTTGATCACTTCCCACTGGTTTACTCCAGGTAGTCTCCTATGTCACTCTAGGGAACAATGGGACCAAACTCCAACATAGATTTGGATCCAATGCACAGCTATGCAAGAGACAAAGCATCTCAGACAGCACGGATGTTCCTTCAAAGTCCCCACCAACGCACTGATGGAGAGACCTTTGCAGTCTTATTCTCTGTATCTCTCTGAACACATTCTTCCCTGCTAAAATCAGTAAGAAATTATCGTAATTAACTTTCACAATGTGTAATAATCTTTGTCAAGAGATTTGTGGCACATGAAGGCTTTTCAGTTTCTCCTAGGTTTAGAGAGGGAGAGAAGGGGAAAAGGCTTCTCATCTACTGTTGCTGGGTAGCCCTCAGCAACAAAAGCAGAGGAAAAAACACATCAGTAGCAATTGGAAATTACAATTTAGAAGTCTTCCCTTTCTGAGGCAGAAAACTGAGTGTCAAGTGGTGATCTTTAATACATGTCTAGGCAGCAATGTTATGTTACTGTCACAGCCTTTTTCAGAAGCTGGCAACCTGGCATTAAATTCTTGTGCCAATATCCCAGGAGCAGTCAAATATCTCTCACTTGTTCAGCTCACCAGCTCCCCTTTATACACATGTTCATTAGCTGCAAAGAATTCAGTCTTTGATCACAAAAAAAGATCAATCCATTCTCGGTCATACAGAAATAATGGACTGAGTTTGTAGAGAGACTGAATCAATAGCTATGTGGATATACACTTTACTGGCTGATTCAGGATGTGTAACTCAGCAGCTGTTCCTTATATTAAAAATTTGAAGTTTTTCAATATCTACCATCTCATGAAAATCTATAAATGAGTGAAAGAAGTGAAGTATTGGGAATGTTACACAATTTACTATAATTAGTACCTTTATCCTTGAGACTGATAGGTAGCTTGTATAAGAGCTATAACCCTTTTTTACTATATCATTAAAGTTTCAAATAAAAGAAGTTCAGAGAATACTGACACTAGAAAGAGGTTTAGGAAAATACCTGTTTTTTAACTCAACTCGTGCCCCATCAGCTCTTCAATTTACACATCCACTGTCGGGGTGTGGTCCAGAAATATTTTCATGAATTTGTGATGCTCATGGCTTCCTGTGACACATGATGAGTTCTTCAATCCTATCTCTAAATTAAACTTGTTTGAATGGTGTGATTAATCAATGGACATCATTATCCTTAAGACAAATACTTCAGGCAAACTCTTTTCATTAACACCTAATTTAGAATAATTGTTTTCACATCTTCTCATTATTAGTCAGGCTTTATCTCCATTCATATCTGACAAGAGGACAGAAGGACAAGAGGTAAGACAATACTACAACTATTGAAGTTTCATCCCAGAATGCAACAGATTATTTATTTTATCTTTTTTTTATATATGTATAACTACACTAATTTTCTCCTTCATTTGCTGCACTACAATGGGAGACCACCGAGCTTACCAAAATAATCTTAAATCTTTTTATTATAAGTTTGCAATGTAAATATTACTTAGAGGATCTCAGTCTATGGGAAATTACCTAAACAAAATGTGAAAAATGAACATTTTAGTAGGTGAAATTAACTGTGCTGAGCAGGAGATCTGTAACTGGCACCAGCCCTGTGATTTCAGCTGTGAAGCCAGCTCCACACTACAATG
Organism: Pachycephala philippinensis; assembly: GCA_013397055.1. Classification (NCBI taxonomy): domain Eukaryota; kingdom Metazoa; phylum Chordata; class Aves; order Passeriformes; genus Pachycephala; species Pachycephala philippinensis. The sequence continues at coordinate 246,859 of VWZT01013293.1, forward strand.
AATCAGTGCTACATCTCTTCTCGTTAACTCATCCAGAAATCCCATGAAGAGCTGCATTGACTTACAGTCCTTTGGAAAGGACCTGAGCTGGTAGCGGATTCTAGCAACTGGGACAGATTCTTGTAACAACTAACTAACAAATCAATATACTACCTGTAAGTGTTAATTAGCAAGGGATTTTTTTTAAATGTCCAAAAAGCAATGAAAAGAAGACAAGAAAGACTTGTTGCAGTAATTCCTGCTTTCATAACTTACACTTTTTTTGCCTGAAATAATTCTGTTTTATCTACAAAAATTCTTCAGTATTTTGCTTTCTATAATTAACTGTCATAAACTGGACTTATTTGCTAGAACTTCTGTTTTGAGTTTGTTTTGATTCACTGAAAAATAACACAATTTATATTCTAAAAGCGAAACTAAATATAGCTTCTCCTCAATGTCTCATTGGAGCTAAACCTCTTCATATGAAGAGTAAATACAAAACAATGGCAAACAAGAAAAAGTGCTCCTGGTACATCTGTGTTGTATTTTCAGAGGCAAATTTGATTTTAAATCCAATAGAGAGAGAAGTTTTCTCTTGGGAAAGGTTCAAGTTCATTTGTAATTGGAGGAAGGAAAAAGAGTCAATATTTTTACCCACTTTATTTAGAAGTGTAACTTAAAAAAAAGGTAAACAATATCAGTGTTGCAAAGAACTGAAACACACACATGCAGAAAGGTCTTAAGAGACAGGATAAAAAATCCTGGTAGAGAAGCACTGTTATCTCAGCTGAGGTAACACCATATGTTCTCTTTCAGACCTCTGAATCTCAAATGATAATGTTCAAACCTCCTCTTCAATTAAGCTCTTATCTCTCTGCTGAAATCTTAAAAAAAAAAAAAAACAAAACCAAACAACTCAGTGCAGATATGTTAAAAGGAGAAAAAAAAAAGTATAAGTTAAAAAAAAAAAAAAAATTAGCTGGTGAGTTGGTAGTCTCAAGTATTTTTCACCATGGCAATTCATACCCAAAGGTGAATTTTCCTAAAGCAAACATTTTTGAGCAAACCTGAGTGGCTTCACCTTTTGAACACTTGAGCTGCTTTTTAAACTAGAGCTTTGAACTTTCAGAAATTCAAGTTTTCAGGAAATATTAAAGTCATCTTGAAAAAAAGCTTAATTTGGATGAATGTATCCTTGAAAAATGCCTTCTGTACCAAGTCAAGGTGTCTCTGCTGCATTTCTAATGTTAATGCTGTCTTTAAGTAATCTTAAAATAGGCATAATTTATTCTTAAAAGAGGGACACTTTAAATATAAGAATTATAAGAATATAAGAATTTTCTCTAAAAATAGGGGTGAAATTGTATTTTCAATGAAGCAAATAGAAAATTTATCATTTATCAGTTATCATACAGATAGAGATTTTACAAAAAAATTTACCTTGTCAACGCTTGTATGACTTTCTTAGACTAAGCTCCATTTTTCCTCTCCCACACTTGCTAGAATTCCTGTTACAGAAGGTTCTTCTTATAGAAGCTTCATGTTTCATAACAAAAGAAACATCAAAATCAATTAATTCATGTCCAGAATTTTCATGTGTAGAGCTGAATTCAGAGGGAGTGATGGAGCTAGTGCTTAGAGAAATGTCATATATCAGATGTTGGAATTACAGTTCTCTTGTACCAGAATTTTATCTTCTGTTAAAGCAGAGGAAAGAGCAGTTTGTCTGAGACTTTTTAGGAAATGTTACACAATTTCAAGGCTACTCTGTGTGAAACCCTGGGAAAAGGTTAAACTTTCCCACTTAACTTTCAAAGATAAAAGAGATCCCTACACTGAAACCTCAGCCAATGAGCAATACTGGTAAAAGATATTCTGTCCCTGAATAATGTGGTCTCTTTCAGCTAAATTTCTTGGGTTTCAGCTTTGGTTTTATCAAGGGCCATAGGATGACAGAGACTGGAAGGAACCTTATCAGGTCACCTTCTTTCTGCTCAGGGCACAGTAATTTGCAGGAGCTCAGCTTGTACATATATCTCTACACATATGTACTGCACAGCACAGCAGACCAAACACCTTCTGCACCTCTAACCCTGGATCCTGAAACAACTTCCTCAATGCACAGGTGTGCATTTCATAAAGGAATCAAAATTAAAATACTTCACAGTTTTCCTCACTCAAAAAAAAAATTATATTGCTGGTATTAGCATATTAGAATCCATTTATTGGAATACATTTGGATTAATTACTTTGCTACTTGAATTTTAAGAGAGGTTTTTTTTTCTGTTGTGATGCACCTTTTTTTCATGGGATGAAAAACAGGATTGTTCTGCTATGGTACTGTAAAACCCAGAGGGCTTTTCTTGACTTTCACTATTGTTGTATGAGCCAAAAGCCCATTATACCTGGCAAGGTAAGGCAGTTTCATTGCCAAGGAGCTGGTATATTTAACTGGGTTTAAAAATATGAGCAAATAAATATGGATGGTGACATGAACAGAAAACAATCAATGTGACTACCACATGAGTGACAGGCACTGTTTGTTTTGACACAGGAAACACTTGTTTACAAAATCATTCATGGGGGAGGAGAGAGTCCTGAAGCTTTGCCTGTCTCACTGTATCCCAGCCTTTCCTGTGAAAAATACAGTTTTGCAGCATTCGTATTCTTAAGCAAGTGTCAATACATGGGATATTATTTCTTTTTTCCATTGAAAACTGTGAAGGAGACCCATTTGTAATACCTGACAGTGAAAAAGTGGCTCTGGAACGTATGACATCATTTACCTGAAACACATTCCTGTCTCAGAGACATGCTGATGCTCTATGTGACAGTTTTCCAAATAAATCTCATTCCATTCTGTCTTGCAATAATTTCTTGCATTTCTTAGTGCTGTCTATTAAGACTTGCTAAAAAAGAAATAGATTATTTTCATCAGAAGCCATGCTGTCTTCTGATTAGAAAGGAAACTGTGGAGGAATTAATGGTTTACAAGTAATAAAACAAAAAATCTTTTTCATGCTCTTGCATTAACAAATCTTTCTTCTTAAGATATAATTCAAATAATTAGTCAATTGTTACTGGCTGCATTCAGAACAGCCACTGTTGTATCATTGATATTAAAATCAAGTGTTTCTAATAAATGATTGGATTTCAAAGCTTGAACAGTGACAGCCATTTCTTTTAGCAATGGCAAATAATTTGATAATGATAAATGGAAGCACATTAAAAACTCTGGGTGAAATTGCCCCTCTTCACAGGGCAAACACCACTCAAATTCTGGATCACTCAAGTGTTGTGTTTAAGTCACTCAATGCCCATGATTTGTATTCTCCACATAACTGCCAACACACATGAATTTTATACTCTTTTGGCATATCTACCTCACTAAACTGTGACCACCATCTCTGTTGTCAAACAGCAGCAAGGACAAAAGTGTACTGCTGCAGAGGTACTGCAGGATGTATAATGAATATTTCTGAAAATCAAAAAGATTATAATCAGTGACTTCAGCAAGTTTGTGGTGAGGTTCTTGTTTTTAAACCTTACATTAAGATATAATTTTCCTATTTTTTTACATTCTCACCAGTTTCTAGAAAAGCAAACGTTTTAACAAAGAGGGAAGCACTTTTAAAAATATATCCTATAAAAGTATTTGTAACTGCTGTGTGAAACTGCAAAAGTGTTTGCAGTTTCAGGCAGCGGTTACAAATTCTTTTACAAGATACCCACAGAGGGGAGTATTAATTAACTATGCAGACCAAATGGAACAGATTAGCTAAGAAAGAATCCTATCAATTAAGAAATTCATTTGTACTCAAGAGAGAGTACTTGAACCTGAATCCTTCACATTGCAGCAGCTGCCTGCTGGAAACAATATTTGGCAATCAATATAATTTGATAATTAATTGCAGAATTCCCTGTTTCAGTGTGGACTCAACTTTGACAGAAAGGCATCTTTCCCCTTCCCACCCACCACCCCACCCCGCAAAAAAAAAAAAAAAAAAAAANACAGTTTATTTAAGAAAAAAAAAAAGAAAGAAAAAAAAAGACAATCCAAGAGTTTGGGGTTTGGATGATTGACATAACTTGAAAATTTCTGAGGGATAGCAGCTTGAGTTCCCACCAGAGAATTCATAGAAACCGACTCAAAAACTCATTCACACTGCATTTCTTACAGCTGTCCTGAAGATACTTGCTTCCTAAGCTTCATTTTGCGTTTACAGGAGCAGCAGGTCTACATCTGCTTTTCTGAGCCAGCAGATGAGAATACAAAACACATTTTGCTTCAGCAGCCTTTCTTTAGTTTGAGTTTGGGGGTTTTTTTAATTAGTTAGCTGAGGTCTTGTGATCAATTTTGTACTATCCTGGAAGAGCATAAATTAAGAATTACTCTGGCACACAGAATTAGTTGTCTAGAGGTCGATCCTTATGCCTTACCCTCTGTAATACAATACTTGTCATAATTTTGCATAATGCAAAGGACACGTCGCACTATTTCAGTTCCCCCTTCCCTTTCTGAACTCAGCCAAAGAAAGAGCTCTCATGTCACAAATACTGGGTTAAGGGGTTATGGCTCGACCTCAGGTGCTTGTTGCTCCCCTCAGAAGGCAACTGCTGCAGGTCAGCTGGTGTTGCAGCAGAGTCTCTGCCTGCTCCAGCTCTGTCAAAGGGGCTGAGCTTAAAAAAAAGCAACACAACAAACCACAGATGGGATGAGAGGGAAGCAGATGCATAGTTAAGCTGTCAGATCCAAAGGGTGATAAATTCTGCCTCACAAAGGCAGAGGGTACAGAGGAGACAGCAACAAACCACCCAAGTCAGTGAGCTAGGAAGCTGCTCAGCTGCATCCAGAATAGGAAGTCTGATCACATCCTCAGATGTGCACTTGGGTGGGTTTTTCCTCTAGATTTCTTGTTCCATGGGACAAGGTCAAGTTTTGTGATGCAAGGAATTGTGAGTTCACAAAGGAATAAAATATACCAAATCTATATATTATATCCATGCTATAAATGTATGTTTCCCTTTTAAAAGTTGTATTCTCAATCATATTAACTGAGAATATTTGCAGAATAACAAAATCAATAGGGCGAACTGCATTTACAGTACTAAAGTTGTTAGAGACATTACCATTTACAGCTGCCTAGATTTTGTTCCACTATGTGAGAAACTTTTAGCAAATTATTGAACATCACAGAGAGAGAAAAGATAGAAGTGTTCTTTATAAAAACAAAGAAGAAATATTTCTCATCTACTTTTCTAGATACCAGGAAAGTCTTCCAAACCAAGATGATGAATAAAATTATTTCCTGTGTTCCATGTCTGCTTCCCCTTTGTACTAATTACACTTCCAGGCTTATCTGACACCCGTCTGCTTTGAAATCATTAATTAAAATATGAAACGTGGAAAGCTATTTTTAAGCACAGAATTCTATTCTTTCACCAGGCTGAAATATTCCTTCCCTTTTCAAAGAGGTGCTACCATGCATTTCAGATCTTAGGGTCCAAAATGGAGCAGAAACCAAACAAACTTTCCCATCATTTTTCAGGACAAAGCTTTCTGCTCTGTTTGCACTCTGTCTTAACAGTTAACCAAAATCACTCTCCTCTGGGAACTATCCTGAACTAATTAGTAATGCTGGAGCATGACCACAAATACAGCCACGTTAATTTCATCTGCATTCCAAACACAGGGAAAAGCCTGTTATGGGAAAGAAAGGTTCCTTCTATTTCTTGTCTCTGCACAATTCTCCTCTGTCTCTGCTTAGCCTCTTACTCTGGATGTTCATTTTCTTGTCCCAAAAATCCCTCCATGCAAAATTCATCCACTGAGTACTCGTCTTCTCCAGGACATTTCAAATCACACTGGTAGATACTTGCCCAAATTAAGGTATTTGGTATACAAAAATAAGTTTAAATGGTCTTTCATTAGTATTTTTGCAAGCTCGTGTGAACACATAAGCTCTAGACTATAAAGTACATCGAAAATATTCTGAATATTGTACTAAGCAGTATCTTAAATCTACTTAAAATCCTAGATCTGGCTTTTGAAGGGACACAGTTGGAATTTAAATAAAAATGTTCTCATGTTCCATGCTGTTTGAGGATGCAAGCTCTCACTGAACATAAGAGAACGGCATCTTTCACAAATATTTTTAGGAGGTTTGCTGCATATTCCTGAATTCTACACTAGCAAATTTTTATATAACCTTTTTTTACTAAATAATATTTATAAGTACCTCTACAATGACATGGAATGTAACGTTAAAAAAATCTCATTATTTCTACTTGTACAGAAACATCTTCTGCTTAAGAGTTACATTTTAGGAGATAAATTCTGCAATGATACATTCACATCAGTTCAAGTCTCAAAACCCTGCAGGAGGCCATTACAACATCACATGGACTACATGCTAGAGCTCCAAAAGGTAAAATCAAATATGATGTAGCAAATACAAACGAGTTCCATTTGTGTGTGTGTGGAGAGCTGCCCAAAATAATTCACACAGACACAAATGTACAGTCTCTGGGCTTTAGATAGCACTTTTTCTGTCACTCTCTCTGTCCCTTGCTTCAAGCTGCACACTCCAGCTTCAAAAGGGAAGCTGCTGTCACGTGAGAGGTAAACAGAATTTCTTAGTCTATTCAGTTCATCTCTTCATTCCACATTGTTTTACTTCAGATCATACTGAATTTACAGGCAGTTACACACATTTGCAATGTGCCAGTGCAGACATTCAGACTGAGGACAGGCTTAGGTATGTGCACACGTACATTTTCAGGTAACTGGAGCTGATCTCCACTGTTCATCCAGCTGCTGTCTGGCTTCACACAAATCACTCCAGGGATATACAAAAACAACAGGAGAGATCCATGCACCATCCGAACCTCCTCTGCACCTGCCTGACACCGACAACTTGCACAAAATCCATCTACACAGGAATAATGTTGTATGTGTATCTAACTTTGCAAATTTCATTTTAATAATACAGACAAACACGGGGATTTCAACTTTTTCAAGTCTTACTCTTTTCTACTTGTTGTCATGGATACTACATCTTCTCTTTCTCTTTTCTCTCTTTCATCATATTTGACTTTTCTCTGTTGGTGTCCATGGTGACACCCTGCTATCAGTACATAGTGCATGTCCCAGCTTCCACATTTTTAAAATGGGCTCAGGTATTTTAAGAAATTTCCCCTATGTGACAGATACTATTGCATATTAATCTCTCTTTACTAATAAGAAAATTTAAAAAAATCATTTTCTGTGTACTTATGAGATATTTTCAGTTTTATTCACTTGGATAAACTCATGAGTTACAACATCTTCTTTTCAGGATGGCCTCTGGGGACAGCTGCCATACATTCAATCCATCACACAGGCAAACGAGGATGCAGAGCAATCAGGCAAGTGTTTATGCATCAAAATATAATTGGCTGAATTGCCAGAGATGCAGAGCTTCAGAAGGAGACAGCATAAGCAAGCAGGCAGTGCAAGAAATCTCATAAACTGAGAACATTTCAAAAATACACTTTACCTCCTGTAACTCACAGTTGCTCTCAAATGATTTACCAATATACACCTTGAGGGGAAAAAAAAAAAATCCCTAAAACCCCAAAACAAGCAGTGAACCCAAAAAATCACAGTACTAAAATGATGCACATGATTTCCTTATTTTATTACTTTCCCATTTAATAGACTTTGTTTTCAGAGGATCCAGAAAATAAAATCATTGTTGGGTCTACCAGTTAGAACCAGCTTGAAGATGTTTTTTGCACATCTCTCTGTTTGTGAAGGCAAACTTTGTAGTAATAAGTTGTGGTTTTAAAGATGCAGGGTCATCAAGGTCTTGTGGCTTACTATAAGGACCAGGCAGGTTTGGTTTATAAGACAGAGAAAACAAACAAACAAACAAACAAACAAAAGGTTTTCTGATATGATTCTGTGAGCAACTATGGGCAAATTCCTCCAATGAGTCAGTGGCAAAACTTCCAAAAGCTGGGTTCCCAAATGGCATTTTGAATTTTCACCAGCAGTGAAGTGTAACCTGGGAATGCAAACTTCAGCCCCAGAGAAGCTCTGGAAAACAAAGAAGTGAATCACTGTGTTGGACTTTGCCAGGCAGCAGCTGTCAAACGTTCCCATGAATATTTGGTGGTAGGAATGCTGGCATACTGCTGTAGTCAACACAAATAAATAATTCTGATCTGTCTTGGTGTGATAAAGTAATCCCCCAAAAAAGATGTTTACAGCTGCATGAAATCATATTTGTCAGGGCACAAGTGTAGGAATTTTTAAGTTTATGGCATTCGCAACAAGTATTCCCTAGTGCCATAAATTGTAGAAATTCAGCCATGGACGCTGTAAATCAGATTTGCTAGTTTTTCCCCGAGACGCAATCCAGAAACAATTCCTCTGATTTCCTTCACTTGTTTTCCCATCTTCCCAGGAGAGAGCTATTCTAACTTGCTTGCTCAGTAAACTGAGATCTGAAAACTCCCTGCTAATTACCCTGTGTTTCAATTCTCAACTGGTGATCTGGGAAATCAACTCCTGGTCTCCTATGTACAGTAAGATCAATAAGCTACCACCTAGACTGCTGAGACATGATGTCAGTATTAGCTGTTCTATAGAGCAGCTATCCCCCCTCTGGTTTGCCTCTAAATTGTAATGATAATGTGCTCTTAAATTATTCAGACTGTTCAAATTTACCCTATTCTGAAAAAAAGCAAAAAGGAATGGGAACCTGGTAGCTATAGATAACTGATCCCAGTAGAGTTTCCAGATGTAAAAAAGGGCAGAGTTATTTCAAAGTGTGTTTTACAGGTGATGTGTTTTCAGCTTTTAGAAAGACAACAAGCATGAATGATGGCTTTTTCCTCCTTTAAAATCAATAGATTTCACTTCTGCAAAAATTAACTACGCAGATAAAAGCAAAAGCATTGAACAGACAATCTATATGGAAAGATTGGGGTTTTTTCTCATATGGGATGGTTGCTACAGGTCTATTGAATGCAACAGAGTTCAGCAAACTCACACAAGTAACACCTCAGACACTCTTCCATTATGCGTGTCCTCACTAACTGGTGTCTAAGAAATGATGAAGAGCTGAGAAGAGAAAAAATGTAATAATTTCTTGTATGAGTTTTATTTTTATAGGTAATGAATAATAAGTCTTTATATGTTATGTACTTACAAACCTGATAGTTTTGGGAGGGCATTTTTGCAGCCCTGGGAAATAGGTAACAAAAGTGAATTTCCATCTTGAATTACCTGCTGGGTTTTGCAGAAGAAAAAAAAAAGAAAACAAAAAACCAAACCAAAACAAAACAAAACAAAAAAACAACAACAACAAAAAACAAAACAAAAAAAAAACAAAAAAACAAAAAAAACCAAACAAACAAACAAAAAAAAAAAAACCAAAAAAAAAAAACAGGGGAAAAAAGAACACTTGCAATCCAATAAAAAATAAATCCCAAATGGCTGGAGTGGAATTAAAATTGCAATAGACCAGATTTAACCAGGTTAAAAATTAAATACTGTTGCTGGCAAGCAAAATTTGCAAAGGATTGTAAAACCGTGGACCAAAAGGGCAGGTTAATCCATTTTCAGTTCCATAGTTTGTGATATTGTCTGGATTTTTAAGGCATTTTCTGACATTGCTCAATTCCATTATGATGCTTCATAATTATAATCCTTTATTTGTGGTCTCTGTATCTACTCTAATGCTAAGACCTTAAGCCTCTCTAACACTAAGGTCATTATCTGATCTCTTCAGTTTATCCTCTCTCAAATGCTAACCTTATCTAGAGATCTCTTAAAGGGACACACGTGTGTTTAGGACCACAATAACCCTGACTGAAAACAAATTCAACCCTTTGCTGATGGTCTTCTTGTGGTGTCAAAGCCATGCATGCATTGCATGCTGTTGTAATGCTGTTATGTACTCAAATCCCAGTTAGTTTAAATTTTGGGCACAAACATAACGCCCAAAACCCTAGAACAGCAAGTTGATTTAGTCAGCTGAATAAAACTTCCCACAGACTACAAAATGCGTGATTTCTGTAGTTTTTTGTATGTGATCTGTACGTTCCTGGGGAGGAATAACCCCAGGAACCAACACAAGCTGAGGGCCAGCTTGCTGGGAAGTAATTCTGCAGGGAAGGTCCTGGGGGTGCTGGTGGACAAGAAGCTGTCCATGGGCCAGCAGTGCCCTGGGGGACAAGAATAACAATGGGATCTTGGGGTACATTACAAACTGCATTTCCAGAGGGTCAAAGGAGGTGATCCTGCCCCTCTGCTCAGCCCTGCTGAGGCACATCTGGAGTGCTGTGTCCAGGTCTGGGCTTCTCAGGACAAGAGAGACATGGAGCTCCTAGAACTGTGGAGGGCTATGAAGGTGATTGGGGAACTTAAGCACCTCACTTATGAGAAAAGGCTGGAGGAACTGGGCCTGCTTAGCCTGAACATAAGACTGAGAAAGGACTTAATCAAAATATAGAAGTTTTTGAAGGGCAGGTGTCAAGAAGATGGATCCAGGCTCTTGCTGTGCTGAGCAACAGGACAAAAGGCAACAAGGACAACCTGATGCACAAGGATGTTCCATCTGACTGATGCTAAGAACTTCAGTCCTGTGGGGGTGACTGTGGAGCAGATTGCCCAGAGGAGTTCTGGAATCTCCTTCATTGGAGATATTCAAAAGCTGTATGGACACAACCCTGAGTTAATTGCTCTGGGAGACACTTGTTGGACTGGATGGTCCCACTGTGGTCCCTTCCAAGCTTACCCATCCTGTGATTCTGTGATCATTGCAGGTGGCCCAAGACCTGCCTGGGGAGGATGTTTTCTTTGCTTCTGGTTATAAGATGAGAGCTTAAACAGACAATATAACTGAGTAATTTATGCTCATTAGGACTCCTAAGTATCAAAATAAATATGCCTGTTTACTTCCCTAATATTACAATTCCAGGCAATTCCACTGTGTTATAAATCAAGTGAGCTGAGCAGATGACCAGCTTGGCTGAACAGGGAAGGAACATCCCATGATGCTCAAGAGGAAAAAGAAATTGTATGATCTTTGGAAGCAAGGTCAGGATTTGCAGACAGAGCACAGAGCTGCTGTACATTTATGCAGGAAGAAGACACAAAAGACTTAAGCTTAATTAGACTTGAAATTGGCCAGCAATATTTGAGATAACAAAAATGATTTTTTAAGTATGCAAATAGGAAGAGGTCTAAAGATGTCATTATATGTTGTATTCTATTTTCTTTTAAAGAATTACTGAAAGGGAGATGTACCAGACTCTATGTACCCAAATACACCATAAATATTACAACTAATTATCAGTAACAGTAAAATAATCAATTCAGGCATCTTTCCCCAGCATCTTAGAAGACTCTAGAAGACAAATGATTCTTTAAACAACCCTGTCATGTCAATGATCTATTTTAAGACAGGATAAGTGCTACAGATCACTGCTTCCTGTTGTGGTCTATCCTCAACTGACATACAAGCAGCGTATGCATCTGACAAGCAGGACGCAAAAAAATGTGATGGGAATTTGCATCAATAGGAATTTTCCAAGTTTCGGTGATTTTTGCTTCTCATATAAAATATTTTTGGTGTCTGAGACCTCAGGAGAAACAGGCATGCCTGGGACACAAGTAAAGGCATGGTAAAGGTAGCTCAACTTAGTGTCATAAGCAGGTCGGTACAAATCTCTTGGCTACTGTTTGTTTCCAACTCAATATTCTGAAATGCCATCCCCTTCCACTCACATACACACACCCCAAAAATGCTCAGAAAGGCCCTATGCAGAAGCAACAAAAAAGAGGATTCACTCTCCTCCAGTTCTTATTCACAAAGAATTTCACCATCAGTGCTCTCTGGTCAGTGGAGAAGGCTCTGTGAAACCACCAGCAGAGAAGAAAGTGCCATGGCTGAGGCTCAGCGACTGGTTATGCTTTCCTGACAGATCAGACACAGATAATTTCTGGGTCATGTCTTGGCACATATATTTTGTAACATCTCCAAGCACAAAATAAATTTTAGACCAGGTATTTCCAATCAGCTTGCTAAACAGCTCTTCAGAAAAAATACCAGGTTCCAACTAAAACCACGTTTTAAACCAGAAATTGCTAACTTTCCATGGATTTATTTTTAATTCATTAAAAGGTTTTGCCAACAGAAATATGCAGTTATAATACCTCAGGGGACCTATTTTTCTTCTTCTCAATGTTTTCATTGTCTGCAGTGAGCTTCACTTCCCTGCGCATATTCCCCATGATCCACTATAATCACCAAATCCATACGAGGACTGACAGATAGGCACCACAGGAGATATAACCCAACTTAAGACCACAATAGACAAGAGAATGGAAACACAATTGCTGAATTATAGCCCCAGAAAGCACCGAGGTAACTTTTCAAAGTGAAATATTTTGGGTTTAGATCTTTCACCGATATTTTTCTTGAGGGAAGATTGTTTGCAGCAATATTTTAAAGAATTGTAGAGCAAAGAACTGAAGAAATGGCTTTAACAGAGCTGAGAAAGTGAGATTTTTTTTTCCTGGCACGTTTTTTTGTTTTCAGTTGCACCTTCTGTCTGTATTTTTCCTGTCCATGAGAACAACTTCTAGAGTTTTTTTCCTCCTACATCTTTTTGGAAGACAATTAACCGAAGCTAAACTCCCTATAACCTCTGGCTAGGTGGTGATTGCTGATATAAACTTACTGCGAAACCTCTCCAGTTGAGCATTACAATGGCACCGTTCTGCTTCCCACGGAGAAAGGCAACTGCTCTTTAGCACAAAACTTGCTCCACTTTGGCTTGCAAGCTTAAATGAAGTTAGGGCATAAAGTGAATTCAGGAAAATGTGCTGGAGCATAAAGAAAAGGAAGAAAAATCTTAGGCATTAACATGGAATTCTCATCAGCACTCCTAAGGTAAATCTGTGAACTGTAAATTTGTGTACTGGAAGTGCAGGCTTGCAGATAGTTTGGAGCAGTTTGTTATCGTATCATCTGAAGCTTCAAAGCTCTCTTGCTCTGTCTTGTTGAACTCCTGCCCAGTGGAGAAGATACTTATATTCGAGCAGGACAGAAGTTAATTTAAAGATTTAATGTGCAACTGCTTTTAGATAGTAATAAAATCCTTCTCAAAGCATTAAGTACGCAGCAGAGTTTTAATAAATAAAAGAGCTTTCAGTCTCGCATCTCCAATTTCCTTGTATTTAAATCCCTATTGATGATGCCATAACTACCTCTATCTACTTGGACCTTGTTTTGGAGACTGTGTGTACTACTGCCACAGCTCTTAAAACTTCCAGATGAAGCCAGAGATTACCACAGTGCTCAATAATTCAGACTTTATTCTCCAGCTGTGCTCACGGCCACAGAAGAATGCAACAGGATCTCAGAAGTTACAATCTGCAGTCCTTATCTGGGCTAAACCCCTCTGATATTTCCATTTCCAACAATATTTATGTTGTACTTGAACTGATTATGTGTTTTTTTGTATTTATGAAAGGTAAACCTTAGTATTAAAAATTACAAGGTAGAGAAAAAAATATTTATAGGAAACTTGAAATGGTGAATTCAAACAATGTATAGGGACAATATGGGACTCAGTACTGGTGAAATTTGGACTGTGACCATGGGAAATGGGAACATTTTTATACTACTTAATAAGGAAAACAGCAATAGTTGCAGATTCACTAGGAAAGAAACAGGAAGCAAAACTGAGCATTTTCCTACATTAACATCCTATCTTATTTTCCTGAAGAACTAAAAGTATCCACTTCAGCAAGATTTTTGCTTATTTAAATTTAAAATTTAAGTCTGAAAGTACATCTTGCAAAAGTCAAAAATCGCTATTCTATCATGCATTTTGAGGGTTGACTAAACTTAAATGAAGCCATTTCTCCTTTCCTAAATGTTATGAAACAATTGCTCTGAATCCATTACGTTCTTGGGCACAACCAAAAGCATGTGTGATTTAGATCATCCCCTTTCTCTCTTATTAAAGCAATTCAAGTACTCATATTTCCAGATTTTGGTGACAAAAAATTATTTGGTTTGGTTAACAATTTTCCCCACAAGTTTGTTCACTTTAATTGCTATACCTTGAATTTTCCTAGTAAAAGTTTGCTCAGTGGCTTAGAAATAAAAACGTTCATTCACACTTCTATTTAGAAAAGGACTTTCCTGGGGAAAGAAAAGTCGATATTCAGACTGGAGAACTCATCAGCAAAAAACCTCCAAAGTTAGTATTTAATTATAGATTCCCCTGTAAAATACGGTGTCCAGAAACTGATGGTTTTTCTGTGGCCATAATTAGTTGAAATCTTGTAAAGAAAAGGTGCATATAATGATTCTGTCTCCACACAGATTACCTGATTTTGTTGGCTGCTGTTAGTCTGCTGGGCTGAAATAAGCTGTAAACTAGAGCTCCTCCCAGTTACCCACTCCCTCAACAGAAAAAGAGCTGTTTTTCCATTTAAAAGAAGGCTTATTTTTCTGAAGGTTTATTTATGGGCTGGGGACAGCAATTCTGCTGATATGTGTGTGTCCTTTTTCTAAGCCTACCTCTCTTAAATCACCTGAGGCCTGACAAGCACATCCTTCCTGAGACACTGTGGATAAGAACAATTCAGCTAAAATCCCACAGTCCTTCTCATTAAGGAGGGACATCTCCCCCTTTTTTCATACCTACTCCTCTGTCCTGTGCTCTTAACACCTCTCAATTCCATCAATCTGCCATGGGCAGACATCTGAGCTGATATCCAGCTGAAGGTTATTTTACTGCATTCATCTCTTGGGAATTGGTATGATTCCTGAAGTATAATAAAAATGACAATGCAAATGTAAAATTTCACTTAAAATCAAAAGTGATTAGTGGGGTTTGGGAGACTTATTGGTAACCTTGGTTAAAGCACAATTATTCATACCTGTCACACTGCTTATTCAAATGCCAAATACCTGCAAGAATTCTAGACAGTGTGTAATGCACCATGGTTTCTAGAAACATCACAAGTTTTTTTTACTTTCCCATGGAAAAAAACAGTGCTGCATTTCCTATTTTCCCATTTTAAACTGTTTTGTTTCCTTCCCTCCCCTCTACCTAGCCTTGATGCCCTGTCCTATCAAGGGCTTCTTCCAGCTGTATACCAGCACACACCATCTGTCTAATACATGGATTACTTCCAGCACGGGATTGCTGCCCACGATGGTCCCTCCCAGAACTCTCTTCTCCCTTTTATGCTCCTGTACTTCATGTTTGTTTACATTGACCATATTGATGCTATTGGTGGCCACAGAGCAATAAAAATGTTCCACCAGCATTTATTAATCCATTGATAAGTTATGTGAAATCACTCTGCTTTTCAAGTTCAGCTATTATGCTAATACATTACTGGTGCTTACTTGTGTTTCTATTCTCCTTTTTCCCCATGGGCAGCTGAGCCACTCAAGGAAATTCACTGCAATGCAAAAAGAAAACACAAGAAATCTACCTACTAGAAATGCTTCATTAGTATTTATTCATTGATTTCCTTTGCTTGAGAGAACAATGAACCAGAAATATAATAGAGCTTTAAAAAAAAAACCAAAACACTTTGAACTAAATGAAAGTATTTTTGCAAAGCATTAACCTAAAAAGAATCTTTAATTTGTTGATTGATTACGTGGCTATGTACTAGGTAGTAGTTGCCAACCACAGGAAAATAATCAAGTATTTCAAAGCATAGTAAAGGTTTAAAGCGTTCAAATAAATGACCAGTATGCATATATATTCAGTCCAATTGTTAAGTGTAAAAAGTTCAAAAATGCTTGAGTGATTTCTTAACCTGAAGCAACAAAACATCCCTGGGACTTAGCTGTAAAATAAACTGACTGAATAACTTCAAGTTTCTGACTGAAAGGATATTTGAAGAAATTTAGTTTTAATTTACCTTAGATTAACTTTTCAATGTATTTCTTGCCAAAAAAGCCAGAGGAGAGTTCTATTGAAAAAGAAACTTATTTCTGTATTACAGTTTAAAAATTTTAATCTTTATACAAATTCTATTATTTTCTATGTCAAAAGAATTCCTTTCAAATTTTATACTGATTTTCAAGGATTTTAATACTGAGTGTTTTGCTTATTCCAAGTTTTCTTTTCCCCAGATAGGATTATTTATTTTGAATTCAACTTGAATTTTGTGAATTATTTAGCCACGGATCCTGAAATTTTCAGCAAACAACAATAAAACCAACTAAACCTAAATCATTTTACATTAACCATTCTCATCAGACCCAAAATATTAATTACAAACAACTCAGCTCAAGAAACTGGTGACTTGCAGTAGAAAAAATACATTAATTAAACAGGATTAGATCAACAAACCTGTCTCCTGGTACACATTTCACATCTATTCTCATTCAAAAATTTTGTTATACTTTGTCTTAAATGATACACATTTCCCAAATTCTCAACTTC
>VWZT01013293.1:269923-302251 GCA_013397055.1 Pachycephala philippinensis
AAAAAAAAAAAAGAAGAAATGTTATGCCTGCCAACAGAGGCATCAGCCATGATTTCAGTATACCGGTGCATGCTCTGGGAGTTAAAATTTAAAAATACATCCTTGAAGTCAAACTTTACCACTCTTTACCAGGAAAAGAGTGGGAAAAGGCTCATTTTAAATTGATCTTCGTTCCAAGCAAGCTTGTAAATACGTACTTGAAAGGAGATGTCCTTCATGGAGAAAAACACACGGAAGCACACTGTGCACAAATAATTAACAGGTAATTGTAAACTCATATTAGCACCCACAACTTAACATAAAATAACATAAGTCCTGTACTTCAACAAGATTTGTGGTCGGATCATGTGAAAAGGTAAGAGAGGTTCATGAACTGTCCAACTGTCAATATATCCTATAAGCAGCAGTGTTTTCCTGCATAGAATATAACACAGGTCTTACTGGAAAGGACTGGATTGTCCCAAGGAGCAACATACAAATGCATAACCAATTGCTCATTGACTTCAATAGTGCATGGAATGAGGTATTAAGAGGAAAATTAGAGAGACATCATAAAGAGACAAAAGTGTTCCTTCCTTTTTCACAAGACTGTCACAGACTGAGGAAAAACTAAGTCAGTAATGGCTTTGAAACAAACCTGTCTAGAGCTTCAAGAGAGCTTCCCCAAAAAAAGCCTTAGGCTTGAGATCACAAACCCCATGCACTAACTGAATAATCATTAAAAAACCTGTTTTTTCATTCTAAAAGAGACAAGGTATTGCAAAACTGCTTAGGACGTAGCTGAATCCTTCCAGTCTCAAATAACAACAATAAACACAGCAAAGCCATATCAACCGATCTTTATGACAGCAGAAAGAATTAGGTACAGACAAAGATTGTGTTAAGGACAGAAAGCCCAGCTTCAGAAGCACCTTGAGAGTGAAGGCAAACTGTGTCCATGAACTCCTGACAGAGAACGAAAGAAACTCCTGATGTGAACCAGCCTGCAACTAGAAACAACTGGGTGCATGCACAAAAAGATAGAAAATTTTAGCTCATACTTTGTTTTCTTTGTAGTTGAGCACAAAACCACAGAAGAAAGGACTATGATTTAGGCATTTTCAAACACGAATTAGAGTAAAAATGGTGGTACAAAGAAAGGTTGTGTGTCTTACATACAGCTGTTTAAAGAAAGAATCAAACAGAAAATGTTGCTGAAATTCAGCCTTTCATTTTCTTCTGGGAGCAGATCACTGAAGAGAGAAAAGCTGCAGAATGTTTTATGTTTGCTTCAACAAAAAGAAAAAGGAACAACTAACCACAGCCTACTGAGCACAGTATCAGAAGACTGTTAGAAAACGTGCAAGTTCCTTTGACACTCTTTTGATTCCCTTAAATTATGGAGCATTTGTTTTTTATGCAAATATTTCTGACAATCACCAGAAGTTGAAATACTAATAATTTCACATTAATGTATTACCACTAGGGGTGATTTGACCATGGCATAAGACTGTCTTCTAGAATATATATGAATTTTAGAAGTGGCGCCGTAATCAATATTTTATTGCTCTTTTTTGCTTAGCACTAGAAGAAAAAATAAAAAGAAACCTGACTGTAGCTGAAAAAGTTTTCAAATGTTTTCTGATTCATATTGTTATTTTTGATCAACTATGGTCTTAATACATTTTACCTGGGGTTAATTTCCTCTGCACAAACATTTGACCCATAATTCTTGTTTATCAGAATGAAGAGTCCATAAATCCATTTTAACAAAAGCAACACTTAAAACAAACGTGTTTGGTCTACATAAATAGTTGTGTCTCAAAAATATAAATTTCATCTCTGATCATTGCGTTTTTTGGAAAGTCTGGGTGCCTGAAAAGCTGAAAGTTTCCTTGTGTTATGTATAAAAACCCCTGAGAATGTAAACAGTTTTCTAAGGCAAATATATTTTGATGTCACTTTGTGCACTTGTAAATGAAGCAATTATTCAAATCCTCAAATGCTCCTCCTTGACAGGTGCAAATGCAAGTTTGTATGCAATAGCTTGCTTCTCAGAGGTATTTTTTTCCACATTAAAACAATGGCAACCACACATTTTATCCAAAAAAGGAACCAAAATTGCTATTTTTTTTAAATTCAAGTGATAAAAAATCAAAATACGGTAGACTCTAGAAAGCAGTCAGATATCCCAAAATCTACACTCAACACCATCAATGGTGAGCTCCATCTAGACACCCTTCTAAGAGCAACAGTGAGCTGATTTAACATCACATCCTCTCAGATCTGCAGAGAAGCTCAGAGACAGCAAATCTGAGAGGCCTCAGTACTGAAGCCTTGAAAAATCAGTACAAAATTAACAGCCTGATACTGGCAGCAACAGCACTGAATTGCTGGGTTAACAACAGCATTTTGTCAGATCAAAGTGTTTTGTGGATATATTTTTTCACCACCAAGTCATAATCTTTCCACTGATACTTAAGGTTTAAAAATTCCTCTTTCCAATTACTATAAATATATGCCACAGTATATTTTAAAAGTAGCCAGATCCCAGTTCACATTGATATTCCAAAAATATGCTCCCTCTGCTGAATTCTGTTGTTTGACCTCATTCCTGGAAAAGTGTGCTAATAACATTTTCACTGTAAACAGACACCAGCAACTGCCAGGGAATTTAGCAAACAATAAATGAGGTCGAATATCCTTTGTTATTTCAGGTTTATCCAGAGTCATAGAGGGTCATTGCACCTGTACTTCCACAATACAGCAATTATTTTATACTCCATTTAGGGATGAGTCAGGGTTTTAATTCTTACCCTTCCAAACCCTGTATTTTGAAGCAATTAGTGCCACAAAGCAGGTAATGAAGTCTACAGACTACATATCAGTAACCGGATCTACCTGGAAGTAAGAGGAGACACTTTTTAGGAGCTTTCCAATGACAGTGCTGCTCTGCATAATTCCAGCAGAAAACTGTGCCTTCAAGGCACTAATGATTCTGTCAGTAAGACAGGAAAAAAATTTAAGCTCTGCTATAGCTAGAGGAAGGAAAAGAGGACTGTAGAGAGAAAAAAAAAAAAAAAAAAGCCCTTAAACATAATGGTTTTGGTCCTTACCTGAGGATAAAAATGTGAAAGTTTTATGCAAAGTATATTTATATGAAGGGTGATATTGCTAGTCTATAGTAGTAAGCAATAGCTGATGTTACTTTAAGAGCTTTAGGACTAAAAAAGCCTGAAGTAACATTAAAACTAAATCTGTTTAAGAGTAATGTGCTTAAGAAGAAATAGGAATACACAACCGTTTAGTTTTTACTGAACTTTAATAAAAGTGAACACATTAAATGACTGCTGGGTGCAATCTGCTGATCCAGAATCAGATGCAGAGTGCATTGGTTTCTCCTGTCAAGTTAATGGGCTGCAGATAAGACCCATGGGAGATATGGCCAGCAATGCTGACATTTTCTGTCCACTGAATGCCACAAGTATCTAGTGTATTTTTTGTTCTTTGAACCCATTTTCCATGCTTAGCTTCCTCTTTGCCTCTGTAATAAAATACATTTAGGACATCGTCATACTAAGCCTTGTACTGAGACCCATGCACCTTCCCATATCCTGTCTAAATATCAGATTTACTGTGACAACAGAATCACTTCTCATCCACAGAGTCACACATCTCATGAGAAACTCCAGAGCTTTAGTGAAATTCTGTAGAGATCACTGGGCTTGTGCCTCATAACTTAAAATACAGTTTCAAGAGAAAAAAGTGTGTTTGCTTGCAGCAAAGTAGACATCTTCCAAAAGATTAAGGTTAAACTTTGTCTATTTTAGTGCCTTCAGGGACTTTGCAAATAACTGACCTTTCAGTTTGTCAGCAAATCTGAAATATTGGATCCACCCAGATATTGGACAGTGGAGTCTATCTAGCCTTCAGCTCACAGACTCCACCATAAAATGTGTGCTAAATGAAATTCTTTTCAGATGGATAGTCAAAATTTCTGAGGATTCCTGCATTTTAGATTGAAGAAGAGAAAGAAAATGTCAGTTTGCAGAATGCCTTTTAATAGGGGTCCCATTTTTTTCTGCTTAAACAGCTTATTAGAACTGCCTTTCCTGGGAACTACAAAATAATTTCCTGGTGAATTTCTGTAGTGCCTTCCAAGCTTTATTTCTGTGGAGTAGATCCCTTCTAAACACACAAGATATCTCAAGGGTCACTAGTCCGAACCAGACTGTGGTTGTCTTTATCATTCAAAGAGCGTGGGCAGTGGGCAGAGATATTTCATCACGTGGATGCTGATGATTGGCTGACATTTGGGAAGTGCCTGTGGGTAGGACAAGTTTAATATTAAACATCAGTGGCATGGCTTAAGAGAGGTTTATATGAGTCAGTACACTTTGATCTGTAAAAATCTGGACCTTTGTCTTTAGGACAATCCTTTCTGAATGAATGTTGCCAACATTTTGATCTAAGAATCATTTAACTTGTCTCGTGTAGTCACACAAATGAAGAAATGTTTGCATAGTGATAATATGGAAATGTGCCATTTTGCTATAGAGAGAAAGCTATAGTTATATTTGCTAGACTAGTTGGTAGTAGGGCACAGCAAAACTTTAAACATATTCCTCATCCTTGCAATAAGCATCTCGCTTTTGGTTTTGGGGTGAGGGTTTGGTTTTTGGGGTTTTTTTTGAGGGCTGTGTTTGGCTTCTTTTTTTTTATTTCTGCAAGTGTCCCAATCACTCTAACAAAAAATAAGGTAGAAATGCAAAACAAACAAATAATAACTTCTACCAATAACTTGCAAAAAGCAATGTAGCTCCAGAAGCTGTAGAAGATGTCACCTCTACCTGTGTGACCAATGAAGGATTTTTAGTGGTACCTCCTCTGCCACCACGTCGTTTTTTCATTATAATGGTGACTTCCTTCAAAATCTTTCCTCCCGTATCATTCTGCTTTCATTCACTCTGCGTGCTTGCACACTACCAAAACGCTGACTAACAAAGTTGACTTCTGATATAAATCACTGTAACCTAAGGTATTATTTGTATAAATATAGATAAGACCTAATTTGTTAAAAACTTGAATTTCCACAAGCATATGTCAGTTTTGACAAAGATTTCAACAAAAGTTAGAATTTCTGGCTAAAATCAAGGTGGAAAATTACTGTTTCCATATCATCTCTGGTAGTTCATGAGTATCTAGTTATCTTGCAGGATCTGCTGTTATGTTTTTCACATTTTTAAAATTTCTCTCATGATGTAGAATAGAAAAAGTTACTAAATCTTCATATCATCAATGTCAACTACAGAGAATGGAGAGCACTCCCTGCCTTAACTTAGCATGTTCATGGAAACCCAAAGTTTGGCAAATTTAAATACCAATATGTGAATTTATGCTCATGTTGCTTTACTCCTTAGTAATACAGGCAGAATTTAACTGAGTAACATTGGAAAGATGTAAAACATTCATGTATAATTTATTCAACTGTTTATGAGGAAAGCCTGATGGTAGAATAATTTTGAATAAATATTTTATTCATTGATTCAGCTAATTTATAAATAACAAACTTGACTTGTTAATATTTTATTCAATGCAAAATGCCAAAATTCACTGGATAAAACTTACGCAACACAATTTATATATATGTAATTGCATATCACTACTCCAGGATTCAAAAGAATATTTTTCTCTGCTGATATTGAATTAGTAATGAATCAATATATCTTAGTTTTCTTCGGTTTTATTTTTAACCTAATTGTCTGTGTTGGATAGGGGCTTTCACCTTTTTAGTCACTTCTTACAAAGAAGCTTCTTGTATAACTATAAAGTTGTGGTTCCGTAGTCAAAAATAATACTAACTTTGTCCACACCTTACCCCTAATTCAGAGAACAGCAACTGGAAATGAAAAATTAGCAAACTCTTAGCTAATGGTAAAAATGTACTCAATTGTATAAACTACAAGCAATGAAGTGTACAAATTAATTAAAAATTAAAAATATAGAGGAAAAAGGTCTGTTACTTGGTGTTGGGTAATCAGGGATTTAAGTAGAGCAAAAACATGGCAACGATGAAAACTTCCACTAAAATGAGAATAATAAAATTGCCAAAAATAACACAGGAGAAACAAGCGTTAAGCAAATACTTTCTGTATTTGGATGTCTGATATACCCTTATTCCACAAGCTCAGAAAGTATTTTCAATTGAAAACAGCTATAAAGCTTATGATATGGATAAACATTAACAAACCAAATGGAGAATAACTCCAACAGCTGAGGACATCTGATGTTATGAAGATTGTAAAATAAATATTGAGAAACTGTTGAAACCTATACCACTTAATGAATGTTAATATTGTGCCAACTTTCACAACAAAGAAATAAGATGATGTAATTAATCAGTAGAGGCTGAGACATTTCCAAAATAAATGCTTTCAGCAAAATAACTCTGATTTCACCCTTCTGTGTTTGGAGAATTATTTTTTTGAAGCCTATACATATAAATAAATATACATCTCTGAACTTCTGCATTTGACGTAGTAATACCCAATATTTATTCATGTAAAAATATAGAAAGGTGCAACATCAATAGAAGGCACGAATTACAAACCACCAAATAACTGACTAATCCTCCAGTGTGGTTGAGTGGAGTGACAGGACAGCTTCCACACAGATTTTAAAGGGACTGAGACAAGGTTAGTCGCTATTTAACATTTTCATGGATGTCCTGGGCAATCAAACATTGTCTATACCAAAGATAAATGTCATTCACTTCCCTTGGTATATAACTTTTTTTGAGATCTTGAATGTGTTCATTAATCTATGGCCAAATATTATAAGGAGCTTTTCAATATTATGGGAGCTTTTTAAAACAAGTAGAGATTGTAAAAAGTGGTTCTTGTGTTCATTTTGACAAGATGCCTTGGCAAGAAGGTATCACGGCCATTAGCATCATACTATTGAAACTTGTCCACCAAATGTCTTTTGAAATCAGATTTTACCAAGCACTAATCTTCATCTTTTATTTTGAGAAAGACAGTTTTTAACACTTACAGATATATCTTGCCTTAAAAGATACCCTTGACCATTTAATCCGTAGCCATCATAGTGGATTCAAGCTCAAAATGTGAATTTAAAAAAAAAAAAAAAAATCTAATTTCCCTGATCTGGGGAATTAAAACCTAGTTTAAATCAGACATAGAGGAAACTGAACCTGGGCTTTACTGGTCTCCTAGCAGTATCATCTTTGGTGAAGCAGTTCTGCAGAAATTTGAACTTAAATGTTGGCACAGGAAAAAAATTCTAAAATACTGCAAGCTATTTGAAAATTAAATTGTCCTTCTACATTCATGCATATCTTAATAGCATTATTCATTTCGTATTCACATTAGACTTCATCCTAATGCATGAGCATTAAACCCTGAGCTGCAGTTCCAGCTCTGCTGTACACAGCTAGGTGCTGGATATAGATCATAAAGAAAGGCTCCTGCCTCGAGGGATGGGAAGGTCAAGACTTTTACCCCGCAAAGGCTCATTCAGGAGATTAGTTTCATTAGCTGCGAGAAGGGTGACAACAATAGACAAGCCTGCCTAACTCATCCATCCCAAATTTTAGTGAAGGAAGTGGTCCCAAAGATCTCAGTGGAGCTGCTCACGGAATATTATAAATTTAAATGCCAGCATATGTATTTGAAAGAGCAAGGTCATACGCATTTTGTTTCTTCCCTTTTCCACTGCACATGATTTATGCTTTTTCTAATGGTGCATCGTCAGACAAGAACTGCTGCAAGATGAATTATTGTCCAAAGTGTTCATCGGGTCCCCCAGGTGTGTGGTGTTGTGTGAAATGTTGGCTTGGGATAATTCAACAGTCCCTCTCTTCCTGGCTTGTTTCTAGCCTGAAAAATGAATTTGCATTGCTGTACTTGGATATTGCTGCTATCCTTCCTCTGGCACATTCTTGTTCTTTGATACATTAATGACCCAAATGGAAGGCAGGACACATGCAAAGAAACTTCAGAGGACAATTTTTGAATTTTAGTGTTATTTATGAAATGACACCATTTTGAATAGTTTCTTTGAGTCCTAAGCCAAGGTCTGAGAGTTTTGCATAAAATCTGGTATTCCTGGATTTATTTCCCATCATATTTGCCAAATATTATATTATTGTGCTTCAATTTTCTTTCTACTGTAACACTTTGCAACCGAAAAATTTGCGGAATAAAATATCTTTAGATTACAAAAGTTTTTAAAAGTTTTATAAAAGCCTCTATTTATTAGTCTCATTATAGGTAAACCCTGGAAATTGTTTGACTTTTACCTTAACCTCAAATTGTCAAGTTTCTCACATAAAGAGATTGACAAGTTTTTTTTTTACCTAATTGGTAACATTTACCTTCACTATAGAATTTTCTAATGAAAGAGAAGTGCATGGGAAAAGTGTTAAAAAGGTCAAGATGCAACACAAAGTATTTTGTGTTGTGACTGGGGCTTCTGCTCATAGAGTTCTACATCACACCTGAATTTTTCATCTGCATTTCAAAGAGAGCATTTCTTCTAGTGAATACAATTTGTGCTGTATCAAATAATTGTATGTGAAGTGAGTAACATCCATTTTGGGTTACAGATGTAAAGAGTAAACTGGAGTTTGGGAATTTCTGAGCAAAAAAGATTTCGTCTTAATGTTCCACTTCTGGGATTATGACAGTGAAATCCCAAACCGTATGTTCATATTATGTTATTTTAATACAAGTTTCTGAATTGACTTTTACTACACTACTTGTTTTTCATAAGAGATTCAAAGGAATGTACAACTCAGCTGAAGTCTAAGAATCAGTGAGTAAATATCTGCCAATATGTATACATGAATCTTTGAAATAATTATTAAAACTTATTTAACATCAGTGAATTGAAACATCTGTCAGTATCTTCTATTTGGAAGTAAGAAAAAAACCACAAAGAAAAAATAATCCAAACTTTTTCATCAGTCTCTGAAACCTGTGAAAATTTTGATTAGCAATTATTCACAGAGGTAAATTACTCAAGTGCTCCTTAAAATAAGCTGTCAACAGGAAAGGGATAGATATACTTGGCAGACTCATGAAATAGGGTTAAGACTTTAAATTAGCAGTGCAATTTATCATTCAGATTACTAAGGATGAAACAGTGCAAACAAAAGCTCGCAAAATTTGGCAGGGAAAGAAAAGGAACAATACAACTGTAGGTAAAAAAAAAATCACATGAGATATTCTATCATATTTGGTGATGGTACTTGCCTAATTAAAAAAGAGGAAAACTCAGTCTTCTGTGGTCTTAAGTAAATAGCAGAAAGATAGAAAATTAGATGATCTATATCACTTGTAAGAATACAGCGTAGTACTGCAGTGATAGGATTAAAGGCACATATTCTTACACATACTTAGTCTTTGTACACTGATACAGAGTTAGGTGCATTGCAGAGGTATCACCTTGACAATTCTTCAGCACATGTAAGAAAAATTACCTTCATTATAGGCCTCTTAATTAGAGTAAAATCACCAAACCATCCCTCCAAAAAATGAAGCAGTTCCTTTATTCGCAAAAAGATTTTTCCCTCATCAACTTTCTCATGGAAAATATGACCGTGGAATGCCACACCTTATTTCTACAGAACCATTTTTAGTGCAATTGCTGCATTTTAATAAAAGCATATTCTTCTGTCTGCTGCTCAGACTTTGTTTTCATTGTCACTGTTGCCATCCCTATCCCTTTGCCATTATTCTGAAGGGATACCAGGGTGAGGAAACCACACCATACCCACCTATAAGCAACACAGGTCCCTTCTACAGCCTCCAGCTTATCCTTAACTCAGGCAGCTCGTCAAGGCAAACATCTCCAAAGTCTTTGTACTGCTTTCCACAGCCTATTGCACTCATGGGATAACAGCAGGTGGGTTTTTAGCAGGAGATTCAATACAGTAGAGACAGAAAGTGCTAGGGTCCACATATTCCACATCTTGTCTAGATTTTAAACAAAAAGAGATTATTTCTTCATTTCATTTTGAAATTTTATTAATTCTCTAGTACGTGGCTCAAACTTTTAATTAAAACTAAAATCATATATCAGCACAGTCATTTTTCATAGTAACTTCAGAGTCAACCTTTTCTATAGCACAGAAAGCGTTCACATATAAATACACCACGTTGTTTAATCTTATTTCTAAAGATAGGATGGGAAATGAACAAACATTTCAAAACAAAAATAAATCTCTCACTTCCAATATCAGCAGCAATGTTTAAATACATTGATAATATTGCACAGGATGCACAGGCCAAAAACCAGTACCCTCAAGGAAATAAAATTAAAGATAATTAAAACTTTACTGAAAATCCCTTACCTCCAGCAAATCAGCTAAATAACATATGTAAAATTATCTCTTGACCACTGTGCTCTTCAAAGATGAAAAGATTATGAAGAATATAGCAGAAACATAATTGCTGGTAATGAACTATTACTATCACTTGGCTACATACATAGGTTCTCTTTTGTCTGCTATGCCTCTATATCCAAAATCTGGACAAGATAAACACAAACCATCAGAGAAGATATTTCACCTTACTTTGCAAAAGAGGTGTTTATTAATATCGATATTTACAGAAAACAATGAATTATTTTTTAATTAATCATATCGTCAGAGTGCTTTGGATTGGAAGGGACCTTAAAGATCATGTCATTCCCAACTTCCCTGACATGGGGAGGGACACCTTCCACTTGACCAGGTTGTTCAGAGTCCCATCCAACCCAGCCTTGAGCATTTCCAGGGATGGGGCATCCACAGCTTCTCTGGGCAACCTGTTCCATAACAGCAACATTAAGCGTTTAATGAGGCTTTCCAAAGTCAGAATAGCATCTGATTTTAATGGACATTTTCCTTCTAATTTCCTTCCTGTAACTGGATCTCAGGCATTTCAATTCATGTAGAGACACACTGCAGATTCTAGTCAGACATTTAATGACATGTTTTCCCATACAACATTTATTAACTTTCTATTTAATAGTTTATAACTGGAAGAATCATTGAGGAATACTTTAAGTACGTTGCTGTGTTAGTTGACAACCACAGGAATTTTTAACAGACACGTTCAGTTGCTGCAGCTAAAACAGCCTACATACATATTTCCAAGACTAGTGTGAATGTATGTACACACACATATATGTATGAGTCAATGAGACATTTCTGCAGGAAAATGTGCTGTAATTTTCTGAAAAAAGTGCAGGCATAACACTAATTAATTTTTAACTGGAAAAGTATATACATTGCCGAATTCAGTGTAGACAGAACAAATGAAATGGCTAATATTAGGATTTTATAACACTGTCTATCAATGTAAATTATTCATATTAGTTGAGATTTTGGCAAGCTTTTATGACTCAGAATGAAATTTTGCTAAGGCAGCTAGTCAATGTGTCATAAAGAAATATGTGATCTTTCACCAAGCTAAAGAATCATGAAAATCAAGCACTCCACCTTGAAATTCAGGTGAGCTTTGTGTCACTGCTACCAGTTATTACCAAGGAAGAGTTACATGACACGAAGGACTCATATTGACCAAACTGTACAACCCCTGACAATTTTTGCCTCTTTTTTTGCCTTAACAGGCACAGACATCTTCATAGGCTTCTGGAATAATTTAAAAAAAATAGTTTTAATATTGCAAATCCCTCAAAGTTTCACTGACAGTAAAAATAGACCCATAAAAAGTTATCAGATCAATATTTGGACTTACATGCAATAATGAATGCATTAAACCCCAGGAACAAAAACTGAATAAACATACCATGCCACACATCTCCCCCTTGTGGAAGGAATCCCAGCTATTATTAGCTTAGATGAATCACTAGGGCAACTGCTCCTGCAAAAAATACCTTTCCAGAACTAGCCTGAAGATTTTTCTTCTCCTCTTTAAAGATCTCTATTTCTGGATGATTCCACATACTTGGATATTTGCTTTAGCTGGGATAATCTACTTGCTTAAAACACTGAGTACTGAAACAAACACCATATGCCTCTTCTCAACTTGAATCCTCTAGCGATTTTTTCTGTAAAAGAGAGGGTCTTCCTATGCATTTAAAGTAATTCCTCATCTCCCTCACACTGGGGAAACATTTCTTATTTCATTAGGCATAGATACTCAAAGGGAAAAACATGAATAACAATACAGAGAACAGTGACTTGGGAGAAATTCCTTTCAGGAAGGAGCTGCGGAACTCAGTTTCATGCACATGACAGTCTAGTTCAGTTACTGAAAACAATGGGCACATTTCAGTAGCAAAATCCCTGGGTCAAATAATCAAACAGAAAGATGAGTCAGCATTGAGCACACTGAAAGTGGTGTTTCTAAAGAATGCTATATACGACAAACAATTTACACCAGAAATTCAACAATTTACTATAACTTTAAACTTTTGTGCCTAATACCCATGAGATAAAGTATAACTCCATTCCACTTTAGAAGCTCCCATGTTGAAGCTTAACATCCTGAATGACAACTAAGATGGCTTGTTTTGGTTAGCCAACTCTTACTGCAGATGATCCAGCAACAAAAACCACTCAAAACATCGATTCCTGTCCTTGACAAAGAATATCCCAGAATTTTTTTGATTCAAAACAGTGCTGTAGACCTTAACATCCTTATTTACTCTTCTAAATATAAAACAGAAATTGGGGAGATTTGGACTAAGTCATATCAGAATGAAAACAAAAATAGGAACCACTTCTCCCTTGTCTGAGCCCATTAAACTGTACTACATGGGAAACCACTATAAATTATTCTATAATTTTTATCCACTTAGGTAAAAGGCCATAGGAAGAGAATCTTTTTCTGGAGACAATGTATGTGAATGGATGGAAATCCATTATAAACACCAACAATTTTCAGCATACAGACAAACCTGAAAGAGTGGTAATTGCAAAAAGTATCTTTGTAAAGTGGTATCCTGAAAAGAGACAGTATTGTGATAGTCAGAAACAAAATTAATTTCCTTCTCAATGGCCCAGTATTTATATAAGGATCATGAGGTAGGTCCAAAATGTCTGATAAACCTGATATTTTGACTGCAAGATGTTCAGAATACCAGGCACAAGAATGAGATGTTGAGCAATTTCTCATTAATCATTGAAATACCACTGTAGTTATTTCAGACTAGCCAGCTGTACAGAGAACCTGCTGGCTGGAACCTCTGGGAACAAAAATTTCCTGTACCATTTCTTCTGATTACCCTTAGAAAAAATCTACAGTTTCTAAAACAAGCTCTTCTACTTCTGGCACCCTTTTACATGGGAGGTTTTACAGTGTTCCCGATGACTTTAAAAACTCTTGATTTATGCAGAAGTGTAATTCGATAGATATTAATTTTAAACATTTTTCAAAAGTTGTAGAACATGTCTACAAACTGACATAGGTGGCTCTACACCAGTGCACTGTCAAGTCTGCTTAAAAAGCAAACTTTAAAGACTACCCAGTAAGGTTTTTCTGTCTCCAAGTTCTGTGCACAGAATATAGTAAACATCCAAATAGATTTATTTATTATCAAGTTTAATTCTTTCCTCCCATATGTTGTTTTTTTCATAATTAATTGTTTAAGAATACCAGACTAAATCACAAAAGGTCAAAAGTCTTTTTGTAATCTTATTTTATCATATGCCATGACTATATTACAACAGAGCAGAGAATGTTTTTTTTATTATTTAATATTCAGTCTGATTTATCTCTTGCTGACAGACTGAAATATTTTTACCCTATTCAGGAAGACTTTTATTTGTGAAAAAAACCCTCTCTTGAAAAATTACTATCTGGTGTTTTCCTGGGTCACCTGCTTCAAGCATTTAGAGGCAAATACTTAAAAGTCAGAAGTTTCTTCTCTATTACTTTTTCTAGGAAAATACATTTACTAGCAGTAGTCAGCATTTCCTTCATCAGTGTGGATTTATGCAGCAGCTGACCGACAGCTATGTCACAGATCACCATTCCAACACAGAATTCTTACTCTGCTTCTGCAAAATGCACACACTGATAAGCACTACACCAAAAGTTGATAGGCTCTTGATTTAAACTTCCTTCCAGAGCTGCAGTGAGAAATCTTAGTGAACATTTACTTTTTTGAGAATGAAATACGACAGCAAACAGCAGCCCAAAAAAGCTATCACTAAAACAAATGTTTTTATGACATAAAACTGGTTTTATGACTCTTCTGTTTTCCTTCCCAGACCACTGACGTGCAAGAGATCCAGGAGCTGATGGAGAACAGCCCTTCCAGGCAAGCCTGGGAACATGCTCATCTCCCTCCATCCCTCTGGACTCTTGTAACAAACCTAGCTTTAGTGGCAAGAGGTAACTTCCTGAGATATTTAGAGTAGTGTTGTGAGGAATAATTAGGCATTGTGCCCTAAACATTTTTCTTGGAAAAGTATTGGAGTGGAAATTATTTTCATGTCCTGGTTGTTGTGGAGCAATAAGACAGGATGCTCCAGAAGGAGGAATATGAGCCAGAAGTTAAGGTGACCCTCCACCACCTCCTCTACAGACCCAGAGTACCCGAGCAAGGTTGGTGAGATCAACATATCCAAATATCCAAGGATCAGAAAGCAAGGTGAGATACAAAGTCAGCTCCAGGAAAACTGCAGGAACTCAGGCTGAGCAGAAAACAAAGCTGAATACAACTACTACTGCAGCATCACCCAAAGAAGGGAACAACAGCCCAGGCAGAGCTTAAATAGAGCCCCTGGGAACATGGGTAGGGGGGGGTTAGGGAAGTCCCAGGTGAGGTTGGTCAGGACCAGTAAACCCTAACAGTGCTCTGAGGGCCCTGACATCGAGCAAGCTCTTGTCAGGTAAATGTCACCTCAGAGGATGCAAACAAAGGGTTAAGGGAGGAAATCTTAGGAAGGAAATTGCTTGGAGTTCATGCAACCTGGACTTCAGCTGATCTGAAATAAGTTATAATAAAACTGAGAATCTGGATGTAGAAGATGGCAATTCTGCATTTCCACCTTCTAGAGATAATCCTCCTGTGAACCAGTCAGACAGTGATTCACTTTCACAAACACACAGAAAACACAATATAGTTTCTCTACAGAGCCTTGACTATTCTTCCCAGATTTCAGTTGACAAAGAATTATTAATACAAGTGTATCTTATTTCAAGTACAAATGCTACAGCCAAAATCCCGAAAGCTGCATGTGTGATCCAAGGACAGCTATTTCAGTGTGCAGGCTACGTGAAGTTAATATGCATCTCCTGAGCACGCCAGACGTGAGAGAAATGGCTTGACTGCCAGCCCTGTGGGAGATCCTGGGCAGTGTTGAACTCCTAGAAGGCCATTGCAAATTGAAAGTCCCCTTGGATTTCTCTGATTTACAACTCAGGCAAGCATCACTGCCTTGAAGTTCCAAGAAAAAGTACACAAAGCTGCTCTGGCCTCTCTCTCTTATGAGGCAAAGTCCCATTGCCCAAGAAAAACATAGAGAGGAGATAGCTTGTAGAAGGATTGATTTTGTTTCAAAAGAATTAGTAGCAATAGAAATGAAAAATACATTTAAAAATCTCTCAGCTAACTACCTCTCAAAGGTACAGGTTTCCTGAGCTAAATTTTCAGTTATAATTTAATTCCTTACACCTTCCTCTGGTGATATCAGAGGAATGAAAATATTTCTTTTTCTTATTCAAATGGAAGCTTGCAGAGAAGATTCATGTAAGTCATATTTTTCCCCATTTTATCCTGTCAATTCCGCCTACAAAAAAAACCCCTCTAAACTGTGATCCTGTTCAGCTGGTATTGGAAATCTTTGACTGAAATCACCAGTGCTGCAAGTATCTCTGTAGTGAAGTATTAGAAAATCGACCACAGGCAGAGACAACACTGCTGCTCTAATTCGCAATATTTGAAGACCCTGCAGGATCCACCCTGCGGGTCGGAGTCACCAATAGCCATCAACAGGGCAGCACTGGGGGTTTCAGGTGCTATTCCCACTTGGGGAAGGTTTACTTCTGGGATGCCAGCCACAGCTCACGCTCCTCCCCCTCACTTCCCGAGATCAACATTCATTTCCCAGGTTGTCTGTCAAAGTGTCAGCATTTCGGTTGCCTGAGGCTGTGAGCTGCTGAGCACAGTGTGACACTGGGCCAGCAGTTGGCTCTATTTAAAAACAAAAACCCCAAACATTCCTAATGTAATGAAATCGAGGTGTTTGGGCTCAGTGCTGAGTTCCTGGAGTTTATGCTTGAGGGATGGCATCCAGGGGCTGCAGGGCCTGGGGATCCCAGGGGTGGGAGGGCAGGGTCTGGCATCCAGGGCAGGACAGGGCAGCTCCTGAGCCCCTCTCTGGAGTGGGCACATCCCCGAAGGAGAAAGAAAATTCATATTTTGGAGGAGGCAGAGCTACCACAGTTACCCACACCTGTACAAATAACATAATTAAGCTAACAAACTAACGTTGCATGTGTTTGACAAGTAAACACCTCTCTCGTTTTCCTTCTTTCAGCAATTCTTTTAGCAGCAGAGACATCAAGCCAGAGACATCTCTCCTGGCACCACTTGTTATGTAAGATTTTTCTGGAAAACTGAGAAGTTTGAAGAAGCAGGTCCAGGATAGGATAAACCAATGGTGACTAAATTTTGCCTTAAGCCATTGTATCATTTATTTTAAAAAATCCAGACAAGGCTGCGTTTTAGTAACTAAAATATTTTATGTGACATAAAGTCTGTTAAACAAATTCCCTGCTACATCTTAGCTGCTTCAGTTCACACCTTCAAATAAATTGGAGAAAAATTACATCCAGCTGCTTTCTGACCTATTCCCCAGTAACATATCTTACCAGGACTGAAACTGTCAAAATATGCTAAAGGGAAGAGTGGAATACCTAAGTTCTACCAAATTCACAGTATTTTGCTGAATGAACCAAGTATGACCCCTAACAGTTTACTCTAAGAACCAGCGTGAGGAAATTCAGGCCTGAAAATATAACTTAATGCCATATGACATTCACTATTGGTAAACTGAAAGTACTTCACACTCAAGGAAAAGTATGAATGTGCAAAAATTTCTGGGTTCTAAATGATGATATTTTTTCAAGCTGTAGGATTTAAATGAAAACCTCTGCTTAGTAAAATATTTTGGAAAAGTAAACACACCAGAAATATCTATATTTGTCCACAGAAAACATTAAAAAAAAAAAAAAAACCAAACCAGTGAACAAACATCAGTGACTGGCAATAACTATAATTACCAGCCTTGGAAAGTTCCTTTTTGAAAGAATGGCTTAATGGATTTGGATTACTTGCCTCAGAAAGGTAAGGACTAAGAAGGTTCATGACAAAAGCATATAAAACGATAATTGGTGAAGAGATGATAAAAGTGAAACCTTAGTTCTCTTTTCAACAAAGGAACAAGGAATCACTTAGTGAGACTGAAAAATGGGAAGTCAGGATTAAAAGAAATACTTTTTCACAGAGTGCGATTTTAGGCTTCGGAATTTACTGCCAAAGCATGCCTTTGAGGCCAAGAGTTTAGCAAAAATGTCATAAAAACTTTCTTATTTAATTGGTAAGAGTGTATAGATCTAAATAATGAATGATAATATAATTTTGGAAAAGCTAAATATATTCTCTAGGGAGAACTCTATCCCATATTCTTTTATTTCTACAAAAGATTTGAGTTAGTATTTTGCAAGAACCCCTTAGTAACTTTAAAAGTCCTTGAAGTGTTTTATTTTTTACTATTTGCATGAAGGTAGGATTTTTTTGAGGAGAAAATAGGGATAAAGACATGGTAGAAATGGAAAAGGACTGACTAAACAGCAGTTCCATGACAATTTCAAGTAGCCTAAAAGGATATTTTTGCAGTGCAAATGATCAAAAAAGGTTTTTTGTGAGTAGTGAAAATTTTAGGAGTTTTTCAGATGCAGTATGCTCATGGAGCTTTATCAGTTCTCATATCTTGTAATTTTGAAGAATAGAAAATTATATTTTCTTTATTTTGAAAAGTTATGGACTTCACCACTGGTAGTCATTCACCTTATGTACCAATGCAACTTGTAGCACATTCTTTCTATATTTCCCTAACACTGAAGTATGCAGAAGTCAGTCTGAGTTCTTTCTGAAATTCTTACAAGTTTTGCAAATTTTCAGATTGATTGGTTTGAAATTCAAAGGCTTTCTTTGTTGATTATTATCAAACATTTTTGCAAGAAAACATTTTATACATGTTTTCTAAAACATTCCTAAATTCCAACACTGATTTGCAACAGAATGTTGAAATACTGTTCTATGTTCCAGCATATCCAAAATATTAGCATTATTCTTTTTTCCTATATTTATGACTTAATTTATGAGAGGTTTTTGCTCTCACCAAAGCTCACAGACGCTTTGACGTCTCAAAATGGTTGAAAAACCTCAGGTAACATTATGGAGAATCAGGCTGCGAACGAGAAATATTTAAGAACTGCAGGTGACCTGCTTTTCTTTACAACTAACAAAGTAAAATGCCTGTAAGAAGAATATGGTCAAAACAATGCAATCATATATTTTCAAACACAATCAAATTGTCTAGTGTGATTTCTAACGTGATTGATGTTTTCATGCTTGATTTATATGATTGTATGCCTTATTAATCATTAAATTCTACCTCAACAGGGATTCATAAAATATGATTTGATGGAAAAATAAAATCGGAACAAATACCAAAAAGAATTTAAATTCCTCCCATCAAGATGCTGAATTAGTTTTAGATTTAATCTATGCATTTAATAAATTGATTAAAACCTAAAATTTGTTTGAATGTTGATTCATCTGATTAAGGTAGTAAAACAATTTAACCCAAAATAATTAACAGTTCTATAGGGAACAGAGGGATTGATCAAAATATTGTAGTATTTTGAGTGTATTTAATTATTTTTCTTAAAACAGCAAGAATCATAAGAAAACTGAGAATAGAGACATAGGCAGAATATTCATTATGCTTAAACATTTTTTCCTGACATACATGTATCAGTACCACTCAGTAATGGTATATTTGGAACACATTTACTGTGGAGTTGCTCACTGGAATTTTCTAGTGTTATTAAATTTTTTGACAAAAATGCTGCATCATGTTCAGGGGTGTGTTGTGACAGCTGTGGCACTGGCACTTTGGAAATGCACATGTAGGAACTGAATGGTTTAATGAAGAAGCAACCATTTGTTCTCGAAATCAAACAAGCAAATGGTCCCTAAATCACTGATGATGTGCCTTAGGACATGGTTTTGATGGCAGTTTTATACGATATGTGCCCTGGGCTCCATATCTCAGTCCCTGTTTTATGGCTGGTGAGTTTTCACTTAAACAGAGTGCAAGAACAGAAGAAAAATGAAGCCAACCCTGAGCAATGAAAGATAAGGTTTAATGGCCAAAATGAATATGAGCATCAGAAACAAATGGGTTGAAGTTTATGGTACCATCATTTTGATATGAAGACAAACTCTTTTCCATGGATCTTTCCCCACTTACAAGCCATGCACACAAAGTCTATACGAAGTTACACAATGAGCTGCTATACTTAGAGTTGTGTGTCTGTGGCTCTGGATTTGACTCACAACACATTTTCTCTGATGGAACTATACAACCGATTTTGGAAAAGGATGACTTAATTATGCAAGCTAGGAAACAGGACTTTAAATATTTAAATTTTAAGGTTTTTCCATTCAGAGCACCAGTTTTTTGACCAATTTTGAACTCAGCGTAAAGATTTTCTTTTGGAACTGAAATTAGTATTTGGAGCAGAACTGCACTCAAGCTTGAAATACAGCTTTATTAATTACAATATTAATATTTTATGGGGTTTTTTTCACCAAGAAGCAGTGTCCATGCCAAATCTCAAAAAAAAAAAAAATTCTTTTTGAGCTAGGTAAGGGAAGCGTGGGGAAATCACTAGATTTCAGGAACAAAACAATTAAATTTACTGAGTCTTTAAGTCTTGAAGAGCTGTCTGAGAGATGCACAGTGGAAGCAAGCTCGTGTAGAGAGGGATTTAGTCCACTTGAGATGGATGGAGTTGTTCCCTGTGAAATTAGAATTCTAGTACAAGCAACTAATGATTAACCAACTGATGAGAAATTGGAAGGAGGAGGACCCTCTCTTTAGAATTAGGCTGGAAAATATTAGTTAGCCAGGTGCATCATGAACAGTAATAATCTACTGGTAATGAGGGAGTATTCAGTGTGGAGGGGGTGGTAACGGATACACAGTGGGATTTCTAATCCTGTGGGAAAGAAGTCCATTAACTCATCTTTATAATTCATCTCCCATTAAGCTTTATTCATAATACCATAAATTATATGTGAGTATATCCCACTAACCACACAAAAACTATATCAAAACTGTAATTTAATGAGAGATCTTAAACATTTGAATAATCTTACTGAACTTCCTGAGTTTCTGAGGATTCTCAAATTTAAGCATATGGGCAAAAATGTACAAATCTCTACCCACATAAGCACTTTCATTCACCCTTGTGCTTCCAGGTATTAATATTTAATTTTTTTTATTTTGGTCCTCTTCCCCCAGACAGTTTGTGTTCCTTAAAAAATTTTCTGCTGCCTTCTTCATTTTATTCTTTGTCACAGACAAAGGAAGAAGCTGACTTTTCCTCTTTCTTTCCAGAAGTCTTTTCCAGCTCTTAGAACAGCTGAAAAGAAACAGGAATACCACATTACCACCATGCACTCCCCAGCCATCTAGAAACTGCCCTGCAAGCCTTTACAGAACAACAGAAATAGCAAAGAACTATGAAAACTATGATAAATATTTTGGAATTACCAAGAAGGTATGCATCTATTTCAAATGGCAAGTGCTTCAAAGCTTCATAAAAACCAAACCAAACCAACCAACTAAAAAAAAAAACCCAAAGCAACAACCCAACCAAAGCTGCATCTCTTTAGTCAGTAAGGTCTCAGTGCTTTAAAACTTTTTCCAGATGGATTTGAAAGGTCAAAGGCCCATGGCTACTGTCTCTTGAAGTGTAAAAGAAGACAAACATGCTGTCTTCAATCAAACGATTTATCCACTAAAATCAGAATTAAAGTCATATCGTTATACTGTTTTTCTTTAAAGAAAGAACAAAGAAAATATTTGCATATATCTTGGTATAAAATATTAAGTATTAGAATAAAAGTAATGAAAAAAAGTACTTGAAAACCAGTGTTTATAGTAAAAATACTTACTCTTCCATAGTATTAGTTTTGCTAAGCAGAGAAATGGTCCCTTTGAAACTATTCTTTGGCCTCTCTAATTAATTTTTCTGTTCCCATTGATTAGAAGGGAAAAGTTAACTGCTGTTCATTAACCAAATTTAGCTAGTCACATGATTTTAATTTGCTTTATACACAGAAGAAATACATGCACCAGATTTACAGACAAATGAGGGGACTAAATGAAATCTTAACAGGACTGCGTATCAGAAACCTGGAGTGAATCTAGAGTGGAAGAGGGAGGGTTAGGAGCCCTGTTCATGGGAAGCAGTTACTGCTTTGAACCAGGAAATTATTCTGCTTCTGCAGGGTTTCCCAACAGGACCCAGAGCTACAGGAATGAGTCAGGGAAAGGAGGCACAGGGTGTGATTTAGCAAGTGTGAATGAGCTATGGACTCTGCTGGGAAATGTAACTACATCTTCAGACATGTTGTTTTTCCTCCTTGTCTTTTTTCTTCATCTGACAGACGTGCCTGAGCCGAGTAGTTCTGTCATTGTGAAAAGGAGCTCCTTGTGCAGTTCCTTGTGTTGACAGTGTTGCCTTGAGCTTAAAATGCTTGTGAAACTCCAGTTTTAGATGAATGTCGCTTATCTCTGTGGTCTATGAATATTCGATAAGACTGATTTTTACAGGTTTTTCCTGACCTCTCTTTCTTTTAAATAACCACAGAGAGAGAGAAAGCAGTGATTCATATAGCTCCATGTGATTGTTGTTGTAGATATCAGCTTCCTAGATCATGGATTTCATGTACAGTCTATAGGAAGAGGCAACATGCTCCAAGGGAGATGATCAAGAGGCTGGGTGAGTTCTGGAGAACACAAATATAAGTATCTTTCATGCTGGTCTCTTTTACTGAATGTCTTTTCTGATTTGCCCTGACAGCTCCGGATTCCATGGGACAGTCTCACACAATTCCCACTGTCTAAATGGCTGGGTATGAAACAGACAATTTTATTAACTGATAATGTTATCAAATCATGATACAGTCTATTACCTGGGATACCTGGGGTAATACCTGGGACTCCTTGTGGCATTTAAGCACTGTATTTTGCTATTGTATTCCCATGCAACAAAATTTCTCCTGTAGAATAGTCAGCAAATCACATTCAGTTTATCTAGTTGATCCAGCTTCTTTTATGTGGAAATATGAGAAGGAGTTGGTTTATATGTTTGTTATTCTGATCTTGTATTGAGGTATTTCCTGCACATATTCTTTGCTTTTCTGAAAAATTCTCATTCTTAAATTTGCAAGCCATTTCAGTGCTCTTAGTAACAGCAGCAATGATATCTCTAGAAAAAAAAAAGTCAAAACTATAAGGTTGTTTACCCATTCAGGCCAAAAAAATTGTGAGGTCACTAAAATATGACTCAGGGCATTTCTTCCCTTTGTCTAAGCAAACACCTGCATGGTACCTCACTTCCGATGATTTTTAACTATGAAGCTGTCGGGCAAGAAATTTTCATATATAGTTAATCACTTTGTAATTCTCAGGCCTTTTCATTTTTTCTTGCACAAGTCAATACAATCCTTATTTTTTTTTCCCCCCCAGATATTTTCATTAGAACTGGAGATAGACAGATGGACTAGTCTGCAGTGGCAGAACAGACAAAAGGTTTTCCTGTTAAAGTTCTGTCCCAGTACTCTGGTACCGCAGTCCACACAGAGCTGGCTAGGGACAGATGGTGAGGAGTGCCATGTAAATATACCCCAGTCATACATGGTCACAGTCTGGGAACAAGGCAAAAATACGTGATACCTTTTCCCCAGGCTCTAGAAGCCACTTCAGTTTAAGAGGCCCCCTCATGAATGTGTTACAGAATTCTCTAAAGGTTTCTTTTCCATGAGCTCACTCACTCTGTACTGAAACCTGTACAAATACATGACTGAAAGTGTGACATGGTCACACAAATACATCAATGTTACTTCTCCCCATGGTATTTTCACCACCAGGTCAATCTTATATTTTCTATCACTCATGTGGGCTGAGCAACTGTTAAATGCACATGTTGGTATTCAAAAGTGAATAACCAAGCAGGGGCCAGAGAGCATTTCCCAGAAACAGGTAATAGCTTAGGCCATGCTGCCCACCTCAGAAGCACCATGAATTCAAATCTCTTTTCTGAATTTGACACATTAAGTGGGCATTTTCCTGAAGCACCATGGTGGGTGTGTTGGTTATTCTATTCAAAGGTATAGAAATCACATTTCTTTTCACTTTGAAGTAATTTACTTCGGGACTTCTAAAATAATTTGCTTTAAGATTTCAAAAACTTGTTCACCATTTTTTAGTTGGTCAAAAATTGGATAGGAATATGAGCACCACCTGTGTTTTCTGAAATACTTTACCAAAAAACCTTGCCCGAATATATTATGCTCTGCTCTTTATCACAGCATTGTGTCTAGCCATCCCTGTTTAATGACTTATTTGTCCCTTTCTTTTCCCATTTTTTAGCTTGTCCTCGTTTTATCAGTTCTTGCCCACAACTTTCTCTGTTAAAGAGTTGGGTCTTCCATTTTGATAAACCTTCTCTACTTTTTTAAGTTGTGTGCATTCCTCTTTTAAGAAGTATTTCTTTAGCTTATATTATCAATCACCAGGTACTGGGTTTTTTCAAGACTCCATTTCTTTTACCTAATAAAATTGAAACAATTTTTTTAAAGGCAAGTTTTTATTAAATCCTCCACTTTTTAAATCCCAGTGCAGTCAGCAGGGGCAATCTGCAACAACATCTGCTGCAGAAAGGGCAAACTGTTCTGTCTAGTACAGGGCAAAATGGCCTTTGTAATGCATTTTAGCAAAGTCTTTACTACTAATGCACCAGTTTACTGAGGCATGCAAAAGTCATTTCCACATTAATCTACACCCGAAAAGGCTGCTCTGTGATAAGGTTTGGCCTCAGTCAGTAAATCCTTCTCAGCTCATCTTAGTACTACTGCAAGGCTAATTGCACAAGCAACAATCACATATCTAACCAGGGGATTGACTTAATTTTAAGCTCTTGTTGGAGCTATGCTCTGGCACAATTCAGTGCTGATTTTCTGTGTCTAGAGCATTACATACAAACTCCTGTGCTCAGTTTTTGCTGACTATATTTCTAATAAAAATGAAGCGTTTTCCCCCCTTGCACATCCATACGCATGCATCTCTAGTTATTAATGTTAAACCCTTGTCCCTCCGTCTGTGTTGGCAAAGTTAAATTCTTTCTAGCAATTCCCTTCTAAATCACTTCTCCACAATCACTCTGTGCATGAGAAGAGCAGCAGATTAAAATGACTTCTCAAACTGGTGCTAGACACAAATGCAAAAGCTTTACCTAAAGCCAATCCATATTTTTAGCTACAGTTCACTGAAATGAGGATTTGCAATGTTTCTGTGGATGACTTTTATTTCTGACACAGAGTGCTGCAAGTTCTGTGTTACAGGAAAAGACTCAAAATGAGATGTGTTTTATTCTGGAACTAGAAGTTAGTAGGAAGAAAAGTATTTGTGTGTAATAAAGAGAGTACTGGGTTAAAACCCACAATAATCAAAACACTGAGACCACTGGATTCAGGACAATGCACCTTTTCCCTTTCATAGAGCATTGCAGTCTTCTGGTATCATAAAATGCAACCATTTAACATGATAACTCTCCCAAAATATTGTGATCAATAAACACATTTTTTCTCTTTTTTTTTTTNTTTTTAAATCGCTAGGTCCTACCTTTAATCTCTCCTCCACAAGCATGAAGACTTCTTTTATTTTTCTAGAAACAGTGGAAATTTATTGATAATCATTCAACTCCATGTAGGGGATTAAGGAAAAATACCAAAGATATCAAGATCAAGATAAAATTTCAAAGGCTGGCAACAGTGATTCCTGTCCAGCTTGCCAACTCTGCCAGTTGGTGTGTGGGTGGGATCCAGAGACCCCCACCTTCCTGTTCTAGAGGATGTGCCTGCAGGGACTGCCACCACAGCCAGGACACAACACAACTCTTGCATTCCTTGAGCCCATGTGCAAATAAAAAACTGTCATTATGTCCCCAGAGCCTTTTCTAACAAAGGAATAAAAATAATACAGGTTGTGCCTGCTATGCATTCAGATGACAACCCACTTGATCTGTGCCATCACAACGCTTTCCATCAGACTGAAGGTCTGTCTGATTTTCTTATTGGACCTGAGCTCCCTTTTTAAAGCTTGCCTGAGAAGAATGATAACAAGCCAGCATTTTGCTATTCATCTGTACTTTCATAGCACCTGAAGCAAAAGATTTAGACAAGAATGCCATAATAGAGAGGGTAGTTTGGCGTATGCTGACAGGCTGCTCAAAAATTGGGTGGATTGTCCACTTTTTGAGCACTGGAAGAGTCTCAAATGCTAATGTGGACATGCAAGAGACTTGCCAGACTGGGCTGGTTCTGAATAACAATGCTGTTGGTTTGTAGAACAGAAAATATTCCTCATCACTAGAATTTTATGCTTAATGTAGTTACCAAACAGTTGATGCTTGTGAAATGTTACCCAGGTAAATGGGACTTACATCTAACACTGTGATATTGTCTAACGAATAATATGGAAGCAGGAAGGAAGGAACACACAAAATAAGCAACTGTTGCCTACTGCAGTCATTTCAGAGCAAAAATTGTTAGTCTGCCTTTTTCTAGCAGTTCTACAGTGGGTCCACAGCTATAACTGAAATACAGCTTACAAACAAACAGATGTACTGAAATCAGACATGTTAGTAAATTAATGTGATTAACATAAACTTAGAAGGAGTATTAATAGAAAAAATATCAGGGCATAAGATTTCATGTTATATAGCCTCAGGAGATCAAATATTTAACTGGTTTATTTTCTCCAACTTAACTAATATTTTCTCATCCACTGCTCAAAGGAGTGCTGAAAATTAATTAATGTCTGCTTTGACCTATGGATTGCTTTCAAATGCCAAGTTTTATGAATAGTTCTGGATTATGGATTTTTCATAGGGGCTTGCCTTCATTGTTTTTCTTTCGCGTATGAAAAGTGCATGATTTTGCAGGTTGTGCTTTGCTATTTAAAAGTGTATTTCACAGGCTGCATCTACTACAGCTTCTACAGCATTTTTAGGTACATGAGGCTCACTGGGCATGTCATGGGGAAACCACCTGCACACCTGGATCTCATATCTGGTTGTCCCTGCCTCCACCATTTGCAACTGGTTTTGCTTTGCTGTGGAATGCAGAATCTCACAGAGTGACAGAGTGGTCAAGATTGAAAGGGAACCCAAGGTCATCTTGTCCAACCCCTCAGCTCAAGCAGTGCCATCTAAAACAGGGTGTCCTGGACCATGTTCAAATGGCTTTTGAGTATCCAAGCATTGGAAACCCCACAATCTTTCTGGAAATGCTGTGCCACTGCTTGGTCCCTCTCCCAGTAAGGGAGTGTTTCCTTATGCTCACATGGAACTTCTTGTGTTCCAGTTTATGTTTGTTGCCCTTGGTCCTGTCTCTGGAGACCACTGAAAAGAGCCTGTCTCTGTCCTCTATACCTTTCCTTCAATTATTTGTATACATTAATAAAATCCTCCTTGAGTCTTCTCTAGGATAAGCAGTGCCAGCTCTCAGTCTTTTGTCAAGGGAGAGATGCCTTAGTCCCTTCATCACCTTCATGACCCTTGATTGGGCTCTCTTTGTTATGTCCATGTCTCTCTTGTACTGATGAATTCAGAACTGGATACAGAATTCTAGGTGTGACCTTACCAGTGCTGAGTAGAGGGGAAGGATCTTCTCCCTCTTATCTCATATTGTTCTGCAGAAGATTTCTTAAAATAGAACAAGAAGGAGGAATAATAGTAAAGGTGCAAAAGATCACTTCAAATGTGCAGTTGTAAATGAAAAGACTTGAGCTGTTTCCTTCTCTTTTGACTGTAGCTGATAAGCTGTGAAAAGCAG
The DNA here is from genome assembly GCA_013397055.1 of Pachycephala philippinensis. Lineage (NCBI taxonomy): Eukaryota > Metazoa > Chordata > Aves > Passeriformes > Pachycephala > Pachycephala philippinensis. The sequence continues at coordinate 297,083 of VWZT01013293.1, forward strand.
CTTCCAAGCTAAAATAAGGCTAGATAGAGCACTTGTAACCGAAAACAGAATTTTAAGGCAAAATAAGAGGAAAGTGGAAAGCTCCCAGTAAATATGAGCCGAGATAAAACTTTCTATTCGGTTGTTAACTGCACCTTGCAAATAGAACTGAGTATTAGTTCAGATGAAGTATCCTCTAAGAGTAGAAGAAAGACTTGGCACACAGCACACACTGTTCCAATCCATAAAAAAAGCCAGGAGTCTCATTAAAATAAGAAAAGTTTCATATCAAGCAACAGACTGGATAAACAAACATTGTAGACTGCTGCATAACTGTGTAAGCATATTAAAATATACATATACTCCATAAAAATTGTATGATGGAACTCCATTTCCATCTCCCACAACTTTGTGCGTGAAGTGTCCCCTGAGAGAGCACAGCCAGTGGCAGCTCAGGGAGACCTGACCCTTTCAAATGGCACTACTTCTAGGACAGGAGAAGTTTTTTGAGTTTCTAAAACCAGTAGTAAAAATATTGTCACCCCACCCTTTTCTCCACAGACTCCCTCTTTTCCTAGACTTTTGTCTCTTTGCTCTTATTTGTTCTCCTGATCTTGATGTTCAGCAATGAGACCATAAACAGATTCTGGAAACAGTCATTTGTGGAAGCTGGAAGTAGAGGAAGGCACATGAACTGGTGGCAATATAGACTGGGGGACCTGGGATGGGTATGAGGGCTTCTTATGTTTGCCCAGCCTCTTAAATCTTATATCTATATATCATAATAATTTCTACAGTGCATGACATAATTGCCTGGTTTTGATGCCACACTGTACATATCAGTGATTTTAACCTTGCACTTCAAAACAGCTGTATTTTACAAAGTTTTTCTTTGTTTTTAAAGTCGAGTGTGTCTTCAGACTAGCAGGTATCCACATAGAAACCCAAAATATTTTCAGAAGGACTGAAAAGCCCTATGGAAAAAAATTGCTATTATTTTGCAATTTTTCTTTGTGTTCAATTATATTCCGTTCTTAGAGATTATATCAAAAAACTCTCTTTTGCCATGTTTATCCCCTGGACAAACAGTATCTGATTGTGATGTTTCATGTGTTCTCCTTCCTAGTTATAATAACTCTTTATATTCCTGTGATGATTAATCCCCTGGAGTCTTCTTATCGACCTCAGCTATGCTGGCATTGCTTTGCATTATCTTGCCAATCAAGGTAATTCCGTCTAGGAACCTCAATATAGTTTTAAGACCTCAGCTTCAGACACTCAGTCCTGAGATTTATTGAAATGCAAACTAAAAAATAAAGTTTTGCTCCCATTTAATTCATGCCTGGCAAGTCTCTTCTATTAACCAACGGCTGGATGATGTTTATTTTGAACATGTGTTGTTAACAGAATAGAGAAAAATCCATTTATCTTTGACAAATATACATAAGCACAAGAGTTTTGTTTTATTACAGTCTCACATTTTAAAAATTTACAATCAAAATGCCCTGCAAAAAACCACAACTTTACACTGATTCCCTCTTATTTCAATATAACAGGCTACACATTCAGAAACAGGCTGAATAGGAATCCCAACCGAAATTAGAAGTATAAAAAGCAATGGGGCTTGTACCTACTTAAAGTATCTCTACTCAGAACTCCAAAAGTATGTCAGAACCCACTCTGAATTACCTGTGCCTATTAAAGTATATGAACTGTCTAATGATGCCTTTCTGTCTGCTAATTCCAGAACCCAAGCCCCGAGACGCCATCATTGATGGCATAAATGCTTCCAGTCCATGCAAGTGTTAAATGAAACACATCAGCTTCCAGTGACTACAGTGGATTATGAGCCTTCACAGTTTCCAAATTTTAGCATAAGACAACTCAGAAACAACATTTGAAATCATGCCTTATACCACTCAGATGGATGTGCAAGACCGTGTCTGTCAAAGTGCTGAGTTTCTTTATATGCAGAACAGGGTGAACAGGGCTTTGTGAGGATGCCCAGTACTAAACCCTGTTTTAGGAAAAGCTGCCTCGAGAGAATGGGGTTCTGGCGTAGGTAACTGGGTAGTTGTCATGTGCTGTATAAACACTGGGAAAACAACCCAGGTATTTTGAAATTGTATTTGCAATGAAAAGATGCACTCTGCTTGTTCCTGTTGGGTCATCTCTTACCATTGTTATACATCATCATTTGGGTAGAGTTTCTCATTAGAAAAAGCAGGCAAAGTATAGATTTCTAATCCTTACCTCCTGAATGTATTAATGGACCTGCACATGTTTCTAAATGTGCCAGCTCTACAGACAAAAACTCTTAGAACCAGAAAGAAGCCTTGACTGATGCCTATTGACCCCAGTGGAACTATCTGAAAAAAACTTTGTACCAAGAACTACAGTCTTATCAGCTGGAAGGGTTTTCCATCCTGTTAATAAAAACTCAAAGTGAGATATGTAGAGATGGCTCTTCTGTGATTACACTGCTGTTGGCACTACAGAGAAAAGTACCGCTTGGCAGATTAAATATATAGGCTGCCTCCAACAGCTAATACGAAGTATATTATTTAGTATTTCTCTGGTATTGTTTTGAGACTCTGACCAGGATTGCCTTAAAAATTACTTTTTTCAAAAGTGCATGTACACCTGAAGGGAATGTATCTGTGCATTAAGACTACAGTCAAAATACATAGACTATGCAAAAAGAACTCGGAGACAGAAAGAGTTGTGCAACATCACATAGAAGATCGGTTTTAAATTTTCAAAACACCACAAAGATATTCAGAGTATTTGCAGAGTTCCAGTTCAGGACTGAACTTTCCAAAGCTTGAAACATCCATTTAGCATTGCTTTAACATCAAACATATTTGACTGGCCCAGAGATATAGATATATGAGCTCTGTACCAGATATTTATTTTTCTGGAGATGTCTACAGTATGTACAGAACGTGCTATATGAGACATCTCACGCAGAAGACAATATAGGAATGGGAAAAAATATATTGATGGCACCCCAGAACCACACATTAGTTATACTATGTCCCCAGATTCATGACTTGGGTTTGGTTTTGTCTTTTTTTTTTTTTGTAACAAGGCTAATTAGAGCAGATGCAATCCTTCTCCTCAGATATGACAATGCAGAGTAAAAGTCTGAGGACTTTGATTGCTTTTCATGTACAGATTAGTACTTTTCTTTTTCTTTCCTGCCTTTTCCCAGCTAAAGGAGAATGTGTGTAGGCAGTAAGCATATTTTTGCTTACCTGGCACTGAGGATTAGAACCTCTTAGGTAGGATGTGAAGTTATGCCCAGGCCATTATAGAGTAACAAAGTTATACCTATGGTACATCTGAGAAGGTTCTGTCCCCTAATCTGTGGATGGACATAATAATTATGAAATAATGTGGCCAATATCCCTAGTTAACACTCCTGTCCAAAACACTGATTAGTCTTCATCAAAGGACCCAGATACTTCACGCTGCTAAATATTCCCCAAATATTCTTCACAATCTAAACCAGAGCACAAATATTCACGTGAGAGATGAGGAAATGGAAAATAAATTTCTTTTCCTCTTACTTGTGCACTTTGCATTAACCCAGTCCTTTTTCATACTAGATCAGAAGGATAAAAAACCCCCTGTTTCATCAGACTGAAGAGTCAATAACAGTCTTTTCTTTTTCCTTTTATATTATTTTTATTTTAACTGGGTCACATTCTTAATTAGCAATATTTTCATTATGTGTCTTAATGTCTACTATAACAGAAAAATGAGACCAAAACCAGAAGATCAATTTTTATGACTAAGTTAAAGGAAATTTCATTAAGTTGTGTGTTTTCATGGAATCACAGGATACTCTGAGATGGAAGGACCCACAAGGATCATCAAGTCTAGCTCTTAAGTGAATGGCCCACATAGGGATTGAACTCACAGTCTTAGTGTTTTTATCACCAAACTCTGACCAAATGAACTAATTTTGTTTTAATTTTCGTTACATAAAAAAATCTGTGGGTGTTAATGAAGAATACCAGAGCTACACTACAAAAATGAAAATAAAATTACTGTGTGAATCACCACCAAATTAATGGCACATTAACAATAAGTTCATAGCTCTGAAGAAGGCAAACTTTGTTTACACTGATCTAAATAAACAGAGACATATTTGTTGAGTGTGCTTATTTCTTGAAATATCCGATAGTTATTGCAATGATTTTGTGGTTTTAAGCCCAGTTGGAAATTAAGCATCACCCAGCTACTTGCTCAACCCCTGCCTCTCTCCCCTCTCTCCCCTCTCTCCTTGGTGGAATAGGGAGGAGAATCAAAGTAAAACTTGTAAGTTAAGACCAGTTTAATAATTTAAAATAAAGTAAAATACCTTGATAATGGTAAATGATAAAAATACTGAAAATAAAAAGATAAAAACAAGTGATGTACAATTCAGCTGCTCATTACCCACAGATCAATGCCAGACCCACCTTCCTGAACTCAAATTGTCCCTCCTCATGGGTAACTCCCCCCAGTTTATACACTGGTCATGATATTCTATGGTGTGGAATATCCCTTTGGTCATCTGTCCCGGATATGCTCCCTCCCAGGTTTTTTGGAGTACCTCCTCACTGGCAGAATGCTAGACAAGGAAAAAAGTCCTTGCCTTAGGACAAACACAGCTTAGCAAAACCCAAAACATCAGTGTGTTATCAACACCATTGTCATTCTGAATCCAAACCACAGCACTGTAACTGCTACTGAGAAGTTAACTCTGCCCTAGCTGAAACCAGGACAACTATCAGTGTATTTTTTATGTTATTCTGCGTCACTGCCTTCTTCATCTCTGATTATAGAAGGTTGAGAGGGCTGCTCATGACTGAGCACAGAATAACATTTAATCTGTTTATTCCAAATCTGCTATTTGGTTTTCAAATATGCTAGCCATTCTCACCACTAGCCTCTGTAAAATGAACAAACCCTGTGTGTACAACAGGAAAACCCGACCTTCTGAGTCTAGGCTGAATCTAGTCAGTCGTCCTCTCAGCTATGTACCAACAATGAACCAGCATCCTCCCAACTCAGTGTCCACATTTCCAGAAGTGCTTTAATTATCCCAGAGTGCTGAGTTAGAGCCACAGAGAGTGAAGGTAGGACTGCAATGGGCAGCTGTGGTCCTGCACACTTAAGGTGTGGCGGGCGGTTTTTTAG
>VWZT01013295.1:0-34985 GCA_013397055.1 Pachycephala philippinensis
CTCATTACCCCACTGGGTAACTTCGGTACTGGCAGTGGTACTGGCAGGCAGCTGCACATTGGTTTAATGGGGCCAAAATCTTGGTGAGGGGCTCCAAAAGCAGGGTTAAACCCTCAGCTAACAGCAACAGGGAACAGGAGGGTTGGCACAGAGGAGTCAGTGCTCAGACCCTAAAGATTCAGCTTTGACCACACACTCATGTGGAGGAACCCACTGCAGGCAAACACTGCACATTGCAAGGATGGGAGTTAGAACTGGTTCCTTCTCCTCACCCTCATTTTAAAAGAGAATGCTTTAGAAACCCTGAGAAATATTGTTCTTAAAGGCCAGGAAACTGCTATGGACTGTTCAGGGTTTTCTGTGGCTTAGAAGTGTTCCCATTCACCTCAAGCTCAAGGGCACCACCCTGAGAAAGAGGAGCACAGAGCCAGCGTTTTGGGGGAATTTCTCTAAGTTAAGGTTCATACCTGTGACTGATCTCCACAAAACTAATACAGAACGTGTGCTTTTGTATGTCTGAAGCTCCATCTGCACAACCAACCAAATGTTAATCATGATCTGCCCGTGTCCAAAGGGACATCCACTGATCTGAGCGCTGTGCAAACAGGTTATAGACTGCAATTTAAATGTCACATTGCATAAACTCACCTGCTTACCTAACAAAACTCAGCAGTCCTTGCCCACATGAGATCTCAGCACACTCTCCCAGCCCCTAATTACAAAAAACCCAACAACCAACAAAACAGGGAGATAGCTACACCTACTTATCGTTGTCTAAACAACACCAGTTTTAAAAGCAGGGCTCAAGGAACTTTGTGAAAGAACATTGTTTTGTGCTGAATGTCTTTTCTGTAGCAAAACCAGTGTCTATTGCTGCCCAGTCATTGCCAGAGATCTTTCAAGTGAGGATTACAGTTTATTGTTCCAAATACACCTTGAGATAAGGAAAAAAAAAACCACCAAAACCCCCACAAGAAACAACCAACAAAACCCCCTCAGAAACAAGCAAAAAACCCCAGACAACCAAGAAACCCTCAGACTCATTTAAAATATCTACATTGCTGTCTGTTTATCTTTACTTAAATCAGCTTGTCTTCACTCAGATTCTTATCGTGTTTGGGTTGCTGTGGTAACTGCACAATTTTTAATTTGCAAAGAGAAGAGTGTAGTACCAAATGCTAATTGAATACTGGGAGCCTGGGAGCCTCCCAGATGTCCTCTTACAGACTTGTAGAAACATTTACCAGACGTGGGAAGAGACTGAAACTTGTGGAAAATGGCAGGAAAAGAAATCACCTTACCTACTCCCCTGGTTTCTATTGGAGAAGATGAAATACATTTTACTTTACAAATAGCTACTTTGAGGAATATAATCATATTTCAGTGTGTTTTTTTCCCCAGTATTTCCCATGGAAGAGTCTCACTGGCATACGTAAAGAACTACTCAAACACGGAAACGAAAGCTCCTCTTTTTTTTCCTTTACTCCAACCTGACAGTGAATTTCTCTGAGGGCTTCTAGATCTAGCCTCATGCACTCTTTTCCCCTGGATGCTCTGCTACGCCCCTGTCTCATGCAAATTCAGGAGCTGCATCTCTTTTAGACTCAAGAAGAGGTTGTCTGAAAAAAGTTTGTGTACAAAAAGGGCAAAGCAGACTCCTTTAGCCTTTGACAGTGGATGACAGCTCCTCCACTGTCACATGGAAAACCGAGGGGTGCAGCCAAACCAGAGATGCAGCAGCAGGTTTTCACTTTCTACACTGACCATTAATCTCTTTAATAGAGACAAAGCTCTTCCAGGGCTGACACCGATATGAATTTTGCAGGACTCTCTGCCGTTCCCAGCTTAGCACCACTAATTAATAGTTCCTCTGCTGAGCCCCTGTGGTGATTAGCAGGGCAGCTCTGGCTGCAGGAGGTGATGCCAAGTCATCAGGTGCTGTGATATCACAGCCTCAGCCTCTTGGGAGTGCTGGCCCCGTGTCCAGCAGCCGAAATCCGAGAGCAGCAGCATCAGCAAGTCTGCCTCGTTAGCCTGGTACCGCAGCAGGACTGGCTCTGTGCTCCTGCCTGCTGAGATAAATCCCTGCCCAGCTCCCTGGCTCAGCACTCTCCTGCTGAGTGAAGGCAAAGTGCTCGTGGTTTCTTGCTGAACATGTGCAGCTGAGAGTGGGGATGCCAGGAGGTGAACAAACCTCGACAGCTCAGCTGCTGCTCCCTGGAACACGCCGGGTCCAGGGGACAGGAGTGGCACCTGCCCTCTCCAGTGCCCTCTGACAGCTGCTGTGCTTTCAGGCAAGCCACCCTCGCTGATTCCAAGGGATTTGGCCCTTGGAGTTGTCTAGGTAGAAAAATAGAAACAGACCCAGTGTGTGAACCTGAGTCTGCTCTGCGCTCTCTGCACCAGAATTAGCTGAAAGATGCCTGCATCCCTCACCTGAAATTAGTTCCACCTGAGGCTGAGCAGGCAGATCTCAACATCCCTGAGGCCAGTCCAGTGCCATGTCTGCATGGCCCAATCCTCATCAAGCCATGGAAAACCCTCTGGACTCCTCACCCACGTCCTCCAAAACCATTCTCCAGAGCAGCAAGCCTAGCAAGCAGATTATTTTTTCTTTGTATTTATATCTGCATTTACACGTGCTGTAAGGTGTAATATTGAAGGTGTAACCTGTATGTTCAAAGCAAACCATAAAATTTGCTGTGTTTACCTGCTCATTTTCAGAAAAAGAAACAAGTGTCATTTCCCTCTTGAACACATCCACAAATCAAGAATTCCAAGCACTTTTTCTGTGACAGCAGGGGAAACAAAAACCTGGAGCACCTTTCTCCTTACTCACTTGCCGCTATTTGATGCATTTATTTATTCAGCCCAAACTGTGAGAAAAGCTTTCTGCTTGGGGTTATTAGACTACAGAAAATCTGTTAAAAAGTTATCAAGCCTTGCCATAAATATGTCAAGGTAAAGTGAATAAACAATGCATCCAGGGAGGCTGTTCTGGTAGTTACTTTTAACCAGTATTTAAAAATTGCACCAAATTTCTAATTTGAACCTGAATTTCCCAAGCTCTCTGAAACTGCATCTTGAAATACCTCTGCTAAATTAGACAGCTTGGTAGGATCAGAGAGAGATCCTCTACCAGGATGGCTTTATCTGCCATCTGCTGTGGAAGAGGCAGGTCAGGCATTTTTGCAGTGCTCTCTAGACCTGGGGAATCATGTCTGAAGCTGCTTGCTTGTGCACAGACAGCTGAAAGCAGGCTAGGGGTTACTAACATGCAACAAAGAAAGAAGATTTTACAATGAACTGTGACATTTCACAACAATTTTCAAGGCATAAATAGAGAGAAGGGATGAAAGGTGTTCTAGAAGCCTTTTTTTTTCTGGGCAGAAAGAGATGAATTAATTTCATTTCACCTACAAACCTTTCCTGGGCTACAGTTTGAGTCTTTTTTTGACACTCTGCTGGTCCATTCTTCATGGCACCTTTCCAAGTAATCTAGACCCAAATATTCCCCATGGAATACCTGCAGAGATCAAGCACAAATCTGGAACAACCCTGAAGCTGTGAAAGAGAGACAGGTCTCCATCCTTTTTCCTGTCCAGCTGGAAGTGCATTGCATTTTCGGGGAGAGGGGGAGAGGGCTTCAAAGTGGAAAGCAAAATAAAGTAATGGAAAATATTTAATGAATTCCAGATGATTCACCAACTGCTCGGCTAGAAATGCAGAGGGGAACTGACAGACAGAGAAGGAAATGCAAATTAGATGAGCAATAAAGCAGGAGAGCTGCACAGCCCCAAATTCTCTTCAGATTTCTCAGAAGTCGGTGTTTAGATTTGGCTTTGAATTGACATAATGGGCACATTTTACTTGATGTCTTACTAGCAACCGAGCCAAATCACAGTGCACTTTAGTGCTCCAGTGTTCTAATAAGTATTTGCTTCAAAGCAGCAGTTCAGATCTCCCTGTGAATTTTGTCAAGTACACATCATATCAAAGGATAAGCATTTGTCAAAGCTTTTATTCAGCCACAAAGCAGGGGGAAGGTTTGTTTAAAGAATGTCAAGTTGCACCTGCTGGCTCAAACACGGAGGATGAAAGGCACGACTGGAATGTCTGTCACTGTTGAATTTTTATTTTTCATTCCTTAAAGTATTTTTACCCGACGTGAAAGGACTTGTTGTATTACAAAAGCAGAATGTTGCCATAAGCTATTCAGAGCCCTTCAAATGAGAAGATAATAGATTTGTGGCTAATAAAGTGGTGCTTGTCTGTGAAGCAAAAGAGTGGAATTAGGCTGGCACGTTAACAAGATGTGCATGCTAAATCAGCCTCGAGTATTGCACGGCCTTTGCTGTGGCAGACTTTCAAGATATTAACCCATAAATTTGCAGTAAATGTGAGATTGTCCTTTTGCCCTCACGGGCAGAGAATCAGGACCCACAGCCCTCGTGGGGTCTGGCTTCCCTCTGGGTGTGGTAGGGATGAGGAAGCTCTGTTTCTGTGCTTTAGTTTCCCCCAGAGTGATTTCCCCAGCACAGGGAGCTGGGGCACACAGAATCCCCGTGCCAGGGCAGGTTGGGGAGCACAGCTCTGATAGAGCATGGCTGAGACCTGCCTTTTGAACAAATAAATCCAAAGGCACATCAGAAAATCTAAACCTTCAGTTATCCGTGTCCTCTGAGCTCAGTGTCTGCTTGTAGCATAAATTATGAGCATGTGCACGGAATAAAACTGCTTTTTGTCTATGAAACAATAGTTTCTAGGAAAAAAAAAAGAGAGGGAGACAACACATACCTACATCAGGCTAGATTCATGTTACCATGAGAGCATTGCACAGACTCAGCCCTTCTGTGCCTCTTTCCATGTTGCTGGCCAGGGAGAACCTCACCTCTGCTCCTGGTGCAGGGCTTTGGCAGGGGAAACTCTAAAAAGAATGAGGTGCTGAGATCCTTTTGCAGCTGAGCTGGGCTCAGCAGCAAGGAGTCACACCAAGAAGGATTGCCTACCACGGGATGCAGACACTAGGCCCATTTAATAAACCTCAGCCATTATCACAAGAGCACATGGAATGTTGGGGAGGAGAAAACAGGGCTGCCTTTGCTGCAGTCCCACAACACTTTCTCCCCTTCCCTGCACAGCCAGGGATTACAGAGTGGAAAGTAACATTAGGCAGCACTGCTCCAATCAGCCAGCCTGAGAACAGGGGACTCAGAAAACCAATTAGAGAGGCTCCTCTGGTTTTTGTCATCCACATTATTAACAACTGCCATCAAAATTGTTTCCCAGGCTTTGTCTTTTGCTGTTCTGAACTTCATTTTTAAGTTATTGCCTCTTTTTATCTACACACTAGGTTGGGAAAGTGCAAGTTGCTCCTGATTTGCAAACTACTACTTAAAAGCTGCTGATGACTGCAGAGGTTACCTTCTTTTCATTTTTAGGGGAGCGTTCATACAAGTGTCTCCAAAGTCCAGCTGGCTATAAGGAAAAAAAGTTACCAAATCAGATAGCGGGGTTTTTTTGCTTTTCAGGTGTTAAAACAGACTGCTCTGAGCAGCCCTCAGAGACCAGCTGTGCCCTGGAGACAGTTCATCTTTCGTAAAACCTCAGCAGAGGAGATAGGTAACCCAGAGCTACTGATGGCAGTACACAGAGCATTTCCCTGTGAAGGTATGAGCCCTAATTAGAACTTGGCTCGAGCCAAGCCCTTGGATCAGGTACAGCAAAACTCTGCTGCATCCTGACTCCAGACACAATGTTTAGACATGATCCAATTCCCAGTCCAGGCCAGCATTGTGCTCACTTGGAAGGGGATGGGGCTCATCTCTAATTGGAGCCAGCCTGGTCGGAGGCTGTCCAAAGTTGCCATCTGCTACCTGAGCCGTGGCCTGATGGAAGGAGTTTGCTGCTCTGCCTTGTTCTTCCAGGAGGAGGCTGGAAGTACCAGCAGTTGCTGCAACCACTAAAAAACCGTGAAGTGAAAACCCCAAACCAAGCAGTTATACCTGTACCTAGTTTACTCAGCTTTTTTTTTTTTTTTTTACTTTTTCAGATTTATGAAAAGGCTAAAGCATATCCCTTACACCTCCAAATCTTGGTCCCTCCAACCCCTTCCCAATGTGTTTACATTTCTAACCATACATGGAAAATATGACAGGATTCTCTCAGGAATTACTCATTTCATTCATCCACACCCCCTTCAGCTTTGAAAAAAGAAACATTACTGCAAATGACTGGACTGGAGGACTATGTTCATGAATTTTCTTGGCTAAAAGGGCTGTAGACCTTCACAGGGTGGACACTTCTTGCCCACTGCCTAAGACTCAGCACAGCATCCTGTGCCACAGCTTCTGCAAGGCACCATCTTCCCTAGGCTTCCTCTACAGGATGAAAATTATTTTCCATCATCATAAACCTAGAAATCCATGCCCAGAGGCACCGGGCTCAAGGAAGCAGGGTAGAGGCTTCTAAAAGGTACTTGGGGCAGAAAGTAAGGATAATAAAAGTGGAAGGAGAAGGAAGAAATTTGGGAACAACAAAATATATCAGAAGCTGTGTGACCCTTCTTGCCCTGCAGTTCCTAGAGGTACTGAAAAGCAAGAAGCAGAGAAAAAACTCCCCCAAAGCTGATATTTTTTTCAATTTTAATTAAAAAAAAAAGTTCTACCATGATTTTTTTCAGTTTCTGATGAACTAAAGATGTTTTTACTAAGTCCCTTTGATAGCAAATGATATTCATAAACTCTTCTGTCTGTAACCTAAAATTCCTCTGGTTATAAGGCTTAAGAAGACATTGTGAGCTTCAGCCAAGGCTTATCCCATGTCTAAATCATGTTACGTTTCCTCAGCTGTATGGTTTGTTTTAAGCTGAGTATTTGTTCTGTGCTTTTAGCATCCACCAGACAGCTCCATCAAGCTGTGCCCAGGGATACAGGGAACCTAAAGGCAATGCCAAAGGTGCATAATATAGTAGTAAATTTAATCAAATAGATTGATAGAAGCTTTATTAGCATCCTCATCAGGAGAACAGATACAATCCTAAATTATTTGGGTTGGAAGGGACCTTAAAGATTTAGTTCCAACCCCACCATCACAGGCAGGGACACCTTCCCCCATCCCAGGTTGCTCCAAGCCCAATCCAATCTGGTCTTGAACACTTCCAGGGATGGGGCACCCACAACTTCTGTTCCAGAGCCTCAACACCCTCACAGTAAACAATTCCTTCCTATTAATTAATCTGCATTGATGGGAGTGGGTCAGAAGAGACCAAAAACTTGATGGGAAAATACAAACTGCTTCTGGCTTGCTTATCTCTTCTCTCCAAGCTTGCCATCAGGGTAGCTGAATGCATGACTTGATGCTTTAGGGATTTTTGTGCCTTTTTCTCCCCACCTATTTTTTTTTTAATCCAGTGACAACACTTTAAGCAATTGTCTCTCCTATCCCAACTCTACCTTTTAAATTAGATTTAAATCTACTCTTTTAAATTGCACGCACGGTTCTGGAGGATTTTTGTAAAGAGGGATATTTCCAGCTCTAGCCTCCCAGAACAGCACATTTCAAGTCCTGACACAGTTTAAAAGTCAGCAAACTGTACCTTTAGACCTGAAATCCATGAGCCAGCTTCATTAGCAAAGAAAATTCCGATGGAAAATGACCCATTCTTGTGACAAGTCCACCTTCCTAAGGAATTCCCGGCTTGTATGAATTACTCCATATTGAACACCTTTTAAAAACACTTTATCTTATATTTAATACCTTTTAACAACACTGTATCTCCTTTCTCCTGTCCATTTCTGGACCTGGGACCTCCAAGGCTCACCTAGTTTTGTGGATAAATTAGAGAAGTAAATACGATACCATGACGCTCCAGTGTTTTTGTTTAACAGTTTCCAAGCATTTATGAAAAAAATTTCTCCTCATGATAACCTTTAAATCCTGCTTGCTTTTCCTTAGAAATCTCCAACTAAATAAAAATATTTAGCTCGGTCTTGTCCTCGTGCAAGAACCTACTTCTTAATTACGACAGAGTAATTATATTTTAATTGGAACTCTTCCAAGGACCTACTTTACACTGGGCTCCTGGATAACCATTTGCACATTTTCGACTCTTGCATGTGGCAAAGTCAACCTTTAAATTTAGGGAGACCTCTCATGCACCATTTCTGGCTGTCTAGCAAACAAATATCTCAGTTCAGGCAAAATTAATGTCTGGGGGCTTAAGCACAGAAGCTTATATCAGTTACGAACATGCAAAGTGAAAATGAAAATGAAAATTAAAGGGCCTGCCCCAGAAAATAAATCTTGAACTGATCAGGTTTTCTTTAGATAGAGCAAGGCATTTTCCTTGTTATCTTTAAGAACATCACTTCTGACAGGAAACATTTGTTTCCTTATGGTCTGGGCTAGTGGACCTATGTTGGGATTTAAACTGAAAAATTAGGAATGCTCTTTTTTCCCCTTTTTAATTAGGAGAGTTGTGAGCCAAGCTCACAGCGCAATAAAAATGTAATTTGTGGCAAAACAGAGGAGGCATTGCTAAATTAATTTTTATGATGTACAAACCCTTGGGACAGCAGGGGGACCAAGCAAGGAACACAAAACTGTTTGTTTGTTACTGTTATACAGATTTCAGCATAAAATTAAGTCCCTCGGAGAATTGCTGAGAAGCTGATGATTTTGTGAAGTTGTCATTCATCAAATAAAGAACATTTCTGTTTCTGTAGTAGCCACAGCCTGATTTCAATTATTTCCAGCACGTATGAAGAGCTCCCTTCTGAGATTTGTTTGTTTTGCTGGCTTCCCAACAAGAAGACAACATAAATTCAAATTTTTAACTGAAAGGTGCAGTTTTCGTCTGGTTTTAATTGCAAGAGACCTCTTGGGGAGTGACTGTCAGAGGAGATTATGAGCAGCTTTTAGAGTCCAAGTGAAATTAGGCTGGTTAAGGGACAATTTGGAAATCCAATAGGAGAATTGGAGGCTGTAACCTCCAAATACTTTCAGCATCTGTAGGAATTTTTTCTGAGAGCAAAACTGAAAAAAATCAAACAACCCCATAATAACTACTGCCATCTATATGAGAAAACACGAGAGATGCACTGAGATTATGAATTCTGAAGCTCGTATTTTCTCTAATTTATTTTTAGTGGCTTAATGGGGGACAAACACTTACTGATTATTTACCCTATTTGAAATTTACTGAAGATGACTTTGCTGCAGCAGTTTCTGCCAGCAACAGGCTTCATAACCATAAAAACCTCTACCAGAATAAATGACAGAAATTAATGTTAATCTTTTTATTGCAGAGCATTTCTTGCCTAGCTCTTAACATTTTTCTTTAACATCTATACCACTAAAGCAGGCATTTTTAAAATTTATATAGAATTGGGTGTTTTCTACGTCCTTCTAAAGGATCTAAAAACTTTTTCTGCCATTTTGGCCTGTAAAGGGAGTTGAAACTTCTACACTGATAGGATTTTTTTCTGTGTGGAAAACTTATGGTCCAAGATCCATTTTTTGCTACTGAAAGAGATTTCAACATTTTCCAAGTGCTACAAGCAGCTGTATCAGCCTTTCTGTTTCCTGGAACTCGGTGAGTGTGGACAGATTGAGCAATGCTTGGAAACTTGCTTAGTGATTTTTGACTTAGAAAGCTAATAATTGCCAGCTTGGGGAAAAAAAGAAAATTAAAAAAAAAAAGAAAAAAAAAAAGAAAGAATGATGGGATTTATATATCTTCTACTGTTTTGGATGGATTATTCTAGAATTAACACTTTCAATCTGTTGAAATTATTTAATGCTTGATCAGAGTACTGCTGGATGTTCTGTCTTAGTGCAGATAGGAATTACACACACAGATATGTAAAAAGAAAAAAAAAAACCAACTAAAAACCAAACCTAGCATTAAAGCATTAAGTCTAAAAGCAAAATATCTGAATTACAGCTGCCCTTTGAAATGTTGACTCAGCCCCCCCGGATATTTCCATGATGACACATTCTCTAATTATATACTCAATTTTCTCCCCTAATAGGACACCACCCATACAATTACACAGGCCAGAGGTGTCTTTGAGGATTGAATATTTGATATTTTCCTGTACCCTCGCTGTTTCAAACATGGCCCTGCACTGCTTTCATTGCATGCAGTTTAAATTCTTCTTTCAGTCTATTTATATTTAAAAAAAAGCCTGTCCTTCATTAAAACCAATTAGAGATTAAAAAACCATCATCAAGTCTATTGATACAGACATTTATTTATTTTAGCAGTAATATATCTCTGGTTTGGTCTCAGTACTTCTATTGGAAGGTACTGCATAATTTCACTGCTTTTATAGTTTTCAGTCAAAATATAATTATGGACAGTTTCTGTCTATTCCTTTTTGTGCATTGGTGTTTCACCCTACAGAGGCTTTTTCCCTCGTGGTTTTAAAGCAAATGAAATAATAGACAGCCAGAATAGCTCCTGTCAAAACAGCAAACAAGATTCATCCCAAAATTAATCCAGAGTTCACCTCTAATCTGCACTGTAATCCACTTTTCATCAGTGCCTGTCATTATATCATCCGTTTATGGTTCATTTACATTAAAATCTTACCAGTCTCCTATTAAACGTGCCTTCTCCAATTTTTTTACTCATTTTCATGACTGAAACTTATGAATATCAGGCTGATGCACTGTGCCAGACAAAGGATATTTGTCTGCATGAATTTATCAGAGGGACTAATCTAGTTTGATCTACAGCTGTGCTGTAACAAAAAACATTTTCTATGTATTTCAATGTGTTTCATGGTTACTTTAATATTAATTTTTTTTGATCATTCAATACTATAGATACATATAAATACATGGATCATTTTTCTCTCTCCATTTTAAATATAGGTATCTCTTTTATATTTTGGGAGTGAGGGAAAGTCAAGACAAAATATTGGGGGGTTTTTTGTTTCCTTTTGGGATTTTTTTTACTACCACATCTAAAATGACACCCATGATGACACTGGAGCTTAACAGTATCTCCTCCTACTTCTTTATTTATGTATCTGAAAAGCTTTTTCTTACCTATTTTAATACTCAAATTCTAACTGAGTTAGACTTCAGGAACCCTTGCTTTTTCTTTACATATGCTGATTTAGGATTTAAGATTTTTGGAGATAAAATTATTCTTGCAGCCCCACAATCTCATGTGGATCACAAGACTGGGGTAATTAAAGACATTCTGGCTCATCCAATACCAGAATGTCAAACATTAATTTAAACTTCACATCATTTAGCCTGCTAAAGTTTGCCTTTCTCAAAAGAGTACTCTGCTATTTATTAATTTCTGAAATTTCAGCTAAGCAAGAGTTAACCATCAATCATTTAATCCAAAGTTATATTCTGCATCTAACTCTTTTACTGGCCTCATTACTGAGGCCAGTAAAAGAGCACTGTAATGAGCACTATGAAGTTTACAGGCAAAAAAGCTTTTTTCAGACCACAATGACACCAAGATTATCTCCATTTTTAAAACTGAAGATCTTGTTCTTTCCTAAGAGCACTTCATATCCTGTTCCTAATACAATTCTCTTACAGTTTCATTCCACCTACAGGCAAGGGAGAGAGCATCAGGGGCTGAGCAAATCTTCTTTGAGAGGACAAGTTTTGAAAACTACAAGCAGGTTCCTCAAAGGAGTACCATGCATTTTTACACAGAGATTTCCTCTAGGAAACCCATCTAAAGAACACATGAGAATTGCAAAAGACCAATACAATTTGAGTACAACATGTATTCTTCCACTGAAGCACTTAAAAAATGATTCCTCCAATCTTTCTATTATTCCACAGCTGTCATGGTCAGGCACGCTCCTGCAGAGGGAAGCAGCTCCTCAGGTATCTAGGAACAGTCTCCAGAAGGGTTTGGAACAGGAAGAACCCCGTTCCTAAATTTAATTTTTCACTCAGATGTTATCTGGTGCTGAATAAGATGTCTGTTGTGATTTCTGCATTCTAAAGATCAGATTATTCCATACACTGCAGTGAACTCGCCTGTCTCCCTTCTCAGGATACAGACACAGGCAGAAAAACCTGCCATGAAAAGCCTACAGTTCAGCTCTGGCAGGATGTTTTCCTACCTTAAAAATCTGTGTGTCATCCAGATTCAGTAATTAATGGCATAAAATAAATGTGTGGAGTATTAAATAACTCAGCAGACGATAACACCATGGGACAAGCGGGATACTGTTTTCCCTCTCCAAGAGGGAATTGTTACTCCCTCTAATCTGCAAGCTGGTAGAAGAAAACAAGGATATCTCTATGCAGTGGGGAGGAAGGGAAGATTTGCTGTCAGAGGAGTCTATAATACCAGAGGACATGGAAAATTATACTATTCACACACTAGAGCATGACTTAGACCAATATATTGGCAGTAAAAGGATAAACAAGAAGTCATACAGGGAAAAGTGTGAGAAAATCCAGTGGACTGATTGTCTTCTGGCCCAAGACTCAGAAAATCTGGCTCCCTCTCTGTGATTCTGGCTGTGCTCTGCCACCCCTGTGCAGGACAGGAGGGATCTAGGACAGCCTTCAGATCTAACACACACAATTTCCACATGGGCTTCAGTGCACAGTAAGCATTTTACTGAAGGAAGTAAAGACATCACCAAGAATTTGATAAACATTTGCAGAGTGGATTATTGTGTGCCCCACACATCATTATTATAAACCATATCCAGTGCATGGTTAAAAAGAGCTAATTATTGCTCCCATTTCTGACTTCTAACTCAGATTTAGCTGTGGCTGAGAAGCAGGAGTGGCTGTATCTGTGAGCTTCAGACCACACTTATCTCAAAACAAAACAAGAACTCAAGTCACAGCTGCTGCATCTTGTACTTATGTTTCTGACAGGATAACTGAGACTAATAATAGTAAATAAATAAATAAAAACTGGGAAAAAAAACCCCTCAAACCAAACAAGCACGAAGACATCCCAGTAGGCCTTATTCTACAAACAGAAGGAGTGATCAGAGTGCACCTCCAGAATGAAAACGGAAAAGTTCCTTCCCAGAGGCTGTGTAAAAAAAAAAAAAAACCAACAAAAAAAAAAACCCCAAAAAAACCAAAAAACCAACAACAACAACAACAAAAAAAACCTCATCAGTTCATCTCATTTACCCTTCCATTAAACTCCCAAGGTAATTTTTCCCCAGTGAAGTCTAGGAAGGAAAAAAACCTCAAGAACGACCTGCTGACTCTTAGAGCAAAATGAACTATTTAGCTTCACATGCACACACATACATATACATATTTTCATATGTACATATTTTATGTCACTCTCTTTCTCCACCACCTTTGCTTTTTCTGACATTTAATTAATGGCATGTCCCTGATGTCAAAACAAACATAAAATATAGCTGCATGTAGGGAATGCAAACCCTAATTAAGATTAAATTTTGGATATAACATAAGACAAGCTTTACATTTTCATTGGGAGAATACTGCAGTTTATAAAATATTCCCAGATGTGCCTTTGACTCTCTAAATATCTCTCTGTCTTGAAAAACTGCAGCTTAAATTAAAAACTGCAACAGTCATCTTCTGTGCAGGAAGTTTCCCTCTTGGAATCTTAGACAATATTTACCACTGGCCTGATTCCACTGACTTTGGTGAAGCTCAGGGTGAGGTGGAGCACACCATCTTGAAAGCATTAAAGTTGTGGGAAATAAATTCAGACATAATTAATTTTGCTTTTAATTTACACCGAGGAGCAATGATCTTAATTCTGGACATCTTGAATCTACCCCAGGAAACTTCAGAGATAAGAAATTGGAAGCAATAAAAAAAAAAAGTCAACATTTATTTATGGTCAGATTCCAAACTCAGTATTCAATCAGCTTCTTCCCTCACAGGTCAGTAGGCCTATTTGTCAAGTAAAATGTTACTTAGCATGAGTAGATCAGAGGCTATTCTGTGTCGTTTCACCATGAAAATAATATTTATAAATAGATACAGAAAGGATTGTGCAAATATTGCTGGTTACTTGTATAGAACTGGTTGCAAGGACTGGGTAAAAAGCAAACCTGACCCCTCCATCCCCAAATAAAACCATGGAAATGGACAGCTGACCTTTCCTCAAGACTCCAGAATAAATCCCTTCGTTTTCCCTAATGTGACAAAACCTTTTATTTAGATTCCCAGTATTTGTTGTCATAATGCTCTGGCAAGTTTGAAGGTCTGCAGGGTTCTCTGCAAAGATCCCTTCTATGTTATTAAAAAGCACCTGTGTGGGCACTCTTGGTGAAATGCCTTCTAATGGAAACCACCTGTGCTCAGCACACTGTGCATCCCAAAGGGGGAATAATTAAAACCAGCTACTCACCAGAGAAAAATGGAAAATGTTAAGGCAGAGAGCATCCTGACAGACAGTGTGCAGCCTTTGTTTTCATTCAGCCACACAGGTACAAAGCAGTGATCTTGTGCCTCCTTTATTAGGCCAAGAGCACCTTTCCAATACTGAAAAAATCCTGATCCAGAGGCTGAAGGTACCAAAAGGCCACCACACAAATTTGCACCCTCTGTAAGAACTGAGTTCAAACCTTTTGCCAAGACAAAGGTAGCAACAACTCTGCCTTTCTGTTTAAATTTCTGTGCTCACGTGTCAAGCAGCAAATATATTGAGATTTATTATTCTCCCCCTCACTCACCCTCCAGAGGGAAAAGCCAAAAGCTCCATGGGGACAAGGCAGTGGCATCAGCAAGCACAGCCTGAGCCCTCCCCACACGCTCCAGGACACCCCAAATCCAGCAACGCAATTGTCTCGGCATCCCCAGGGGACCCCAATAATTTGACTTGTGCCCTGTGCTCTGCTTGTGAAAATAACTCATGCAAAGCTCTGTTTTTCATCAAAGCTAACAGGAAATTTTCCAAGCCTTCAAAGAGATCTTGGTTCTGATGGGAACCCTTGTTGGGAGCAAGGATTTAAGAACAAGGCATGTGATACTCCGCCGTGTGTCCCAGCCAGGCTTTGCGTGTGCCTGCCCTTTCACGTCGTGTTCTGTAATTGGAAATAGAAATCTGGTTTTCTCCATTGCTGCACACCACGGTGTGGCAACTGCATCACATTAAAAGCAGCTGAACTAAAGGAACATTTTTGTCCCAGCTCGTACAAACTCATCTAATCTGGAAAAAACAGAGAAAAATACACTTGTTGTACGATCCTGAGCTGTTGCTGCTTCTCTTAGAGTAAAGCACACATTTGTTTCAGCCTTGCCTTCACAAAGTGCCCACCTTGCCTTTCCTGCAAATTGTGGAAGAGTGATTCCCAATATGCTGCGCGTTTCCTGGGATTTTTAAGCATCTGTAAATCACATGCGCTATCGCTGAACAATGATAAAGAGCTAAGAGAAATTAAAATCCAAATCTACTGGGCTTTTTCAATATTGAACGTTTGGCTTTGTGTAATTGATAACTTGGGAAATTCTAGAAATTAATGAAGGAAATATAATTTGCAGTTAGGAAAGATTTAATGCTCATGATCCACGATTGCCTAAGGATATAGTTTAGTTTTGGGTCAGAATCACAGATATGAAATGCTATTGTCACAGAGACAGTAACCTAAAATAGGATAATTCTGACGAGATCAGGCCCTACAGATGGAATTTGATGATCTTGATCTGAATAAACTTGTTGTAAACTGAGCTTCTTTCATAAGGCTTTTAGCAAACACAGATGGGATATAACATTCTCATTGTAAAGTCAAAAAACATTATAAACAGACTTAACTCTTAGCTTCACTCTAGTAAAGAAAAAAAGAGTTTAATTTCAGATTCTGGTTTTGATCCATCAACCAAGTGATATTAATCAAACTTTGTGGAGTAGTTCTTTTTCCAAGATCAGCTTTTCAGCCTGCTCTGTCAATTTTAAAAATGTACTGGAAGACTGCAGGAGAAAAATATTTACCAACCCAAATTGACTCTTGACAGCAATATTTTATGCCAGCTGTACAGAAAAGAAGTACTAACCCTGTGCTGAATAACCTCCTGTTCAAAACTGAATTCTGAATTGAACTGGGAAAATAAACCAGTAGGGAATTTTCTAACAATTGCTCTTCTACAAATGCAAAGATTAATGTCAGACTTCAAATTATTTTTTCACTCATCCCTCCTTGAATTATTACCAAAGACACTTGAGAATAAATCCAACAGCTACTTCTGTAATCTTCGCATAATTGAACTTCTCAAAGGAACCGTGAAAACTCTTCCCACAAACTAGAGATGATTCTAAGAGACCTACCTTCTCCTTCTCTGGCCCTCAAAGCACTGTGGATAACTTTTGTGACAGCAAGACAGTCCTTTGTAGAGGGTCAATCAAATTTAAGTTGCTTAAAGAGCTATTTTTTCCATCAAATCCCAGTGTAAAGTGCCTACAACCTCTAAAACCACTGTTGCTATTCATGCTCATGAGCTGCCTGATGGCTGTGGTGGAAAGCAGAACCCTCACTAGAAATTTTGGGGATATTCTGTCTCAGATGACACAACTCAGCTCACACATCATAAGAATAATTGCCAGAGAGTTACTGGCTGGTGATTGTAATTACTGTCTGTGTAAGGGTCAGTCAACACAGGCAACTCGAATCAAATCACAGACTCCCAATACCCATATTGCAAATGAAAAACTGTAAGGTTTCAGCTGAATCTATTTCTATTTTTCACTATGAAATAGATTTATAGGCAAAAAAAGGTAATTCTTTTCAATGGTCAAAATAAGAGATCAATGACTGTGTGGCTCCAGAAGAAGGACCCCATGCATTCTCATTTTGTTTACAAAGAAAACTGGAAGTTATTTTCTAATGTGAAATTCACAGTCATCAATAATACTTCCTAGGACTTATTGTGGCCCCAAGATCACAAATACATTTGGCTTTTGGCTAAGAGGAAGAAACATCTAAACCAGACTTTCTTATTTTTTTCCTGGATCTCTATTTTGTTTTATTGTTTGGGAAATGATCAATTAAAATAAGGAATATATAAGCAAGCACAGGAGAGTTTCCTTCAGAAGAAATAATAGATTGGCTTGCACATTACCCCTTTCAGGTATCACATGTGGAAGTATAACTCTATCAGGGCAGCAATCCAGTTTGGGGAAATGGCTGAGAAAATCAAAGGTAGTAGATGCAGAAGTTTAAATAAAATGTTTTGGATGAAAAGAACAGGGACAGAACATGCTCTAGAGCACATCTCTATGTCTTCTCTGGATTGTTCAAGGAGACTTCTCCACCATCTTACCTCTGGAAAATTATTTCTCCACAACCACAAGCAGAAAGAAAATAAACTGCTTTTCCATTGGTGAGATCTGCCAGGTTTTTCTGTCAAGACATCAGAGTGTATCACCCTTGGGTCAGGAGAAGAGATGCAACACAGAAACCCATATCTGCCTGCCATGATGATCATCAGCAAATAATTTAGGGAAATAATGAAGAATCAAAGCAAATGTAGTGCTCTTTATCTAATCCTTGAAGAACAGATTAGGAATTCCACTCAATGAACTGGTGAACCATTGTGTTTCATAGCTCACAACTCCTCTGTGGATTTGCCTAATCCTTTCTTGATCTTATTTATGTTTTTGGCCTCTAAAACATCCTCAGAAGATGAAGCAAATTTCCCTTCAGCAATGTTATTTTTGTTTAGTGACAGTAAAATTTGGAGGTATCCAGTGTTATCAAAAGCAATTTACTTGAATAATTTAGTGTGTATGTCCCTATATTCAACCCCAAACCCTCATCAGAAAAAACACAGTTTATCAAAAATATGCACTATTGAAAAAGGAAAAAACCTCAAGAAACTGGAAACAAGAACAATATTCTTTACATGGCTGTATTAAGAAGAAAGCTATGAACTGCAGAGTTGATCTCATGTTAGTCTGAATATCAATCCAAATTTTACCTGAAATTAAAACTTCATCACTGCTGCTGCTATTCCTCATTCACACATGATTCTTTGTGATCATTTAACTCCATATTTCAGGATAGAGTTTGCAATTAATACAAAAGCAAATTCATCCTCTGATGCCAAGGAAAGAGCAAATTTATGCATAAAAATGGACTGGGAAAAATGACTGGGACAATAAAAGTCTGTAACAGATTTTTACTTTGCTCATGCTTGAGTGTTTTACTGGATGAAGCAAGATTGCTCAACAGCTTGTTGAATTAATTTTTAAGTAGTACTATAGGGAACACTGAAATAAATGCCTCAATGCTTTGCTAACCAGATTATGAGATGGAGTATGTGCCTAAGTGGTTTGCTGTATCGAAAATAAGACTTATATTTTTGTTTTGTTTTCCACAGTGCACTTTCTCCCTGTAAGATTAGGTATTAACAGTTGGCTGCTTTCTAAATACATCAAGGACTTGAAGAGTTTGTGGAAGCACATCCAGAAATTAAAACTTTGTCACTGACTGCTCCTTCTAGTTTTGACTCAGCATCTATGTATTTATATAACACAAAAGATGATCTTTTTGTGCTTTCCTTGGACAGCTTCATTGTCAGCTTTGGGTTATAATAACCTCATCACACTGGGAGACAACAATCTAAAATATGACAACAGAGCTTTCTGCCATCTTTTGCTGTCACATTTGGCTTCTCTACCAACTTGCTAATTTATATGTTCAATGATATTTATATTATACAAAAATGTTCAGTTTATTATTTATTACACACTTGATTTGGATCTGGTTCTACATATGTCAAACTGATAGAAAGAAATCACTTCAGTTAGACCTTTTGGTGTTCTCGGGCTGCGAAACTAAATTGGGAGAAAGAATTTAAGGTAACTCTTTGCATTTAAATAAGATTCAATGCATAGAGATTAGAAGCAGAGAATTTTGCCCCTCACATCCAATTGTCAAGTTCTGTGGAAAAGAATTGGATTTGGGGTAGACAGCATCAAAATTTCAGAAAATAATATTTATAAATAGTTTACACATCTAAGTTAGCTGTTAAGCTGGTTTTCTCTGTTTTACCACTTTCGTGGGGAATCCTCTATTTTGAAATCTAACTAACAAGTTTGAGAGTAATAATCAAATTGGAGCTGCTGTGTCTGTCTGGCTGGTACCTCTTGGCACTGCCAGTGTCAAGTAGGGAACTCAGCTGAGCACAGAGAGACTAATTTTTATCTCTGTGCCCTTTCCTCTCTTCCTTTTCAGTATAATAAAGCTGTACTGATCCTGATGGTATTCTCCTTTGAAAATTTTTGATGGTTTTCAAGAAATGGAGGAGTTGGCTTTCTTTAGATCTGATCTCAATTGCCCGATTGTTTTATTGGCTACAAAACACAAATTGTTTAGTAATAAAACATACTGCTTTTCCTTTAATGTGTTTGAATAAACGTTTCTCAGCACAGCACGACATGGTCTTTTTAGTCCCTTATCTACATTCTCCTTTCTCCATAAAATCCTTAGCACAAATTTGTTGTTCATGATTGTTTTCTTCACTATTTTCCCTTTCTTGCCTACTTTCAGGAAGCAAGATGGGATGTGTCAGATGGCCTTTGTCAAGGGGAAGACAGAGATGATATTCCTTTTGCTTTCCATTTCACAGCATCCCATATTTACTGTCTATTGAGGAAATACACCAGTCACTTCACATCATTAAACAACACAAACAGAACTATTCCCCAGAAAAAGACTGCAGTTGCTGAAATCCAGTATCTTTGACTACTTTGGATCAAAGGCAATCAGTTTCTATTGTATATGTTGGCTCCAAAATAAAGGCTCCCAGAAACTGTAAAAATAACAACCAAAAAGCCCCAAACAAACGAACAGAACGCCCCTGAGCAAACAAATGTAGTAACACTCAACTTCTTTGGAGAAGCAGTTTGTGAATCCAGTGCTCTGGTGTTAGAGGGAATTTGAATGACTGTGTTAATATTCATGCTCTTTGGCAGCTCTGCTACCCAGGAATATGACAACTGTCAGAGCCTGGGAAGTCACTCACTCACTGCTGTCACAAATCTGCCTCAAAACAAAGCCACCATATGTTTATGCAAAAAGAGACAAGTTCCTCTCTTGGCTCCAGTGCATAAAGATGAAACACAGAACATTCATCAAGCAAGTGTAACATAATGCTTGGCTCTCTCTCCCTTCTTCCTCTATTAAATTAACTTCTTTTTAGAAGATTAATATTTTCATCCATTTTGCAGTATGTCATAAAATATGGAGTAGAACGAACTTCTAGGGAAACAAAGATCACGGGTCGTGGCATGCAACAATTATTCAAAAGACAACAAGGAATGGCAGATAGCATGTGATCCAGAGTGCTCTGAAGCATCTGGAATTCAATCCTGCACATACAACGCCTGAGCTCCCTTTTACATGGAATTTAGGTGCCTGATTGACATTTTATTTAAACAGTCATTTGAGCTACTTCCACTCAGCAACTCCAAACTTATTAGAAGAAGGCACAAAAACAATGCAGCTGAATAAAAAAAAAACCCATCTGATTTTTACTATTTATGAAAAATTAGTTTCTATTACTTTCTTTGCTTTAATGCTAATCATAAACGTGTATATATATGTTCAGAACAGGCTCGCATTGCTTTGTTGCAGCTACTTGTTCCCATCAATCCCCAGGAACTAACACAATAATAATACGCTGTCCAAAATGATTTATGATCTCACTCTGCTTATGCAAATGCCTAACTTTCAAATGTGAACCAAACTACTGTGGTAATGTGTCAAACAACTTGCGAAGTATTTAAACAGCTGACTACACCTGTTTCCACTTTATAAATGCTTTCAAGTTTGGGCTGCTTTGATTCAAAGCAATATGTGGAGCTTAGAGCATTACTATTCAATATGAAAATTAAAGTTGCCTTCTCCTGGGTATAACAACGTGCTGAGGTCTAACAGCACACAGAGCTATTGCAATGCTGGGGCTGCACTGTCTCAGCCTCTCTGGGTGGTTCTGGGCAGAGCCAGGGAGAGCTGTGCAGTTTCTGTGCACGAGCACCCTCCTCCATGTGTGCAAAATTAGCACCAGGCTGGGATGGAGCTGCTGACCTGATTTGTCAGGGAGCTGGCAGTGAGCTTGGAATCTCACAGCATTAAAACGGAGTGAGGGCTAAGCCTCACTCCACACTTTGGCTGAATTGCATTACTTTGATAACTAATTTGATAATTGAAGCTAATGCCCAACATAGGTAGCCATAACTTGTTATCACAGTAGATGAGAGAGAGAAGGGGTGAAAGCAGACCTTGAGCTGTACAAATCACTGCCATGGCCTTGGCTCCTGCTGAAAAATTATTTTCTATGACTTTCCTTTTCCAGTTCTATTACAGAACTCCAAATTATTATGGGAAAATGAGCGCTATTACCTGCTATTCCTTGTTGTCTTTTGAATAACTGTTGCATGCCACGAGCCGTGATCTTTGTTTCTCTAGAAGTTCGTACTACTCCGTATTTTACGACATGCTGCAAAATGGATGAAAATATTAATCTTCTAAAAATAAGTTAATTAGGGCTTAGTGAATTAGGGCTTCCTCTCCCTAAATTGTCAGGGGCTTCTCTCTGCTGCAGAGAAGGGACAGAACCCACATGGAAAGTGTCATTCAGGTGAGTGCCCGCTGCCTCAGCTGACCCTACAAACCACCCACATGAAGGCTAAAGCTTAAAAAACAACCAAATCTCCACAACTGTATCCTCTCAGAAGAGGAAATGAGGTAAATCTCATGGTGCACATAACCTTAGGCTCAGGTTTAATGGTCAGACATAAACAGGAGGGATTTATCCCTGCCCTGTGCCATGCTGTCACTGCACTCAGCTCTGTGAGGTCCTGTGTGCCTCCCCATTGTGCAGGCAAGGAGGGACTGGTTTCCAAAGCCAGCTGCAGTTATGCAAAGATTTCCCAAAAATGTGGTCAGGCATAAAAATGCCTTTTAATTAGACAAGTCATGGAAGCTGCTGTGTCACCCATCACCTTGGCTAATAATGCTGCCATGTCCAATGTTTTTCGAAAACCCCTCACCACTTTCTGGTGGGCAAGTCCTAGAATAAGGCTTTTCGAAAATATTATGATTTCAGCTTTCATGCCCAGCAACATGACCCAAATGCAGTCCAAAAGACTCAGGGAAAGGCAAGAAAGTAAGTATCAACATTTTCCAGGACATTAAATAATCTAGTGTTTAAATGTAATTTATGATTTTGAAATATCTGTCTGGCCGATGCTGGGGTTAGCTGGGTCACTTATGGAAGCTACCTCAGTTGTGTTCCAAAAAGGCTGGGCTAAATGAATATATTTCTCTTGAAGAACAGTCAGAACTGTAACTGAGTTCCGTACTTTACAAAAACCTTTCCAATTAGAAAAATACCTTCCTTGAGACAGATTAAGCACAGCAAGATTTTTGAAGAGAGTCTAGAGTATCACAAGACAATCTGATGTAAGCAATAAAAATATACAATATATAAAATGAATAAAAATTCCACTGTGGTTCATATTCAGTAATTTCAAGTTTTCCTGGATTATTATGTTGTTTCTTCTTTTTCTGGTAACACCTGGGCTATTGTTTGGATAAAACTGGTACCCTGCCTTTGGTGGAAAAGCTTATTGTATTATATTACACGAGGTAGTAAAAAAAAGAACATAAACCCCCAAAAAGCAAGCTAAAACTCTGCTGAGCCACTCTAGTTCCCACCAAAGTTTGAAATTATTAATTTCATCTTTTTCCCTGTTGGTCTTGGTCGACAAAGTTATTGCGTATTTCGTCATTAAACCTCAGCATCTTCCCCCGTGTGGGAAGCTGCAGACATTATCCATTTTCCTTCCAGCTGCCTCCTGGGTTCCACCTCATTCAGTGCACAGCCCCCAGAGAGCTGGAGCCTGCTGTACTCACCCCGAGCATTTTGCAGCCCTGAACTCAACCTGAGCACCAGATCCCCCCCAAAACAGACGGGGCAGGAAAGGGAGCTCAGCAAAACCAAGCTCCCCAGCCTGGCCAGCAAAGCCCAGCTGAGCCCAGACTTTATACAGGAGTGACAAATCCAAATATCTGACTCAGCTGGCTTTAGCCAAATGGATGTGCTCCTTCCAACCTTGATTCTTGGAGGCTGCCTCCGGGGGTTGAGTGGTTCCAAGAGAAACATTCAATCCAAGGCAAAGGATTTCCACACAAACCATCGGCGCAAACGCGCGCTCGTTTTTCCATAATAATTTGGAGTTCTGTCTCGTGGCCTGGTGGTGAGCCCCACCGCTCTGAATGACCTCACTCCTGGTGAAGTGCTCCCTCGTTACAGAGAGTCTTCAACTTCCACTGATTTTTAAGAGCCTCGAGGACTGAAAACAATCCCTGTGTAATCCCACCCCTTTGGAATACAAGGCACACCGTTCCATGCAGCACTTTCTGCTCACAGTCCATAAACTCACAATTGAATTAGGAGTTGCTCTCCTTCCCCTGTTCTCTCAGGGGACACCCAAACTTGGTCTAGATACTCCAAAAAATATACATTTCACCACTGCTTATTCATCACCAGGGAGATTTTTTTAGTGCTGTAAGGGGAGTCCTTTCAAAGAGTGTCCTTTGCTTCCAGCCCTGCTTCAGACAGCTGAGGTGAGCTCTGGTGAGGACACAGCACTGACAAAAAAGGATTCTACCAATCCCATATGTGAATAAAAACTTCATCTCTCTGCTACCATAATAAACAGACAGCAGAACCGGTCCTTATTTAAGTGATGTAACAGAGAAAATTATTCTCTATAGCCCCCATTTCCTTCTCTGGTTCAACAATAATTACAACCATTGTGACGGACATAAAAATTACTGAAACAAACAGTGGGAATCCTTATTTTATCACAATTTAGTCACAGAGCTCAAAGAGTAGAAAAAGGAAAAAAATGATCATGGGTGTGATGTAGCCTTGAATTGATAATCAAATCCAGAGCCAGTCCACAAGACCTCTAACAAGGGAAATATTATACATATTATTATACATTAATATATTTTCTAACCAGTAAAAGTTAATGTTTCCCTAAAGGTGGAATTTAGATGGCTTCAGCCTTTAACACAAGACTATTTAAATTGTAAACCAGGTATATCTTTTCATGGCATTACAAATATCTGCCCATCATCCTTCTTATTCAGAGTGAGACCTGAGCAGCTGTGATTAGTGGAAGGAATAGTCTTCTTCAATATATGGAATTAATTGTTTCTACCTACATTGTTCTTCACAAGTCTGTGGCTAATTTGCTGCTGAGTCCTGCACCACCTGCTCCCTCTTGTCTGTAATTTTCCCTCTTGCACCTAATTTTTCCTCCTGCATGGCTTGGAAGGCAGAACACAAAGGGAATCAGAGCCTGGGATTCTGCTTGAGAGCCTTTAAGCAGGTTCTAACAGATCTAGGTGGGCATGGAAACATTATTGCAGAGGTCTTCTCAAAGCTAACAGGAATATCTGGTATAAAGTGAATGTACTTCAGCACCTGGCTTTGCTCTAAATCAAACCTTAACAATCCTTTCTTATAAATCACTGTACTACAGACAGCTGGAAGAAATGCAGAATGGTAAATGAATTTCTTCTTAAACAAGAAATCCCCACAAAATGCTTTGAAAAGTCCCTCCATCTTCTGTGTGTGGGTTCATATTTTAGCTATAAATCACACATTCACACACAACAAACACACCCACTTGATAGTTCCTTTCAAATTCAAAAGATTGGTTGTCTGTTCTTTAAAAATTCTCTCCTCCATACTTCCGTGGAAGAAAAAAGGTTTACAGACACTTGTCAAAACTGATTAGAACTGAATGGGAACATTTTAATACTTTGAGTTAGACAGGAACATCCCTTTCTACGTAGGAGTCAATGTTGAATTCAGGGGATGATATCCACCCACCTGCTGTCACTGCTTCATTTCCTCTGTTGCATCCTCATTTTACTGT
This sequence comes from Pachycephala philippinensis, assembly GCA_013397055.1. Taxonomy (NCBI): domain Eukaryota; kingdom Metazoa; phylum Chordata; class Aves; order Passeriformes; genus Pachycephala; species Pachycephala philippinensis. The sequence continues at coordinate 24,899 of VWZT01013295.1, forward strand.
GGAGAACTGACTGAACACAGAAGTTATTCACCAATTACTCACTATTCAATAAATTAATAACTTATGTATTAAGTTATTAAACAGCCCATGTAACCAGCAATTTAATAGCACACTGAAAGCCATTCAAGTTAAGCTTCGAAATCAAAACATGCCATGGTATTTTCAAATAATAGTGTCCTATTTATTTACCATTTCTTAGAGACTTCCCTATTTGCATTATGTAGCTTTTACTAAACATGTAGAATATAAAACTCAGTGACACCTCATTTATTCTTAATATATGCAGTACAAAAATACTATATTTGACTCAAGTTGCTGTGAAACTGTTGCACCTGGCAGCATGCAGAATCCCTATTATTTGGTAGACAAATAAACTATATAAAGGACAGAGAGAAATCAACATTGAAAGTAAAAGAATATAATATAAAGTGTGAAATAAAATTAGTTTTAAGTGTAATACAAGCCTGCGTACAAGGAGGTCTCTGCATTTACTCTTCATTTTGATGTTTTTTGTTCAGCCTTCTGCCCTTCTGCCTCCACCTATCCATTTATTTTTCTCTTGCCTTTGGCAGATTATTTTGCTGCCAGGTCGTGCCACTTTGCATGACATTCCTGTTGTATCAGACACATTTTGGGTTCCCCATAAAGTCACATGTGCTCAGCTTTATAGAACTGAAATCCAATAAACCACAGAGTCTTCCTTAATGGGGTTATGCTCAAATACCCAAGCACATCTGTTGCTCCTTTCTGTTGTTCTTTTCCAATTCTCTGCTTATTGAAGTGAAAGATAAATAGAGCCCTGGATATCCTTTTAAGACATCACAAATTATGTACAGCCAGTTTTTATGCACGGTAAAACAAACCAAGATTTTTGTAGTATTGTCAAAATTAGGAAGGGTATTTTTAGAGATGTTACAACTATCTCATTCTGGCAGAGAACAAATCTGCTTCCTCAGCATTTATTGGAGTAAAAAATCTGTTTTCAATGGAGGCACAGCTTCACATGTCTAATTCATATAGCCTGAGCAATATCATAGAAGACAGACTTCTTAAAAAAAATAATAATAATAATAATGGCATTGTTTTAAGAACTGGCCATGAACCAAACCATATCATGTTCAAAGTTTGTGGAAAATATCATGAATGCACAAAATCCAGACACAGTATATCTTTCACTGGTTTAAGCCTTAAATTTTGTCTTGTACATTTAGGAAATATGGAAAGAAGCTCAGATAATAAGAACAGAAATTCGCTAAGATTTAACCAACAGGTTGAGCCTTGCTTAATTAGGATCATCCTTTTGCACATCATTTAGGTATTTCCAGAAGGGACACAATTAAGTCGGATGTGCTGCATGATTTTTCCATTGCTTCAGCCTTTCTCACAGCTCAGCAAACCATTCTTTTTACCCAGGGCTGTGTATGTAATACTAAAGCTCTTCCCCACACAGAGTTGTGAGCCTTAAGTGCTGTGTACCAAACCCTGATGTTTGAAATATCCCATCCCATTATAACATAACACATCCTTCCCTCCAAAGTTGCTCTTGACTGCAGTGGAGGTGCAGCTAAGGACAGAAAATCTACTCCTGATACAGGATCTCAGGCAACAACTAACTGTGGACAGACAGAATGTGCTTACCCACTTCACTACATTAGAAATAAAGCAAGATTTCTTTAGAGATGAGTTATAGAAAACCAAAACAATCCTGAGCGCCACCAGAGGATATACAAGGAAATACAGCACAAGTGGTGTGTGCCACACATCCAGTTTTGGCTAAAAACTTCAGCACGGCCCCAAAGAGGCTTCAGAAACTTCTTACCTCAGGGGATACCCCAGCTAAAAATGGATGTACTAAAGCAGTGTCCTTAGGACAGAGATCTCTACAGCCTTCACCTACTCTTCTGTACTTGCTCAACTCCTCTCCTGCACTGTGATTTTTTTTTGCTGTTAAGGCCCCTGAACCTCGTTCTTGACAAACCCTGGGAAGGAATCTCCTCCCTGGTGCAAGGCAGGCCACTAGAAAAAGCAGGTGGCGGTTGTGAGCAGAGGATGAAAGAAATCCAGAAGAGAAAGCTGCTTGGGAAGTAACGAGTACAAGTGCTAATTTGTATTTTAATGATTAAAGAGAGATTAAAGCCAACAGCATCATGATTTTAACTCTGCAGCTGGTGGGTTTCTTTGTTTTCTGGTCAATGAAGCTGAATTAGGAGACTGAGGGAACTTCAAAAGTGTTAAAAGATGTCATAATAATAAAGGGAGGTCTATAATTATGGAGAGATTATTGCATATAATACGTAAGTGGATTGCACTTAAGCAGCCTCATCAAACCAATTTCCAGTGAAGCTCATTGATGCCACAGATGAGGACTTCAGGTGGGAGGATAAGCTGAAGGAATGGATGAACACTTAAGGAACAAAGTCCTCGTTTTCATGCTAATGTCCCTGTGCAGTTCAGAAGAAGGGGGGAGAGTCTCTGTAGAAGGTTGTGACAGGAAAGCAGCATTGCAGGGGAGGAGGAACCTCCTCTGGTGTGGTGATGAACTGCTTCAAACGAACACAAAGTCGTTCATGAGGCAGCAGCAGCTGTAAGCCTTCTGCAATCCCAGCACATTTCATTATTACTGCAAAATAAAAAAAGTCGGTGTCTGTCTGGTATAATCAGAGTGACAGAGATTCATCAGGGAGTGGGATATTTTGATGTTTCTGTCTTTTCATCCTTCTCTGGTTAGACAGGAAGAACAAGATCTACTCTCAGAGGACCACTCAAAAAGACTTGTCCTCCCTTGTGCAGAACAGCTCCTTGAGCTCCCTATACTATTAAAAAGGGTTATTTAAGTTTATGTTTTATGCAAGAATATGAAAGAAGCCTTCTCCCAAGCATCCCTCCAGTTCTGTTTTGGACATTCATCACCATTGTGACTCCTCTCTGCTCATCATCTTCCTCAGCATCCTGCCTCAGTGAAACTGCTCCGCCCAGCAAAGCCAGGCACAGGCAGGAAAATAAAGAGCTTAAATATCTTGGCCTCCCCCTTCCCTGCTTTTTGGGCATGTGTCCTACTCCTTGATCACAGGAAGACACCTGGGGCAAATGCTTGAGCTTTCCTATGGATACAAGACAGATGTGGAGCTCACAATGCTCTTTTTTCTGCTGCAGGGTGGTGGATTGGTCTGAGGACACAGCCCTAGGAACCCCTAAATAAGAGTGGTGCTCTTCAACCTCATCATTACCTTTGAGGCTGCATCCAAAAATTATCTGGATTTAAGTAAGCAAGCTTCTCCTGAATTTAGATAATTTCCAGTAAAAGAAGCTGCTATCTAAATCCCAAGCTCCTATGAAATGTACTGAGGTAAGCAAGCACCATAAACTACAGTCTAAAGCAACCATATTTTGAAAATTGTCTCTTTCTGTCCTGTACCAGTTCTTGATGCTACACTTTACTCTCTCCAGAACTTCAGGCATCTGCAGTCCAGAAAAATAACCTGGTTTGTTCTTCAGGTTAAAACAAAAAAAAAGCTTTTATGATCCTATTGAAACTGAATTCTTGTTGCTGTCCACAGTCTTAAATTATAACAGAGATGAGTTGATTTTTTAATCATGATTAAATTCTGGCAAATCAGACTCTGTGCCATGTGTGGGGCTGTGCAAGTTTTTGTACATTCAGAAAGCCTTTCCTTCTGAAGTCACAGACCTCAACCCCACTCAGAAATACAGCTACACAATGTCCATCACCACCACTTCGGTTTTCCCTGACTCAAGCGGGATTTGACCTGGAGTTATATGCATTCCTGTAAAAAAATCTAAGCCAATGGGGTAAATTCTGCTGTTAATGTCTGTCAAAAGACTGTTTAAATACATATTCTGTTATGTGGGGGAATGTGACTACTCTTTTGCACATGAAGCAGCACATGTTCCTTCCCATCAGGAAACATTAGTTTACCTTGTGTTCTCTACACGAGAGATTTAATTTACCTCCCTGTCTAGATTTCAGATTTTTCTTCATTTTCTGACACAAAACAATGCTGATTGTTCTCTCAGGAAAGGTTATATAACTTCAGCTTCAACGAGGGACCAAATTCTCAGCTGCCATCAGCTGATGTTACACCCAGGTCAGGAGAACAGCACAGATTTACAGCACCATAACAATTCAGAAACAGGACTCAGTCCCATCCATCAGTGTTTCCCCTCTTGCATCATCATCTGACACTCACTTCTGAAGACAAAATACAAAGATGAATTGAGCCCTCTGGGTTTTTTAGCTACTAAAAGTTGCACTACTTAACAATGTAATTAATCTTTTCTAGGGGTGGTTTTTTCAATCTAAAAGAGGAGTTGTCATAACATCAATTTCTGCTGCTTTTTTTTTTCCTTACAGTTCTGCCCTTTGTGCCTATTTGCTAGTTAACACTTAATGTTAATTCCTCTCATTAATTTTGTTCATGTTTTTGTTAGTTTGCTGCCTAAACTTAAGCTTTAAACAGATAGCTTTATTGATACAGTCAGTTTAGTGGGGCAAAAGATGTTTTTCGTAATTTTTTAGTGAGAAATTGAAAATCACACAGCAAAGTAACCATATGGTGTCTAGCACAATGGATCTGACTCTTGACAAGCTGTCCTTAGAGACCACAAAGATAATCTGAACACTGGGAAGTCCAAACATCATCACATTAATTCAAATATCTGCACACCTTGTTTTCCATCAAAGGTCCCAAGAAATTGTTCTTTTCAACCACTTGACTTTAGGGATAAGCAGAAAGCAAGACAAAACTATTGCAGTCCCAAACAATTTTTTCAGCCATTGCATCCAGTGATAACTGATCAGGCAGGCAGAACAAAAAATGAACACTAAAGACATCAGTTAAATGTTATTTTTGGCATTTTTTTGATTTCTAGACAGACTTTGAAGCCTTGTTTCCTCCTCTCCTTTCTAGTTGTTGCACTTCAGAAACTGATTCCAGATTTCACTCAAAAGAAGAAAATAATCTAAGGCCAACTTCATCATGTAACAACTCTGAGGGGCACTTTTTGCATTTTTTTTTTTTTTTGGTTCTTTTTGTATATTACCAGATTTAGCCTATTTATGCTGAGGCTCACAAATAAACCCCTCTCTCAGCAGAATTTACACAGGTTTTCACTTCTCCTTATGCTAACACCTCTGTTAAACTCACACTAATGCTGATCACACACACAGAATCAAACCCGTGCTTAAGTACTTGCAGCAGCTGGGCCTTAGAGCCAAATTTTCACCCACAACGTATTTCAGCATCTCTGTTCCTTCCTCATTTTTTGGCAGCCTACAAATAGATGCAGATTTGTATGTATTTGCCAAAAATCACTGCAGCTACTGTAACTTTACTTGTAGGAAATGTATATGATTTTTATTTCAGGATGGTGAAACAGCCACCAGGTGCTTCTGTGTGTTTATCATAAGCTGAGCTCGACTGAAGCATAGAGAGGAAGATCTGCAGTGTCTCACTTGACACATGCACTGACATATCTCCAATCAAAGCTCTGTCTAACACCAGTTTAACCAGTCAGTCTCCAGCCTTGGGGAATAACTTATTAAAAAGAGGCACGAAAGAAAAGGCAGCCCAATAGTGTTCCCAATAATATAAATAAAGCTGCCTTGCCATAGCACATTCTGTGTAACTGGGACCATGGTTTAAAGGCTGACATTGATCTAAAAACTTGGTACCTCAGGGCACAGAGGAGGGAAAAGCCATTTAATCACTGGCACTGGCTCTCCAAGAGCTGGTAGCACGCTCGTGCCAGCAGCTGTGACCCACTGGGTGATCCCAAGTCAAGGAGCTCTGTGCTCTGAGGGAGCATGGTGGGGTGATAATGAATCTGGTTAGATGGGAAACCACATAGAAAAACCCAACCACATTTCATCTGCATTCAGCTAAAAATGTAGTCATTCTTGAGCCATTCTCTCCCACCCTCTGGTTACAAACATTTCTGGGAAAAAAAAGCAATTGAGTTCCTGTTTTGAGTAACAGCCTTCCAAGGAAAATGCTTTGCAGACCATCTATGTTGGGAGATGACTTTATGTTATAGTAAATTAATTATTAGATTTAATGACTATTTTTATGCACAATATCGTCACATTTTCTCCTTCAGTCACCATGAAAGGCTGGATAGGAGAAGCTAATTTCTCCATTTAAACCTCTTGATCGTGCCATGAACATGGAACAGAAGTCCCAGATAGCTGACCTGTCAGAGGATGCACAAAACCAAAAAAATCACCCAGTCACCATCACCTAAATGTCTCATTACCCATTCTGAAATTTACAGCAGCTCAGTTTTCCTTTCAAATGTATTTTCCAGTTGGCTCTTCCCCTTCAAGGAGAGCACACTAGGATGCCAGATCTTTTTGAGAAGCCATTTCAGCAGACTATTTTCATTATACACCATGCTGGATTCCTTAAATGTCTAGTCAGATCTCAATCTGCCCTAAGCCCCCCATGACACTGATTTGCTCCCTGACATTCCCTGGATCCTCTTGAGATTTCCAGCAACAAAACCCAGGATCCAGGACAAAGTGACAGCCCAAGGATTAATCTGCTTGTTGATATTCGTGTTCCAGCACATCCCCTGACAAACAGAACACTCCAGGGGTCAAAAAAAGAGAGAATACAGATTATTTGGATCAGAACTACATGTGTCTGGAAGACTAATCCAAAATTAATTAGATCTGGGCTGCATAATATTCATTTGGATTTGTAAACATGGTGACAAGGGTATGGGGATTATGCAGATAGAGAACAGATAAGGTAACTAATTTGTCGATGATGCGTTAATAATGTCACAAATGTACTCCTTTGTCTTAATAATTGCTAAAAATAAGGAATATTTTGCTGTAAATTAGTGTGTGTAGACAGCATTACATTAAAAATGAAGCTGTTCTATTAGCAGAAATGAGATAGAGATAAAAATGGTTTTAGCAATTATTATTTAAATAACTAAATGAATGTTTCCATTTGGTATCACAGGCATCAGTTCAGAGCAGAATAAGGCTTTTTAAAAAGCCACCTTTGTTAGCTGGGAACAGATAGTGAGTTATTTTGAAATAATTATTAATTACAACCTTTGTTTAACCATAAGGAAAACTTCCATGTGCTGCAGGCTGAGACTGCCCTGTTGATTTCAACAGTGGTACAAGAGTCATTTAATTTTTAAGCAGCTTCATCCCCCAATCAACTGAGCATCAACCTTTGCGTGCCAGTAAGAGAAACCCCAGCAGTATTTAATAATGAAAAAAAAACCCACCAAAACCTAGCAAAACCCTCAGAAAAACACCTGAAGTTACAAAAATACCAGGGCAGCTGATGATAGGGTCCAGAGGAACAGACAGATTATATTCCACAATTTCATGTGGCCTGGGAAGGGTGTTGGGGAAAAAAAGTCCTCCTCGGGATTCACCTGAGGAATTGAAATTTGGAAAAGGAATTTGTCTGACACAAAGAATTGATCAGTTTAGAGGGGTGGAATAGAAATAAGTACAGAAGGTATGAAAATAGAAACTGCGAGCGCTCACAGATTTGTTAACAAAAGTGCTTTTTGCAGACCAAGGTTATCTTCATTCAGCTGCTAAATTTCACATCCTCCAGTCCCCTGCTCCCCATCAACACGATCCAAGCAAGGTAACAATCTCCACTTGTGCTGGGAGCACATCACAAACAGACCATTCCTCACTTTCCTTTTACAAACGGATTAGAGCTGTGACATTCGTGACCCCGCTCCAAACTGTGCTCTGAGCAAAGACTCATCTTATTAAAACTATCTCAGAAGTCATCCTGTTGCACGTATATTAAAACCTCAGTCGTTCTGCATACAGAACTTTCAAATGAAACTGCAATACAAATATTTCAAAGGGGGCTGACTGGAAGCAAGCTCAGAGAGCTGCATGCTTGCCAAAATGTCAGACAATGGCCCCAAAAGCCGAGAGAAGATGAGACAGATAATAATGGTTGCTTAATGAATAAAACCTTTGGGACAGGTTTTGTGCTGTGTCTGTACAATCCCAGTGCTCTTGAGACCTGGCTTCCTTCAGCACCATTGCAATAAACAAATGTGTCACATCAGGGGAGCTGCATCACGACAATAATCGAGGGGGAAGTTCAAATGTGGAAGGGCTTCCTCCTTGCCCCCCACAGGAGAGTAAAATTAATCCTGTAAACGTTTTTGACTCCTGACCACAGTGCCCCTGCAGAATTTGCTTTTGGGGAAATGTGTTCCTCAGTGGTGCTGTGCACATCATCAAGACACCATTTCCTTCCTCACCTGCTTGCTGGAGCTTCCTTCAGGCCTCCCTGCCTTTGGAACCAACCAGCTGACCCCTGAAATACCTGCTTCAGTTCTCAGCAGACTCCAGGCAGAAGCTCTACAAAGTTTGCTTAAAGCAGAATTCTCACAGAAATAAACAGAAAAAAACCAAACTAGAACAAACATTTTCTTTTTAACATCAGCCAAGTCAAGAAGGTATGATGCTGTGATATTTAATGCTGCTGAATGCAATCCAAGGGGGATTGTGCAGTGTCTGAACAGAGGGCTAACACAAAAAGGGTGTTTGCAGAGGAGAAGAAACATGAGGATGTAGTAGGACTTACTATGTTATACACAAGCTAAGAAAGAACTAAAAAAAAAAGTGCTAGTCATAATTCCTTTCAGAAAGAGTATTTTTCACTAACACATTTCACTCCCAAGAAGTCACCAGATATGAACTCCTAATTTGCCTGCAGCTCACCATCCATATACATAAAGTGTTTTCCACCAAGGATGCTTTCCTCAGTGTGGAACTGAAATCAGATACTGGTACAAAGTTCTGACAATGACATGTTAAGCTCAGAAACCTGGATTTGTGCAGTTATTCCCTAGAGCTGTGCTAGAGCAAAATTAATCCAGCAGGTATCTCCAAACATCCATACAGTTAGGAATAAAATTTAAAAGTTCAGAACCACAAAGCTCATCAGAAAAGTCAAAACTTTGGGGAGCAAGATATGCTCAAAGTAATTAAAAATATTTTGCCTCCTTGGCGTAGAAAAATGCCAGATCAGTCTCAAGCAAGGCAAAAGCACTAAGTGATGTGATGGGGATTCAATCTCACAGTGTCTTCACTTAAAAAAAGAGCCCCAAATGGAGAGCTGGGGTTCTGCTCCGAAACTGTGAACTTGCTCTGGGAAATACAAAATTTCCCACAGCAAAGACTTTTACACCAGTCTAATTGGAAAGCTCTGAACTTCCTGTGAATAAGACAAGCAGTAGGGAATAAATTCTTCAAAAGTGGCAAGCCCTGAGCAGATTAGAAGGGGGGGAGGAATCAGGTTTTCCTTGAATCTGGTGTTAGGGGAGATGCACTTTATTGGGCCCTCTGCCTTGTCTTTGGAGCAACAAGGCTGAAAAACAAAACCAAAAAACCCAGCCCTACAGCCTTTGAGCTCTGCTTTGGATCCTGGAAATGCCTCACAAAAAAGGAGGAGAACTCTCACAAAAAAAGGAGAAGAACTCTCACAAAAAAAAAGGAGGAGAACTCTCACCAAAAAAAAGGAGGAGAACTCTCACCAAAAAAAAGGAGGAGAACTCTCACCAAAAAAAAGGAGGAGAACTCTCACCAAAAAAAGGAGGAGAACTCCCACCAAAAAAAGGAGGAGAACTCCCACCAAAAAAAGGAGGCGAATTCTCACAAAAAAGGAGGAGAATACTCACAAAAAAAGGAGAATTCTCCCAAACCTCTGGTCCTCTTTGAGGCAGTTGCTGTGGGGTGAGCCCCTCTCGTACCCATCTGCCTCAAACCAGACACCACGAGGCAGCTAAAGCCTTACTGACACGAGACAGGCACTGCTTAGGCTTTGGCTGAACTATTTGTTTTAAACACCAAAATACCACTTTAGGGTATAAAATGGCATTTTCTGGACCACCCAGAAACTTCCCACCTTCTCTGGTCTGCCCATGCTCCCGAGGCCAAGTTGCTCAGCTCCACGTGCAGGATGTGAATCCAGGTTCTCCCACACTGGAGCAGCGTTTCTGGGGCTGCACTGTGTAATATATACACAAAAAGAGTCTGAACAAAGGAGAGAAGATTTCCCCCCCC